>CH002761.1:446256-476864 GCA_000149265.1 Ciona savignyi
CAGCGTCGTGTCGCGGTTTGGGACTGTCCTCAGTCCCGGGTCGTCTCGGCGCGGTTCCGAGCGGTCGCTCCCTCGCGAGGTGCCGCGGGTCCCATAGTTATCAGACCAAACTTCTTTTTCATGTGTAGTTGAGAAAAGAATAAACGTCTTAAATTTACGAACATTTCACCACAAATGTTTTAAATTAAAGCTTGTTTGCAAGCGTGGTGGTAAAATAAAGCTAAATTTCCAAAATAGCCCGATTTTATGGTTTCAGGGAATTCTCCTAGGTTTAGTAGATAAGTTTTTGTTTTACATATGTGGGTCATGTTATTTAGCAATTCTTAAAGTTTTATTCTGATTTGTCTCCTTGTTGGATATGTCAGTCTCTCCTTGTTGGATATGTAGCGATATGGCATGCCCGTCACAATCATAATTCAAGAACATATTTTTGTTTTTAAGGGAATTACCCTAAGTAAATGTTTTCTTTCTTTTAATAAATTAACTCAGAGTGTTTAATGTTCTAACATTTCACCAAATCTGATCAAAATTAGAGCAGCCGTTCAAGCGCTATGCCCCAAACAGATAATTTATTAGAAAAAAACGTTTTGGTTTAACGTCTCATGGGAATTCCCCTGGATTCATTACCCAAAATTATAGTTTCTGCATATCTAGACCATGTTATTTTACAAGTGTTAAATTTTTATTGCGATTCCATTACTCTTTCTGGTAGATGTCGGGGCGCCATGCCATGCATGTTGCTATCATGATTTGAGGAGAAAATCTTATTTTTTAGGGTATTTCATTACGTAATCTTTTTTGTTTTAGTTCAAGTGTTAAATCAGTGACTAATGCACTTCCATTCCACTAAATCTGATTAAAATTGGAGAATCTGTTCAAGCGCTATCCCGTAAAAAGCTATTTTTTTTAGAAAAAATTCCGTTTTGGTTTTTAAGGTTTCAGGAGAATTTCCCTAAATTTATCACCCACAATTTTAATTTCTGCATATCTAGACCATGTGGTCTAACAAATGACGAAGTTTCATTGGGTTTCCATTATCCCTTCTGTTAGATACCGGAGCCACAATCCATGTCTGTCACAATCTTGATTTAGAAACATATCTTCATTTTTAGGGTATTTCTCTAAGTAAATATTTTGTTTCTTCTAATTGGTAACGCAGTGGCCAACGGGCTACTATTTTACCAAATCTGATCAAAATTAAAGCAGCCGTTCATGCGCTATGCCCCAAAAAAGCTAAATTTAAAAAAAATACCGTTTAGGTTTTTCACCTCCCAGGGGAATTCCCCTAGGTATATTACCCAAAATTTTGGTTTCTGCTCATCTAGACCATGTGGTCTAACAAATGACAAAGTTTCATTGCGATTCCGTTATCCTTTCTGGTAGATGTCGGAGCCACAATCCATGCCTATCACAATCTTGATTTAGAAACATATCTTCATATTTAGGGTATTTCCCTAGGTTAATATTTTGTTTCTTCTAATTGGTAACGCAGTGGCTAACACGCTACTATTTTACCAAATCTGATCAAAATTGGAGCAGCCGTTCATGCGCTATGCCCAAAAACGCTAAATTTTTTGAAAAAAATACCGTTTTGGTTTTTCACCCCCCAGGGGAATTCCCCTAGGTATATCACAAAAAATGTTGGTTTCTGCTCGTCTAGACCATGTGGTCTAACCAATGACTAAGTTTCATTGCGATTTCATTATCCTTTCTAGTAGATGTCGGAGCCACAAGCCATGCCTGTCAAGCGTTTGACGAAAAAAAAAGAAAAAAAAAGAAAAAAAAACGGACAAAAACAGTATGTGTCCCATTTTTCCAAATGGGACCCATAATTAGTATTCCAGTTCCTTTTATAAATTGATGGGTTTCATTGTGTGTTTCCGAAATAGTGTTGGAAAAAAGACGCGAATTTGTCATGTTTTCTAATTTATGAATATGACTTTGGGCCAAAACATGTAACTCCTGCATGCACAGAATGTCAATTTCATTTTGTTTCATATAGTTTGAAATCATTTGGGCCTTATTTTTGATTCCGTTTATATTTATTGTTCCAATTATAATTTCCATTTTTTTATTTTTTGGGGGCTCCATTTGAAAAAATAGAATTGACATTCCATGTTATGTTATGTGTAAAATGGGTTTGGTCATTGTTTTGACGTTTTCCTTCTCTTTGCAGGTGTTCTCGGTGCCTCGGTGGACCATAGCTTCGATAGCAGTGCAACAGATCTTTGGACGTCAGGTGGGTCACTAGAGTCAGATTCGTTAATTGTGTTGAGTACTATATCATCCGATGTTAAATAATGAGTTTGTTCATTTTCCAGAAGTTTCTGATGAGCTTCCTCAATCACCAGGATGCATTCATTTACACCCAGAGATGAGTTCAACGACGAAGATAAGGTGAGTCCGTCATTTGTCGGGTTTTCGTCGACCGCTGTAGATTGGAGGTTGGTGGTGTCTGTGATCATTGGGTTTTCCGATATATCAATGTTTTCTGTAGTGTTTTGTTGTTGTTTTTTAGGAGTCGGAGTCACTGATGTTTTATGTGTTGTCTTGTTTTTAGGAGTCAAATATGTTTGGGGGTCCTTTTTTGGTCGTGCTGTTCTTTGTTTTTTTAGGTATTGCAGAGGTAAGAATTGGGAAGTGGTTTGAGCTGTGACTTTGAATATTTTCATTTCCAATGTTTTGATCCAATGATGGCAAGACCGAAAATTTATTGGTTGTTGTAATTGATCCGGTCACTGCATCTTTATAGGACATGGTTGGTGATTGTGTGGATTTTGGATCAGTGTCCATATTTCTTGTGTTACTTCGTGGTGGTTGATGTTGCTGTTGTTGGTACGTTGGTTTTGATCGGCAGTTTCTTATTATGTGGCCATTTGATTGACAGAAATTGCAATAACCTTTCCTAAGGCATTTAGACTGCAAGTGGCCTCTTGCAGAAATGACATAGCGGTAGATGTGTTTCACCGGGTTTTGTCACCGTTACCCATTTGCCACCAAGTTTCAGCACTTTGGGTATCTTGTTTAGATTTAATTTTGAGAAAGAGATGTTGAGCCAACCATTTTTTATATTTTTAAAGTTTCTATGAGAACCGAATTCCATTTTAACGATCTTCCCCCATTTGTTTTTTTCTAGGGTGTTGATGAGTTTGGACTCATCAATGTAGCACGGCACGGGATGCAGGGAGACGACTTCCATTGGTGGTGATGGAAGTTTGGCAATTCCTGTGACTGTTGAACCAGATTCAGAGGTATATGTTGCAGGTTGGTTATTATAATTGGTTATTAATTGATTGATGTTTTCTTCACCACCATATTGTTCCTTTAGAGTGAGGAGGAAGGCTTGGTCTTTATGGGAGTCAGTTATCACTCCATCTACCATGTCCTTGATCGATTCCAAGGGCGAGCCAGGATGAAACAACTACATAAATGATGACACGGATATATACTCAATGCCACCGGTAAGTTGGAGAATTATCGATCTTCGGGAGGTCTGGTCGATCTCGATTATGTTTTCCATTTTGTTGTTGGATTTGTGAAATTTTGGGAATGCAGGTGGAACGTGTTTTGGTTATTGTGATTTTACAAGCGCCACAAATAAAAGGTTAAACTGTTTTACGTGGTGGGTGTACTTAAAATTCGCTATAAATTATGAAAAATTTAGCTAGGGCTTCGCCGTCCAAGATATTGCCAAAAAGGGCGAAAAATGTGAGTTTGCGGAAAAAAAACAATTTAATCACACTAAAATAATTATTAGGCGACGAGGGTAATTATCAGTGTTGCCTTTAAGAAAAAATAATTACTTCCTAGTGAGTTAATTAAGGCAACACTACAAAAAATAAAACACACGCAATACAATGCAGATAAATAGACACAAGGCGAAACTAGAATTAGACAAGTATTTACCTTAACGAAGGGGATAACTAGATCACCTGTTGGTCTTTGTGCTTGCTTGCTTTGGGAAAATTCAAAAAAATAATCCAATCGCAATTTAGCACTTGGCCAGAGGTTCACACAAAGCGAATCTTGCCTTATTCAAATGATTAATAAACACATGATTAACGCACGTTTTTTTTTTTTTTTTAATTTATTGGGCGACAAATGTACACGTATACCGAATTTTCGGCCGAACATAATACACATTACATATAAATAACACAAATATATTTATTTCAGGATCGATTGGATTGTATTCTATCCCTTGCTTGAGCTGTTTACTGTGTATAATTTCAATTTAAAAGACGTCAATAACTTGGTATTCTGTAATATAAAGGCGGCAATAACTTGGAAAAAAAGAGGTAATAATTTTTAATCATTTTTGAATATTATTAATTATATACTACAGTGGTTCTCAAACTTTTTAGAGTTGGGACCATCTATTAATTACCACAATTTATGGCGACCCACTTAACTTTATATATAGTTGTTGTAACATGTGTGAGAGACGAAAGGTTCAATGACCTGAGGTCAGGTGAAGATCACGCCACGATTCAAGATTGTGTGATGTCACAATTATGATAATTTCCCCTTGATTTTTGTCTAGGAAATAGTCAGTAACTCAGTATAGTTAATCAGAGCTTTCTATAACTTTTCACGACCCACCAAGATTCCTTTCGCGACCCACCGGTGGGTCGCGACCCATAGTTTGAGAAACGCTGATATACTATAATTTTCTTACAAGATTTGATTACAGATATTAATTTTTTAGTATATATAAAATAGAAATATATTTCTCAATATAATAAGAAAATTTATTCTGCAGAAACTGAGGCAAAAATAATTTAGAGCAGCAAAGGTAAATAGGTATTGATTAATCAGTCGCGCTAACCATTCGGCCAGACTCCGCTATTGAATTAAAAGAAGTTATATGGTTATTTTTACTGTTTGAACTCTAGTGCCACCTAACTGCTAACAAAATTATCTAATACATTTTTTTTCAGAAACAAAACTTTCGTTTCTGCCATTTCGCTTTGGAAAATGTTCGTTTCTCACCGTTACACAGGACAAGAAACTCTGTACTTCAACTACAGAGTGTCAACCACGTGGTTAACCACCACTATTTGTAAAACACATGTTGTATGCCACATATTTATGCTACAAGGTCCCTAACCACAATTTGTATTTTATACACTGAGTTTTCAGTTTGTTACTGCATGCATAAGCACATGGGTCACTGAGGTAACAATTTTGTTATCCATGTTCATTGCCCAACATATTTATTGTCAGATATATGCAGGCGAGGTCCATGTTTATCAACAGTCCAGAAAGTTTTAACCAGACTGCAATAGTTTTGTTTCTGCAAGCATAAGCGCATGGTTCCCATAGTTGTGTAGTTAACAAAATAATATTCTTGTAAGATTTACTAACATTTGACCACAAAGGTTTTAAATTAAGGCTTCTCAATAAAGCTAAATTTCCAAAACAGCCGACTTTAGTTTTTCATGGCTTTGGGAAATACCCTGGGATTAGTAAACATATTTCTGTTATTACATATCTGGGTCATGTTATCTGACAACTTTTAAAGTTTTAATCCGATTTGACGATTCTTTGTTGGAGATATCAGGGAGATATGGCATGCCTGTCACAATCGTTATTTGAGAACTAAATCGTATTTTTTAGGGTATTTCCCTAAATATTTTTTTCTAAGAGTTCAATCAGTGGCTAATGCACTTACATTTTACCAAATCGGATTGAAAATGGAACAGCCGTGTTTTAGCGCTATATCCAAAAAGCTGTTTTTAGAACAAAATACCGTTTTGGTTTTTAACGTTCCCGGGGAATCCCCCTGGATTTATCACCCAAAATTTTGGATTCTGCTTATCTAGGTCATGTTGTCTAACAAATTGCCAAGTTTTATTGCGATCCCAGTACTCCTTTTTGTAGATGTCGGAATGGCATGGCATGCCTGTCAAATTATGATTTGAGGACAAAATTTTATTTTTTGAGGTATTTCCATAGATATGTTTTTTTATATTGGTTTTTAAATCAGTCGCTAATGCACTTACATATTTCCAAATCTTAATAAATTTGGAGCAGCTATTCTAGCGATACACCCAAAAAAGCTATTTTTTAGAACGAAATACTGTTTTGGTTTTTAATGTCCCAAGGGAATTCCCCTGGATTTATTAACCAAAATTTTGGTTTCTGAAAATCTAAACCATGTTGTCTCACAAATTACCAAGTTTTATTGTGATTCCATTACCCCTTTTGTTAGATGTCGGGTCCACAGACCATACCTGTCACAATCATGGTTTAGGAATAAATCTTCATTTTTAGGGTATTTCCGTCATTTTTTGGGTAGGTATTTTTTTCTTTCTTTTAAGTGGTAAAGCAGTTGCTAATGCACTTACATTCCACCAAATCTGATTCAAGTTGGAGCAGGCGTTCAAGCGATATGCCCAAAAAAGCTAATTTTTTAGAAAAAAACGTTTTGGTTTTTAACGTCCCTGTGGAATTTCCCTAGATTTTATCACCCAAAATTAACAAATTTTATTGTGATTCCATTACCTCTTTTGGTAAATGTCGGGTACACAAGCCATGTATTAAGCGTTTGTTAAAAAAACGAAAAAAAAACGGACAAAACCAATATGTGTCCTATTTTTCCAAATGGGACCCATAAATATACTTTGGAATATAAAATATTAAATTAGTTATTTTTTTAATATCTATTGTAATGGACTAACAGCACACACAGTTCAGTTAAATTAGGTTGATTGGGTTGAGCGGTACGATAGAAAATCCAATACCGTAAAAAAGTTAAATAATATTTTACAATTCGTCAGATCACTGGCCATGATAGCTTGGAGGGTATTGTATACAATAGAATCGTTTGCGAGGTTAAAAAGGTAGGTTGCATACCAATTAAGCCCATAATTAATTAACAAAAAAATAACTTAATCACACATCATATCTAGTGTCAAAGTGCCACTCACTCGCTTTGATTAATATAAACAGTAATATTGTTATTGCTTTAGTGTTAACAATTTAGATAAACGAAAACTCAAACCCGAACGCATGATGTGCATTTGTGTATATTATCGGTACTACATGTATGAGTCGCGTTTACTGTTCAGTCACACGACGGCAAAGAGTCGTCCTTTTTCATACAACCGTTTAAACGTTGTGGGTATTTAAATGTTTTGCAAGTAAGCAGACACTATTAGAGTAAACATTAGCTATGTGTTTATAAAACATTGAATTAAGCGACACACTTTGCTGTTAGCGATAGGTCTATGTTTGTATTTATACATAGCCTATGAATGGTTAGGATGCTTTTTGTTTAATTAAAATAGCAAGAGCGTCACGAATAGCTTATAATTAATGCAGTGTTAATTTAACTAATACGGCAATCACCAATTTATATTAATTTATACTTTATATCAATTCTTAATCTTGCATTCCGCGCCAACCAAACCAGGTGTGTCTATTTTAAAAGTACCGTCGGACCACGGTCACCTTAACGCGACCTTAGCAAGAAATGCGCTAACTAACTGTTGGAGCGAACTACGCACAAACAACCAACATATCTACACCCCCCCCCCACTCAAGTCTAAATAATTAATATACTGGCCTCGGTATACAATCGTTCAAATGTTTCACAAATTGACACTTTTCGTAAAATGACCCTCATTGCAAAGGTTGGTGCTTCTTGTTTTAGCGCTTGAATAAGATATTCCTATCACAATAACAAAAAAGATTTGTCTTTTATTCCATGCCAGGCGAATAATCGAACACACATTATAAACGTCAATAACAAAATTACAAAAACTTTTTTGTAAATACCCCACGTAGAAACTAGAAATTATACCGACGTTTATCCCGGCAAACATATGCCGTTTTAATTACAAACTTGTTGTAAACTAATGATGACATTCGTCCGGTTCAAATTTGCGTTAGATGGCGTAGTTAAACTATCAATTTAGCGGTGTTAATTAAACCTGCTCCTTTGAGCGAGATTTCATTATGTGAATAATTTGGTGCCGTTTTAAATCGCTTGAACGTGTAAACGATTTTTCACACACATCGCATTTGTATGGCTTCTCTTCAGTATGAATCAATCGGTGCTTTTTTAAACTACCTTCTCGTTTAAAAGATTTTTCACACACATTGCATTTATATGGTTTCTCTCCAGTATAAATCATTTGGTGTCTTTTCAATTCACATAATTGTTGAAAAGATTTTTCACACACATTGCATTTGTAAGACTTTGCGTGTGCCTGAGTTTGTTGGGATGCTTTCAAATAAAAAGAAGCGGTATATAATTTTTTACTCATTTTATAGTTAAATATTCACACTAACTTTATTTACCCGAAAATAAGGATAATTTTATATGAAATAGCATGCACCCTCTCCTTGCTACGTATGTGGTTATAAACAAAAAAAATAAAGCCTGACACGTCTACTACATTGACGTGTATATTATATATCGCTGCAACTATAAACCAATTTTATAATAGTTGCTGACGATTGGGTCGGGTTACAATCTTTACAAATTACCAGCGTCATATAATAATCTATCCCTCCAATATGACATAAAATTTATAACACGATTTAAAAATAACAACGATTGAGCAGTGAGTTAAGGGCACTCCACGGAAAATATTTTTGTGGGTTTTACTGCGAGGGTGACGCGAGGTCATAAAACAACAGAATTTGAAATACTGAAACGGTTAAAAACAAGCAGATAGCACGAAACACGCAAGAACAGCAGTCGGTAATTTTACACAAAGTTTGTAAAGATGATGCAAATTGACCGAAGAAACGAGGGAGCGGGAATTCATGATCTCCGGCGACGTTGCTTTCGAGTTCTCGGTTGGTTTCGACGTTGTGCCTTTCCGTTCTTAATGCAACAGCGCTTGAAGGCTTTCCGACACGACTTTTGCTTGCTTGGTAACCTGGGTGGATACATAATTTATAAAAAAAAGTCTAACAATTTAATTCTACTTTGTGTCGTCCTTGGACAAAGCACTTAATAGACATCGCCTGAACCTAGTGAATTAGGGTTCTATTCAAATTAAACAATACTCTGTGTATAATAGCTCTCTGTAAAATAACTTGGCCGAAGTCGTCTGATAAATAACGAGTAACCTCGTGTTCTTAGTCAAGGCACTTGGCAAACATCGCACAAACCCAATTGATTTAGGATTGTTTTAGTACTATCTGCAACACACCGCAGTAGATTCGGTAACACGGCGGTGGGCATAATGTAATCGGACGATTGCCACATACGGCACGTCCTTTGCATTTTCCAGTCTCTAACATAAACAATGAATAACTGAACCGACTTAAAATATTTCTTCACTGAATGCAGCTTCGCTCTCATATCGCATTCATGGCTCAGGCGCCCCATCTGGCGGACAGAAGATTGTTGGTTGTTCCCGACACGACAGCAATCCACATCTATCCATTCCTTCTTTTTCTTCGACTTATCTGCATAAAGATAGAACATTTAAAACCTTAAGGTTAAAGGAAGTCTCCAAATAAAGAAACAACTACTTACTTCGTTTCTTTCCTCTGCGCGCATTACTGCGAAAAAACAAAGAAGTTAAATATTTTAATAATGAGTTGTTAGAAAACAGTCAACTTTAAGGTAATAAATTCAATCCTACGACGGAAACAGTATTTATCCTCAGCCTAAAGATGGTCGGATCAAAACTACTCAATCGCTAGTCGGTTATATTCACGGGCACTTACCGACAGTCGCCTGAATTTCGTAGTTTAACGGGTATAGTGTCGGTAACCCAACAGTGGGTGATTTGACCCACAGACATTGATCTACAGGACATTGACTGGAAAAGCTAGTCGATCCTGTGTTTGGGCAAGGCGTTTATGGCAACATTACCGGGTGAATTAACGAGAGGTGCTAAAACGAGTGAAACGTTTGAATCATTTACACAACACTTCAATTTCTTTTGTAATTGCATATAAGCTCTTGTTTTTAATTAAATAATGAGGGCAGGGTTATCTGACGGTTGCCTGTGTAATAAAGCTTCCGCGTTTTTGCGTAAACATCTTTCCATCATTTTTTTACCGAGCCAAGTTTCGAACCCATTATGGGCTTGTCACCAAGGCCGTTTTTTGTATAAGAGTCGGTATATGTATCGGTGGCGTTAACCATTGGGCCACACGACCGTACACATCTTTACATCATGACGTATTCACCTTCGTTTCTCCTTCAAACACACCACCCTGTGGAGCGCAGACTTCCTTCCAGGATTGGTGGAGACTGCTTCACCGGGTTGAGCCCTGTACCCGATATTATTGCTATCGACCACCACCGCCCTGGGGTGGAAGAACAAGTTTAAATGGTCAAGTCAAAGGTAGCATTGGGATTAGTTATATAGAAATATAATATTCACGTTTATCCTCGTGGGTGGAATAATTGCAGTGTGTTGTGCATGAACGAGAAGTTTTTATGAAAGAAAGTGATTGAACCAGCCAAAGCTGCAATGCGTATCAATGGGGGTCACACAGTATCGCCGGCGCCAGGAATGTAGGTCATAAGAGACCCGTAAATTATACATATCAAATGTATGGGTATGTTTTTTAAGTGGCTTGCTGTGCGTTTTTTGTAAGGGACAGTGCCAGTTAATGGTAAATTAGTTACTAAGACCATTTTCTATACAATTCAGTATAATTATCGGTCACGTTAACCATTCCACCAAATGACCGTGTATTTGTTGTCCAAGTTATACCTGATTGTCAAACATCCGCACAGTGGCGCTGTCCATTTCAACGAGACAGCTGTTTTATTTTCCCCGCTCGTTGTCTCGGACGCCACTAGTGGGCAGGATGCGCTCAAAATCAAACTTGAATTCGTGAAAAAATATCCGTTTCCGCAACGATCGCCTGTGCAACACAATGCTGTTGGTAAACTGTTTCCCATAAATTATAACGTTCGGTAGTACGACCGGTAGTGGTAGATATCTTAATGGGATAGTGTGCCGCCTTTTTTCGAATAGTTGCAGCTTCGAAACTGGTCGCTTGCTAGTTGTGTGTGTCCTTGACAAGGCACTTAGCAAATATTGGCCGAACATAGGGGAATAATGGGTTGTACTATATTAAAAGGAACATCTTAATTATACACAAACACTGCAATAGCTTGAGTAACCCGACGATGGACTTAAGGTAATCTGCGATTGCCCATGTGAAAACGAGCATTGCGTTTTCCCATACACGGGGATAAACATAAATATACCATTCTACGCCACGCGTTTACCTGATCCGCCGTTCCGTGGAGCAGTTTCCGTAATTTCCACCAAATACTTCGTAAAGAATGCGGTCGGAGACTTCGACTTTATTTGAACTGAAATGGAGAATTCAAGATAATTATTTCGAGAAGTTTCTACGAATTGCGGTTCCGTGAATACCAAGAATGCGTGGGTGCGCAGTCCGATTACTGCGCAGCGCCGTCACAATGTTTGTTTCAGCACCAGCAGTTGCTTGCCAGGCCGCATGAAATGTGTTTACGTCTTAAGATATTATCTGTGTATGCAACAACAACCAAATGCTCGGAGTAGTACTCCACTGCGCTTCGCCTCCGCATTGCATTCTGCCAGAAATGACGTTTCTCACCACTTTGATTGGTTTAAAGGTGTGGGAACCGAAAAGACTTAACCTTTTTTTCTTTTTTTAATTAAGCTTAATCCGCTAAATGCCACGATCTTCTCAGGTAAAGAAGAAATGGTTTGTGGCGCCCACTTGCGGTCGCAAACATCCGGCGAGCAAATTAAAAAGTTCGACTTTGACCGCCGAGTCGTAGAGAGAATCATATTTGCAGAGCTATCGACCCGAATCTTAACTGAACGGGAGAACAGAGCTGTCAGGTCGTCGAAGTGTTATCAGGTCAGCGACATTGTTAGGCGAAAGTGAATTTAGACTTCCGCTGTTGTTTTGTCCTTTCTCATGTCGCCGCCTCCGCCTATTACGTCACTTCCCATCTGGCAAGCTGTGCCGACTCGCTCGACATCCCCCTCTTTAAATAAACGACTATTTAACTATGACGTCACAGACGCGGAAATCCCCACGGTCGATGAGTGTGTTGGCGCGGCTCTGTGATTGGACAATACAATCCGTGTTTGTATTGCGTCATAAAGCAGTCATGGAACAAGGTCGCACGCGCGATTGTATTATGAACGAACAAAGGTGACTCGTGTATTGCGTCACAATTAAAGGTGTTGGCTTAATAGAACGATTGCCGCGCGGTGTGCATACGAATGCTACATCGGGGCCAGTTGACTTCGGAAGAGAAAAAGCGCTGCAAAATTAGATTTCCTAGAAGTGCGAACAAAACCTCTATATATAGTCGTGCGATTCGCTTAACCGCAAAATACTTGCGCGGTGTACAAAACGCCACTAATTTGCAGTAAAAATGTGGCAGTTCGACGCGACGCGAGTCGGCGGCAGGAAAAGTGCATTTGGCGACAACCGAGCTTTCGTTGCGGCTTTCCCCCCGTCCCCCCGCTAAAGATAACCGAGATAACTCGTTCCCACAGTGACTAGATCTTCAAAGACTGACATTTGTCACGTAACACGCAAATCGACACAAATTGATTTTCTGTGTTATTCCCTGCACGATTTAAACAAACTGGCGCAAATCGTGACAACTGAGATTAAAATCAAAGTCAACCGACTTCCGCCTTTCCCGGAACCGTCGATTGGGAATCCGGAACTGACGTGGCTTAATTTTGACGACTAAAGAGAGTCGGGCGCCCGGGATTTGACTTCTCAAGAGACCCGTGAAACTGCATGGAACTACAACCGTGTAGTCTGCTATTTTAAGCAGTTGAAGCGAAATCATAACCTGTGCTGGTTTACCGCAGTGCGCTTCGAAGGCGTCCGAGCTTGTGACTACATCGACTTTCCTCGGAGACGCGAATCGGGCGGAATACAGAGCAGCAGGCGAAACGCTGGTCGGCGCCACGTTAGATGGGGCGTAGCGACTGAGGCGCCCACTTAACACATCAAACGATTAAGCAAAGCTTTCAAACCGTCTTGTTCATTTGACACAACGACTATAACAAAGACTTGGAATAAATGAAATAAAATTGAATTTCGATTCGATATATGGTTTTAGTAAATGCGATTTATAAATCGAAGATTAAGTATCCGAAATCGCCGTAAAACTGTAATTTTATACAAATCTACATCTATTTAGCGATTTTCCGATGTTTAAATTTCTAATGCGCTATATATTAGCCATTTCGATTTTATGTTTTCAACGATTATTTATCTCCGCTCTCACAAACCACTCCTCGAAAGGTGGGGGTTCCCCATTGACGTTATCTGACGTTAAAGATCTCTATGTCTCAAATGTGGTAAGATACGTATCATGATCAGGAAATTAATCTCAGCAAATTATTTCCCGTGAAATTGTCATGGTTTTTGCCGAACGACAACACCTGTTCTCCAGTTTGAAATCTGAATTATCAACCTCTTTGCTCACCTTGTTAGTTTTTTTAACAGGCTCAGTTTTGAATCCATGATGGACTCTTTGCTACTGCTTTTTGTGTATGTGGAATAAGGTATATGTATCGGTCGCGTTAGCTATTAGGCCACACGATCGTACTGCGTTTCAAGTTACAGTGACGTTAGTCAGATCAGTGGTTTTAAATGCAAATACAATGTTATGTTATTACGACGCATACTAACTACACTTGACCCAATTTCATTGTAAATCATTTATTTGTTTTTGTTTTTTTGGCCTAAGTTTCGAGTCCTCGATGAGTCCTTTTACAGAAACGTTTTTTTAGATAGTGCTGTATAAGATTCGGTCGCGCTAACCATTTCGCTACACAACAGTTTAGGTAAGCATTTATTTACCCATTCACCATAAAAAGCGAAGCGAAAATCGGGGCGGCACAGCTAGCTGATACCGAAACCAGCTTTAATTATTCTTCGTTTATGTTTATTTCAAACTGCAATTATAGACGACGTAAGATTTTGTCAGCTTGCACACATTTCCACATCGTTACAAACCAACTAGTCTCCATATCCAGCCACACCGGAACCAGAGCTGGAAAGCTCCTTGTTAACTCAAAGCACCGCAAACTCTAGAACTGCGGACTGCTCGAGCTGGCATGTTTGTTTAACCTTCGTTCCTCTTGATTTATATAAAAGGATGGTGGTTTCAAAATCACACGGTTTGTTTTAAACAACTTTTTTTTCATTTGTTTTTAACACCAGGGAATAAATAAAAAACCTAAAACTTCTGTAGACGCTAAGGAGTAAATATTTTTCTATTTTAATTATCAACCCTAAATTCAAACGGAAGTTACGTTTGTTCCATCAAAATGGCGAACCACGCGTTCAGGAGGGATCCCCTCGATATTGACTGAGAATGGCGTTATAATTAAAACAGGATATCCCATTCACACGTCAATATTCCAACAAAGGATAACCTGACAGGTTAACTATACGTGCTTTCGTCCACTCACTCAATACATTGCTTATTGATCATATTCAGAATAAGGAATTATCGATTCGATTTATCATTAATTACCATGACTTTGATGTCCTACTATTTTTAATATATACAGTATATTCATAATCCAAAACTCCAAATCCAGTACATGGAAGCATATACTACGTGAATAAGCGACAAAACATTTTGGGTTTAAACATATACATATATTTATCGTTTTTAAAAAGTATATACCTTGATTTTTGCTTCCTTATAATGAATTAATAATTTTGGATCAGAAATTTCGGTTAAACAATACAAAATTCCGTACAATGTCATTGGTACCAGAGCAGGAACAGGTTTATGGCTTAAATAACTGTCATCAAACAGATATATTTGCAATTTTCAATTACGTTAACTACCTTTGTAAACCTTCCCTGGTTGGAAGCCCTTCTTCAGTTTCGCTACAGCCAATTTGTATTTGGGGACGCGCGATCCACGAGACACAAGATTCCTTCCATAACCCCGGATACCCAACTGTGGTTGTGGGCAACGGTCGTCTGTGGAAATAAGCACCGTTTGTCACGTAAGTATTATATGAATATGATGACTTGATGAGTTTTTTGCGATTATCGATCGTTTGATCCGAATCCATTATTGCTTATTTGGCGATTTAACTCGCAATCAAATATCCAATCTCGATACGCAGTTGTAAATTACTTTCAACCGACCTGCATTCACCTTGTATTATTTCGTTTATTACCGAGCTAAATTTCGAACTCATTTGGTCTTGGTACTACCCTTTTTTGCATATATTATAATATATATACTAGTAACGTTAACCATTTGGCCTCGTTATCGTATACTAAGATGTCGTTTTTGTATCGTGCTTAGTTTCGAACCTATAATGGTGGGTGATTTTTGGTGTAGAAATAGGTATATAAATCAGTTGCGATGACCATTCTGCCCCACTATCTGCGTTCAACTATTTTATCAGTTTCGAACCCATAGTAGGCTCGTTACTGAACGTTTTTGTATTAAACCCTGTGCTATATCAGTCAACCATTCGGCTATCATCTTAAATACCCCTTAAATACCCCTTAAATCACCTTCGTTCGGGTCAATGTCGAATCGATCTTCCATTCTGTTTCTCCTACCGCTCCCCGCGCATGCGCAAATCCTGCAGTTTGTCGTCTGATTTACAGCCAACCGCTGACAACCCAACTGCTCGGCGGTGCAGGTTATTTGGGGACATCGGAATAAAACAACATTTCGGTCAAGTGCGGTACCCGGGTCACTTGTGCCTTCAGCGAGTGTGCTGTTATCTACATAGGATAACATATTGTTAGTAAACACCATGTCTAAGTTAAACATGAAATAAAGTATAAATAAGTTATCTAGGGAAAATAAAACTCCATTGATAGTTATTATATTTTACACGTTAAGTTAATAAAATTAGACTTATAATGTGTCGTTTTAAACTATATGGGGTGTTCTTTAGTGGCTATTAAAACCGTTGAACCGCCAAGGCACTATAAATTGTGTGTTTATATTTATTGCATCTTGGGATGCATATTCTAACAGACGATTTCGTCATTTTGTGAAGTAACTATTTCATAATATTGAACTGATATTGTAATAAATCTAATCACGTGGTGGCGCTCATACCTGCCTCGCACTCGCAGAGAGTACATCCGTTGTCACTTTTTCGCAGCTTCCGCCCGACACAGCCGAGCAATTCCACGGTACATCCGTGCAGAGGACACACTCGTGGCTGAACGACGCTTTCTGTTGAGGGGGAAGATTAGAATTTCTATCCATTTTGCCTCAGCGAAACTACATACGTCACTACTGCAACTGCATACGTCACTACTCAAACTGTATATGTCACCCCTCAAACTACATACGTCACACCCCAAACTGCATACGTCACCTCTCAAACCGCATACGTCACCCCTCAAACTGCATACGTCACCCCACAAACTGCATACGTCACCTCTCAAACCGCATACGTCACCCCTCAAACTGCATACGTCACCCCCCAAACTGCAAACGTCACCCCTTAAACTGCATACGTCACCCCCCAAACTGCATACGTCACCCCCCAAACTGCATACGTCACCCCTTAAACTGCATACGTCACCCCCTCCAAACTGCATACGTCACCCCCCAAACTGCATACGTCACCCCTCAAACTGCATACGTCACCACCCAAACTGCACACGTCACAACCCACCTTGGCACTTGCACAAGAGACAACCTCGTTCATCTCGTCGAAGTCCAACATCAGTGCAGCCCAGTCTCTCCGCTGTGCACAGATGGTACGGACATGACGTGTCTGGAATTATATAGAATTAATAACACAATAACAACGGTTTGATTTAATGGGTTGGGTAGTGCATGGATGTCTTCGTGTTTAACGTCATTAGTATTCTTGTCATTAGTGTGCACCTAACCATCACCTCTTTCATAAACAACTTTATTCGTGTCCATCACTCTTATGACATACAATAGGTGATCTGTCTGGTTATTAAATATTATGTGTGTGGCCATGGTCTTGTGGTTGGTTTGGTCACGTAGGAGGGTAATCTGTCTGTCTGGCATGAATTGCATCGTGCTGTATCTTTCTTATATGTTTTTATCTGTGAGAATCAACTTATGTGGTCCCGTGCTTTCAATGTAAATTGTGGTTTTCTTTCAAGTTTAACCGGACTAATCTGGAATAAACACGAGACACGAGCGTCACGGGGAAAAGGTCGCAGTGAACTTTAACGATTTAACCTTTGCTTTCTCTTTTATAATTTAACCTCGCTTCCTTACGAAACTAAAACGAGACCATAACCACGGAAGAAAGTGTAAACACGTGCGAGACATTGGCGACGTCTACGTCATAACCTTAGTGTAAACGGAATATTTGCGGAATGGAAAAAGGAAATTAAGAGACGCCAACTTCCCCCGATGACCGAAACACCTGTTATTACCATGCCCGTCCGCAGATGTAACCAACATGAGTAATGCGATCCATATAGTTCGAAACCAACGTTGTTATTTAAAGAAACCACCATTGTTTTTGTTCCGGCCAAAAACACTTAAATTCCGCGTTGAGGCGCAAATTGTAAAATTGTTGATAAAAACGTGCAGAACGTTTTAAAATGGAAGCAGCTCACGATTTGGAGTTTAATAAATTTGCTCAAGTTTTCGCACCTGTATAGACAAGCTATGAAGACGAAATTACTTAAGCTTTATCAGCTGTGGGCTATTGTGAATCGTCATTTAATGGCCGCAAAACATTATAATTATCCTGCAGTTCTCGTCAATACAATATTTATTGACCTCGGAGGAACCTGAGACCAAAGAATCGATTTCGGTCGTACATAGTACCCAGCAACTCAATCGTTACTTTATCCTATGACTTTAAAAGTTGCAAATCAACCTATGGTTCAATAGAAATAAACCAATAATATAAATTAACCGATGGTTATACTTGTCAATCAATACTTGTGCCAACGTGTCATCTTTAGTACAGCCGTGATATTGGGGACTGGAAATATAAAAGTCAATATTCGCTATTCTGCCCAAGGTACGCCTTCGTCACCAAGAATTCGCGTGTCTGACGGATAAGTCTAAATATGTTCACATGTTGGTGCAATGTTAATAATCCGGTTAAGTAGAATGTCTGGATCGCAAATTATCAGCTTTGTGAAGTCGTAAAGATATTAGTCCCGGTGAGAATTTATCATCAATGTAGTTTGAACGTGTGGACAAAGTGGATTTCGTCACGAATTTTTCTGCTTTCGGTGGCGACATCAAGTGTTAGCCACTTGGTACACATTTAATTAAAAACATCGTTTGGCGGTTTGCGCAAAATATTAAGAGCTGGATTCATAATAACTGGATTTTATCATGTGTAAACAAACTGTAAATATTGGCACACAAATATACTTAACTTTAATATTTTTATATTTACGAATAAAAAAACGAAATCCTAGACGCTCTTACGAAACGTTTCGTAATTACTTTAACCCATCTTATTTCTTATTTAACTTGGTCGTTGCAAAATTGGGTTGACTAGTTCACGCATTACAAATTGACAAACCTGCTGACTAAAGTAAACACAAAGTGTTTGCATTATTTAAACGGCTCGTGCCTCGTTTGCCTATACCCTCTGGGGGTTAGTGAAGTCGTAAAACAATAGTATAGGTCGTGCAGCGCTTCAATATAATTCTGCAAGCATTCAATGTATCAAAGTTCCAAATGCTCGAATGTTAATATTGGTGTTTAAACCTACGATGACAAACTTACCCTGGGCAAACGCTGATTCTATTAAACAACTTCCCAAGACTGCGCATACCAGGGTGATTAATCCGATTCGACCCATTTGACAAAAAAATGTCCCGTTAGAGAAAATATGGTCCAACTGCTATAGCGAAAGTCTGCATAATGAAAGGTATTAACACGCACCTCGTTATATAAGTTTTACTGTATTTTTTTATTTATGTAGCCTAATTATGTCACATATCTTGTATCTGGCTGGTAAATAATTAAAGATAAGGCTTTCGAAACGCCATCTAATAATCAGTCAAAATGATTTAGAATGGCAACCTTGTATTTGTCAACTTGAACTTGCGGAAACTTATTATTCCCTGAGCTTGGTTGGTATGACTGCAAACAATACAATATCAAACTTAAATCCTCAGGTATAAGCCGTTTACCTCGCGCTCGTCCTTGGGGCGTTAAGGGCTGGTCCGGATGGTAACAGCTGATTTATAGATTCTCTCCCACGACAAAAATGTGAAGAAGTATGTTGGCTAGACAGTAGACGACGCAATGTTTTCTATCCGCTGCGTTGATTGAGCAAATTTGTCTCGGCCACGTCAGAGCACACACTCTGTTACGTGAAGAGACTTGTTAAAATTTATTAAATCTACTTTAAAATATTTCTCTTAATACTAATTGACAAACTCTGTATACACGATATGTGATAGTTGCTGGATATTAAGCCTGTTGGATGTGGTATAAATCTTGTTTCGATATTACCCCAATTCTTTCTGCGATGTAGTAAAATTAAAATTATTTACAACTCAGTGCCACACAACAATAATTGTGGTAAACTCTTTTGTGAATTCTGAAATATAATAATCGTAAATCGTTTTAGCAATAAAAGTTACGAAATTGTTCGGTAAGTAATAAAACAAGTAGTCGATGTTTTAAAAATTAATGAATATTAAAATATTTTCACCTCATACTTTATAATGTTTAGTCTTATCGAGATACTAAGAAACAAGTAAGTCTTTTATCATACTTTAAATTGGTCCCCTCCTGTACCGATGATATATTATTTCTATGTTCCACCAAACGTCTCGCTGAATTTCCATGTCGAGTTCTTTTGGTTGAGAAACTCGCAAGATGAGGTGACTAGTTTTTATCTCTTCTAATCTGATGATTTTTTTAATATTTTATGAAATTAAGTACATTTTATTCTTCTAAAAGTGAATAAGAGGTTATTATTTAATAAACGGTGATTTATTGTTTTTTTTAAAGGAGTGCCCAATGATGTCTAAATTTTGCATGTATTATCTTACCTACAAAGTGGTGACAACATTTAAAACTGAGGGCACTGTTAAATATATTATTTTACTTCGAAGTTGACCGTTAAAAGCGATTTATATTTTTAACAAAACTTAGAGTAATATGGCATGGATTAAAACTAGCATTTTGGTAAAATAAAATGTGCGTGTAACGACTGATGGTTCTTGTGCATGCGATTGATGTTATACATATTGGATATACATTTAGTAGCTGTAAATATATTGAATTTTCTTTAACCTAGTTTGTCCTAGTCATTAATTTTTTACGTTTGATTAACAGCAAGGTATCACGTGACGCTCTGTACGAGTGCATCGAGAATGTTCTCAAAAGTTCGAAGGAAAAGCAGAGGAAGTTTCTCGAGTCGGTTGAACTGCAAATCTCCCTGAAGAACTACGATCCACAGAAGGACAAACGTTTCTCGGGCACAGTCAAGTACGATTAGCTTCAAACCAAAATTTGGGGGATTCCCCAGTTTTTTTGGAAGCCAGTAATGGCGGACCTTACCCTCGGTCTTAAAACTTGGGTAGCAACTTTTCCAACTTATTGTTGCGTTTATATACCATGTGGTACCATTAATGTACGTTACTTTCTTGGTTTTGACCTTTACAAAATAGAGGGTACGATTTATAGTATTGTCCTTATTCGAATCAGTTTGTTTTTATAATATTCTAGAATCTTAAAATTATAAAAGCAATTTCAGTCCAAAATGATCTTAAACCTCAATATTCATCCCAGGTTGCCAAATCTCCCCCGCAACAAATTCCGAGTTTGCATACTTGGAGATGCTGCTCATTGCGATGAGGCAAACGCCAACACGATCCCATGTATGGACGTGGAGGCTTTGAAGAAGTTCAACAAGGACAAGAAACTTGTCAAAAAACTTGGTAAGTTTGGGATAATACAGTGTCAAGTGTAAATAATTGATACTAAAAAGGCCAGTGATAAAAGCTGAAATTTATATTAATCAGTAACCCACCCAGTATGGAAAGTACGGCAGCTGCACACTAGAGTTTTTTAATTCCCTGCGTCTTTGCACACTTGGGTTATTTTCTTACACGCTCGCCAACTGGCCGTATAAACATCGTATAATTTCCAACAAACCTGTAAACCTACCTCGGGTAATTTACTGTCAGTACGTTTTTTGTAACGTAGATAGATATGTTAGCGGATGGATACGATAGATTTAGGATAGAATAATATGTTTGTTTAAGACTTTTACAAAATAGTAATAAAAAGGAGATTTTGTGCACACTTGAAGTGCGCACTCTTGGACGTTTGCACACGGTACACTTAAATATTTGGAGTGTGCACACTCGAGATCTCGGCGAAAATTGACGTACTTTCCATACGGCTAAACCACCATACCGGCATTGAGTTTAAACTGAAATAATTCGGAAATTGTCACTTACCACCTCTTAGATTTTTTAACCGGAGTCTTTTTAGTACACTTGTAAATGTCATTACAATCAGTTGGTGATTAGGCTGATAAAATGTTATTACATTTTTAACTTATTCTGTTAAGTGGATCAGTGATTACCGACTAGTGTCAATTTCCATATTGTAGTGTATGCAGTTGCCCAATGATGTTATGTCTTTGTTTTAATTTCCGAACACTCCATGTGGAAAATTTTACTGAGGGCCTCGTTACACACTTTGCATCTGCTCAATACAACTACATGATTGAAGTTAGCGCACAACATAACATTCTGTAATCTTCATATTTCCATCCCAGCGAAGAAATACGATGCTTTCCTTGCATCTGAGTCTCTCATCAAACAAATCCCAAGGTTATTGGGGCCAGGATTGAACAAAGCCGGAAAGTTTCCAACCCTCGTTACCCACCAGGAATCACTGGTTTCCAAGGTAATAAACCTGTTTGTTCACTCCACCTGTGTTAAGTAGGAAATTGTTGGTTTGGTTGAATGATATTCAATATTTTAGCTGGTATATTAAGTCCCATATTTAGTCCTACATGTGGTAGGCTAAAGTGAAAACTGTAATGAGGTAGCAATAACGGATTGAAAGTGATCCTTAAAAAAAAAATAAATGATTAGGGCTGTGATTAACGTGTTTCGCTTAGTTCCGGGGTTAGAGTTGTGACAAGTCCTGGGTTAGAGATTGGTGTTTGAGCAGGGTTAAAATTTGTTTTATAATTGTTTTTGCGCAGTTTTCCTACCCTTTTAGTGTTGTCCGCCTGGAGCACAATTGGTACAATCTCATTATACATCAACATAAACTTGTTATTCCCCACAGATCCATGATGTGAAATGCACCATCAAGTTTCAGATGAAGAAGGTTCTGTGTTTGGCCGTTGCCATTGGGAACGTGGGGATGACAGAGGACCAACTTGTTCAAAATCTCAACCTCGCAATCAACTTCTTGGTAAGCACTGACTATACTGTACACTATAATCTATCCGCACATAATTGCTAGAACTTGGTGGCCGTCATATGCCATACATAGTGTAGAAAATGTGCGAAATTATAATCCAGGCTTCGCTAACCTCAGCTTAACTTTAACTGACGTTTGATAGTAACCTGGGAGACATTGAATTTAAAAATGCCACTTTATCTTTGATTTAAATCCGCATTTTGTTTAACGCGGTTCTTCTACCACAGGTATCGCTTCTGAAGAAGAATTGGCAAAACGTTCGGTCGCTCTACGTCAAGAGCACCATGGGACGTCCACAGCGATTGTATTAAATACATAACGCCAATAAAATATGTTCTAATCAATCTTTAGTCCTAACTGGTTAATGGTTAACCGTTTGAATTGCGGGACGCGGTTGGCGTTTTACGCAGCACCTAAAGAAGTGTGAATCTGCGATGTTGGTCGCTAAAATCAAAATTTTGTGCGTGAAATCAGACTACTGGTCGTGCATGTGACGGCAACGTATTTAGTTCGGTTTGATAACTCCTATTTGTGTTGGCGTTAAAACCACACCGGTTTAAACTGCGGTTTCAATCGAAAGATGTACAGTGGTAAGTCCTCCGATATAGCAGTGATTGGGGTAGCTGTTATTTTGACGAAAGCGCGACTGTCATACTATACAGCCAGGGGCCAGGCCGCAGACATTTGTAACTATACCCTGTAATTAAGATATTGATTACTCTTCTGTATTAATCCGGCCCACCAAGGACTTCATTTTACCACATATGGCCTCCGACCAGAGAAGTTGCCCATGCCTGTTGTATTAGAGGGTGGTTCAGCTGTTATTTAATTTTTGCCGGGGTACGTAGGCCCGCTTCTATCAATATTGGGTCCGGTTTGCTAATTTGCCCGTCTACTCTAAGCCAAAAGGGAGTGGAATCAAACGCTAGCCTGTCCAGTTGTGATATTGAATTGGACAGTGTATTTAGTGGACATCGCATAGTTTTAGCGGATTAATGGATTTTACCAAAGTGTAAGAACTTGTAATAGCTTCGGACGGTGGGCGCCAGGTAATCTAACGATTGCCCGTATGGTAACCCATTGGATTTCCCGCACGAATAAATAGAACATTTTATCTGTGATCTGTCATTAAAAAAACGCCTTTATTGGATATTTTATTTAAAAATTCGATATAACAGAATTGAATCGCACAATTCCTTCCTTCACGTCATTCCCTCCAAATAGAGGAAGTATGGTATGAACGAGATAAATTCCAATCTTGGTACGTCTTGGCTGAAATCCTGGAGACAAAGAGTTGTCAGTGTGGATATTTGAACGGTCAGTTGACCAAATTAACCACACATATACCGAATTGTATATAAAAAATGGTCTTGGTGATGAGCCCATCATGGGTGCAAAACCTACCCCGGCTTAGGCAGGTAGAATTTACAGTATTTGGTTTAATCTCAAGCAACAATAGCCCATCATGGGTGCAAAACCTACCCCGCAAAACCTAAACCTACTAATATCATGGAATTTCTATTGTGACGGAAAACCTCCAACGTTGAAAATGTCTTAGAATATTGTTTTTGCTATATTTCCCGTTTTCCTTCCGGTAAATTTTAAGATCGTTCGTTTAATTATTGTTTTAAAAGGAGGAAAAACAAATTAAGCGAACTAATAAAATGCTATAGCTTGGATAGACAATTCTAATTTCAATATTTAAAGTTTGTAAAACATATTATGCAGATATATTGTTCCAACCACACATAATCTATACAAGTAATTGCTGTTGCGTCTCCAACCTTTTCCATGGTCCCCATTATCTGCTTCGCTAATGCCGTATCCGGCTCTAGATGGCGATCAAGAGTCGTGCTTAATATTTGCAGTAAAGCGCCAACGCCGATTCTTCCTCTAGCTGTCCTGTCCACTGAAGAAAATAACTCCTGAAAAGATCTACGAGTTAGCTACGATTTGGTTTTGATATACCAGACATAAGACGTTACTTATGGTACAATAGCTTAATATAGCGGTCGGAAACCGTTTGAACTCTAAGAGCCATAACTAGTTATATATATTTTTACACATAAAGAGCCAAAACTAGCAATATTTTCGCAATAAAGGAAAAATAATACTGTGTAACACGAGTTTTCCTATGTTTGTTTTACTTATGCATTGGTATAAAACTTATTAAGCGCTCGCTACAGTATCGAAAAGAATAATAAGATCCGCATCAAAAAGATAAAAGAGCCGCAGGTTGCCGACCCCTGGCTTAATGGGTGAGTTCGTCGCCTTTTAGCCGGTAAATAATCAAAACTGGTCGCTAGTTAGTCGGATGTATCCTTGGGTAGGCCTAAGCACGATTAGCACATGGGGGCCACATTTATTAGAGGAAGTACTAACAATATAAGTTAGTCGGTCCGAAGCTGTATACTGCACTAAAATATGGAAGGAATTATAAAATTTATACTAATCCCTAACCCCACCCTAACTCTTCCAAGTTTAAAACTACGGGAAAGTAGAAATTGACACTAATCACTACCCCCCTAATGTGAATGTGGTTTACGATAAATTGTTTAAATTTGCTTCAATTTTCTTTTTTTTTAATTTCATTCTTTCAGTTATAAAAGGATAAAAGTTGAAAGGTGTATAAGATGGACGAGGTTTGTTCGATAAAACGCGTGGTCTTTCTCTAGTCCATGGGTCAGCAACCTGCCTCTCTTTCATCCTTCTGATGCGGCTTTTATTAGTTTTATTTGCTACTGTAGCGAACGCTTAATAAGTTTAATACCCATGCATAAGTGAAACAAACAGAAGAACACTTGTGTCTTTATCTCACACAGTATTGTTTTCCTTTTATTGCGAAAATATTATTAGTTTTTCGGCTTCCAGTGATTTTATTTTGTTGAATATCAATTACATTGGATGTTTAAGTGCATCAATTACATTTGATGTTTAAGTGCAAAAGGTTGCCTAACTCTGCTCTAATAAGTAACCACTACCCAATATGGAACAACGACAATCCGACAACTCGTCAGATCTTATCTAGCTTGGTTGTGATTCTGTTAGCTTACCAGCTTACCAGCTTACCGTGTATTGAGATATTGATTCTTCCAGCGTCTCGAAGGATATCTGTTCGTACATTTCTTGTGTAGAAGGGCTGTAATAAATACCAATTCAAATTGAAAGTCAGTAAAATTTCGCCACAAATAAGTAAGCTATGAGCGTTTGGCGCCGCGTATAGAGCACTCTTTTATAATTTAACCTCATTCGCTCCGGAAATACTTATAGTTAATTCGATATACAGGCATTGTACGTTTTAAGGTCTGGACAAGTCGTCACAGACGCGTGTTTATGACATCACAATTTGGATCGTAGTGAAAAGGTGCTAATTATGGACTGGTCATTTCGATATAATTGTGCAATGATAACCACTTTGGAGAATGAAGTATTGTTTGTTGACTACTGTTTGCTATCATGAGTTGTCAATAAACTCCCTAAATAGCAAGTCAATAATATAGAGAAAGGTAATTATTAGCGTATTAGTATACAAGGCATTGGTTGTCAATTGCTTGCGAGTATAAGAAGGCGCAAACAGTACAGTCGTATTAGTTTTCAACTCCTTTTATTAGCAAAATTGAACGAACCAAAACTGTTTTAACTGGGAAACTGTACAGTCGGGAGAGTGTAGTTTTAGTTTATTCCTTTTTTGTTTTAGTATTAAATAACAGCGAATAAAAAAATCATAAAACTAAACACTAAGACGGTTAAACGAATAGTCTATAAAATAGCAAATAAAACAAGGATACAATATTAAATATAGCAGACGCGGCCAATAAGTGTAAGATCTGGACGAGATGTACTTAAGACTTCGGTACAACAGAAAAAGGCAAGGTCGCGATGCAAGACCAAAACAAAGGAATCCCTGCAGCGTCTTGTAAAACAGTATACAAAGCACTAAAGCAGTGCCATTCTATACAGCGACCAGCCTTACATATTTGATGTACAAAAAGTTAATCTACGGTTTAGATAACTGAATGAAAGAGTGGCATCAATGGAAAGAATAACAAAATATCGTCTGGTAATTTTAAATTGAGTTTGCAAAAAGTGTGTTTTGGATTAAATCGTAGTTTTAAATTAAGTTGAATTTAAACAGGTCACCACTACATAATGTTGTGTTAGCGGTGTGTGCAACAATTGTTTGTTCGCCTTCTGTCGTAAACGCCTCTCTCTCTGCATAGTCTACAGTGCAAAGTGCAGACGATAGACCTTTGTACCGACTTGAAAACATTAGAATCGGGGTCAGGACAACATAAGAGTTCCCATTCTGAGCTTTTCTCAGTTGTTGTTGTGGCCAAAAGTTAGCAAGGAGATTTCGCCCAATAATTTGATTAGAATTTATTTTTTGTTTTGTGTTTTAATTTTCAGTTTTTGCCATATTTGTTTCAGTATAATTGACATTTTTGTTTGTCTTTTAGTTGGTGATAAGCAATGTTTTGAAACGAACTAAAATTAATTAAATTACCTGATTTTTCTTGATTTCTTCACTTTTATAACATAGTTTGTTATGATCATAGTTGAGTTTATAATATTAACTATTTCTCTGTTTACAGTCAAAAATAGAATGCGCAATCAATGCTGGTAAAATTAGAAATTAGAAATCCGTTTTAAGCAATCCAATGACGTAACAATGGAGACATCTGAAGCGATAGTATGTGCTCGGGATGACCTGACACAACTTAAAGGAAAGAAAATAGAACTAAACCGAGAAAGAGCGAAGCTGGAAAACCATCGACAGGTAAATTAAATACACTCGAACTTATTAACCTATCTGTTTTCTTATATAATAGATGGGCTGTTCTTTATTGTTTAAGATAATCTATTTTACACAACCTAGTTCAACTAGTTATATGTCCCAATTGAATCTAGTAATGATATTGTTATTAGTAGTATTGTGTGCTGGCCTGGAATATGTGTTGTGGTTGCCTAAACATATATCCTCGTTGTGTAACCTTGTTTTGCTGACTCAGGTGTTTCTCGACAACCTTAAGCGCATCGAAGCGGAACTGACGTCAGTTGAAGATAGACTTGATGACGTAAACAATCGCTACCGAACAGCGTCATGGCAACTGACGTGGCTCCAACTTCGCCGATTCTCTCAGTTATTTTTCAAAGTGCTGGTGTGCCTGTACACCGTCATAGTGTTCATTGTGATTAACACTCTGCAAGTTCTTTACGTCACACTCGTGATTATCGCCAATCTACTGAAGAATATTCTAGAAACACAGACCTCCGCGCTGGGTGCTTACCGAGGCTCTAAGATAGAAGAATCATCTTGCTGGACATAACGCTTTGATGCTTTCATAGATTCCCCGAATCTTTAAACTTATAATCGTCGGTTCGAATCTCGCTTACCTTGGTTCTATTCCAGTGTTATATGTTTTCTATGTTTTCGATACATCAACAATTACTTCCATACGTATACATCTCATGTTTCTTACACGCTACAATTTTAACCCCCTAAAATTACAGTATTCATTCGATTTCTACTTATATTTATTAATTTTTTACTATTCAGTCAAAACAGCTGTCATCGTCTCATTTCTTATTCGGATATTCTCGAATTTTCTTTATTTTTAATTCTACTTTTCTTACCTCAATTGTAAGATGCTCCGCGACAGATTATTCATCGCAATAAATTCATCCGCGCCAAACAGTTGATTTTGCGTTGTGATGTCATAAAGTGTGTGCAGGAATCGAAGTTGGCACGGCGACAGTTTGCTCGGAAATGACGTCATTAGATTCTCGAATAAAACGTGCCTGACAAAATCAAAAGGTTGCACACACAAATTTAAAATTTTCGTAATTTGTGATCTCAATGCGTATAAAAGAGGAAGGGGCTTACAGGTGAGTTAATGGCATTCGATATTTTCCAAGTCTGTATATAGTCTGACTAATTAGCTTGATGTTTAGTGCGATGACATTCAGTTGATGGGTTGTCGGTTCAAAACTGGTCGCTAGCTAGTCAGTTATGTCCTTGCGCAAGGCACTTAACGGTCAGTGCATGAACACAGTGCGGTTTAATGGGTTCTATTAAGTTAAGAGAACTTCTTAATCATATACAAATACTGCAATAGCTCCGATAACCCGACGATGGGCTCGAGGTGATCTAACGATTTCCCGTGTGTTAACCCCCTTGGTTTTCCCATTCACGGGAAGAAACATGAATAAAATATCATGTGATGGAAAGCTGGATATTCTCACCCTGACTCAGTTCCATCCAACTTCAAGAAAGTTTCTTTTAATTCCTGATCCTCATCCGTGTTGTTTCCTGCGGTGTCAGCTCCCGGAGGAGTCACAAGAGGATTAAGATGAACTTTCCCGTCGGGACTTGCACTAGGTGCCGCCATAGAACGGGATCGATTTAGGGGACTTTCGGCCACAGCAGGCGAGAGAGAGAGCCTGAAAAATATTTTTATTTTTTTATAAATTAGTGGTTTTTGTTATTCTTTTAGTTTATTTTTTCGCTAATTGATTAAATTAAAAAAGAATGTTATATTTTACATTGGAACGTAGGATACAACGGCAAAACTACAGTAGTTAAAACACGTAAGTGAATACACACGGTATAAAGGAGAAAAATGACGTGGCCGTTAAACCTTACATCAAACATAACAAATCAAACACTTATCTTAACACAGAATAATCAGTGTGACAAGTTTAAGACAAAACGAAATTACCCAACCTAGCTACACAATTGAGACTTTGTAATAATCCTCTATTGTTACCGCAATATTTGGAAAAATTTAACACACAACTGTATTGTCTCTTACTGTATGTTTTATAATATTAAGATAATTAACCAAATACATATGGAGATATAGTCGAAATGTTCATGTTTTAGTGCAATAGCTTCGGTCAACAAACTGTGGGCACTAGGTAATAAATATGATGGCACGAGTTATAACGTTTCATAGGGATAAACAAGACTTCGTTATTCAAACATATTGATTTATGATTTGAAACACGGCTTAAGCAAGTTGACGTAAGATGAACGTAAATATTGCTACAACCGACCACAATGACGTAAGTTTGCATTGAAACGTCACAATGCTTAAAGATTAATAAATCCAAACTTAACCAGTCTGCTTCCAGAGATTAAAGTGCAGGCTTACTATTTGCAGCAAACACGTTTAATTACACAAAGAAATGATAAAATAGGTCAAACTATTCGGTTTTAAATATTCAGCTGCATTTAATTATCAATTCGCAAACTAAGATCCCGTTTCATTAATGTGATCACAATTTTGTAATTTTATTGTCACATTCATACTGTTAATAATGAAAGGTGGAAATAATCATATTAAGCAGTTACATATCATGCTTGTTATTCTACGTAAAAAAACTGCCGTTATATAATTGGGTATGTGGCTAAATTGGTTGGTAAAGACCTTTGTATTCCCACATTCTTGTGTAAACGATTCGTAAGTTCGACCATTTTAAAATTAAGCTACAGAATTCCTCATATAAAACCGCCTCATGGGGTTTGAATCGGTCGCGTCAACCATTCGACCACCCAACCGCCCCAAACGCCCAGTCAAAACTGACTTGTCCTGGTCGTTCTCCCCGACCGTCCCATCATCTGGTTCAACCACTTGTATCTGCTCCACTGGTTCGTGCATCTTCATAACCTGCGTGGGACAACTTCGTCAATAAATCTAGATAAGTACGGTAATGAGTCCGAATGATACATAAAATCCTTTTGCAAAACGATTAACATGACGAGCCTGTCAGGAGACCTGGTATAAAATGGAATTGACACCGCGTATTAAAACCGCTGGATAGACGACTGACAAGGCACTTACCAACAATGGATTAATGAGTTCAAGTGATTGAAATACCTCTCAATCATTTACAACACAGTGTTATTTATCTCAGGAGTGGGGTGTTATCACACGGTCAATCGTCAGTTTACCACGTGCCCATCGTCGTAATAACCGTGGCGTTGGACATAATTAAATCGACAATTCACACGTACCGGTGTCGGTTGGGGTTGTGGTAAATCAGTTCTTTCAATTTGTTTAATTTCTTCCATTCGAGTTGTTGGCAACTTCGGAGTTGGAGACACAGCTATCCCTGAGACACAAATGCTGAATTAACGAATATAATTGAAAAAACAAATTGCTTGCGATATTAGTCCAAATTGATTCAACATTAGGAAAACTAAATAGAGTAAAAGGAGAGTAGA
>CH002760.1:0-18296 GCA_000149265.1 Ciona savignyi
ATTATCATATAGTAAATATAGCATTGATTAAGTATAATATTTATGTCTTTGAGCTACAGTATATGTATGGCTGTATAAGCTTAACATTTACACCTGCTATACTTCAAATGCCACAGTGTTTATTATACACATTCTCCCTAATTCGATTATGTAATAAATAACTACAATTAAAAATTCAAAAATATTATGCAAAACCCATTAGTCCACAACACATTGGAAACATACATCAGTTTCAATACTTTATCAATAAATTGATGTAATTTTCACCAGGTGTTATCAGTGGATCTGGTGTTCAACAGTGATACAACTTACACCACTATAATGAGTGCTGCTGATGCAAGTGTGTATCAAACCATGATAAGGTATGATGCGCCTCCCCCAGAAGAATTAATCAACACTTAAGTTTGCATATTGCAAGAATTTTTACAATATATAACTTTCAATTTTAAGTGTTTTTAATAATTTATTTTTATATTCCTTATGTATTATTGTTCTGTCATTCTTAGTTACATTACAGTAATATAAAATTTATATTATTTTCAATTTTCCCTTGCATCAAAATGTTTTAAGCTAATAGTCATCTGCATTGTTAAGTTGTTTATAAACTCTGCATATTCTTCAAGATTTCAAGTGTTACATGGTAAACAACAGGACTGAATGTAAAAATATTTTTTTGTAAAATTGATCTTGCATATGATTCTGTGTTTTACTAATGAGCTTTAGCAGAAATAATGTATACAAAAAGGAATTTTCTTGTTTGTTCTCAGCCATATGAATTAAAACTCCTAATTAACATAAGCCGCTACTGTTAAGTTGTTATAAGAGCCATTTAATAAATGATTTGGTGAAAACAACAGATTCGTTTGGCTTTTACACCATCACATCCACACATTGATAGAGATTATCGAATGTAACAATTGATTGGATTCTTTTTTTAAACTTGTTTGATATTAAGTAAGATCTTGCATAGAATAATAAATGAGTGAACTTATTATCATAACATCTCCTGTAATTGGCAAAACATGCATACCGCAACCTGACAGTGGGTGCGAGATAATTACACAATTAGCTGCATGAACACTCACTAACGTTGTCAGAAGATGACAATTATCCATGTGATGGAGTCTCCTGCATTTTCCAAAACAGTGGGATCAACATGAATACCCCATCCTTAAAAAGCTATTTTATTATTTTATCAATACAATCGATATTTGTTTAAACCACTGAAATGTTGGTCTACAAAAAGACACAATTTTGATTAAAATTTTACATAACCCTACAAAATTTACATCAAACATGTTTTAAACTCATAATCCTATGCCTTGTGAAGTTGTGTACACACGGTTGCCTATTTTTCAATTTTTCAAATGTAAGTAGTACAATGAATAACAGTAGAGAATGTAAATATAAATGGTGTTTATATAAAGTGTTTCACTGCTGAGCTTTAGAAAACATTTTGTTCAACGATTAAAATGCATACTATCCCATAGACTTTGCATATGCTATCAGGAAGGAAGTAATCTTTTAACCACTCCGTTGTAAAACATAAAATGTTGTATTGACATATTTGGCGTAAGTGAATTACGGAATGCATTCCTTAATAGTTCTTATTTTAAGTTTAAGTTTTGTAGCAAATGCTAGTAATGATATTAGAAGTTCACCAACCAACCCAGTGCTTATCACAAAAAGGCATGTGCTCAATCTAGATCTACCTGCAAAAGAGAGGTAATGTAATTTGAGTTATTTCACACAAAAACCGAAATGTTTCTGTTTTGGCATTTTCTCTAAATGCAGGTTGTTTTATTAACAACATGCATATTACTCTTTGTTTTTCAGGTGGAATCACATTTTAAATGATCACAATACGGAATATACTTATAGAGCAATTCATGCCTTAATGAAGTGAGTACAAAATTATATATTATTCTGGCTCTACATTTGCATTTCGGTGAGAGTTACAATTAGCACAGTGAAAGGTTTTAGTGCTCTTAATTATATGCCTCATCATAGGCATTTTTTTAATTAGTTTTAATTTTAAGTTTAATATTCTGATAGCAGCTATTGAGATAAAACAAAAAAAATTGTTACCTATGTAATGAATTTGCGGCTTGTGTTATTACTTTTTTGTGCCTTTCATTAAGTTTTGTTAAATAATTGTTAAAATAAGTCCTTAATGCATTCACAGCTGTGCCTGTTTCAAAAACCTTTGCTTTGACTTTCTCTGGCCTATCCATCAGCTTTAATATCTGCACCGATACTTTCCATCTAATCCGCCTACCGTATACCACAAGCTTTCATGCGGTTGACATATTTTATTTTTTAATGATTATTATCATAAACGCAAAAATCTGGAATGCCACATCATAATTAAATACATAACTTTGTAATACAGAATGTGACTCCTTTAATAAATATTTTGTTATTTATAATGAAATTATTTTAATAGTTTGGTAGATCCTGTAAATTTTATTGTACAAAAGATGCAATTGACATAGCAACCATTATGTGTGCATTTGTGAAGATTTTACAGTATTTTCATTTAGTTAAACTGATATTCACCAAATTAATATTCTTTTCACAGCACTTACCTACCATCCAAAGCAGTAATACCAATACTAAGAGATGCTGCAGTAACTCTTCTGGAATTTATGTCCCAACCTTACGCTGATGAATTGCGTGGTATAAGCGAGTACAGTGGAATTCCACTTGGTGATGTTGTACTGGGAAATATTGTTTATGACATATCAGCCTTCAATAGAACAAACTTTAATTTCAATAATATTCTATCGGCTTTTGGTAGCTCTGGCTTGTTAGGTAGTCTCGGTATTGGTGGTAATTTAGTCAAAACCGGTTCTACAATTTTACGCAGTTTAACTTCTGGATCTGCATCAAGCTTACTCAGTGGCTTAAGCAATTTAAAGTGAGTTTTGCTTTATAGTCCGACCGGTTAGTCTGGTGATTCAATGCGACGTCTTTCAACTGAAAGGTTAAGGGTTTGAAACCGGTCGCTAGCTAGTCGGTTGTGTCCTTGGGCAAGGCACCTAACGGACATTGCCTGAACCCAGCGGATTAATGGGTTTTACCAAATAGAAGGAACGCGAGAATCATACACAACACATGGCAATAGCCTGACATTGTGTGTGCAGCTGATCTGACGATTACCCGTGTGTTAACTCTATTGGTTTTCCATTAACCGCGATCATGTGTTCTTTGTAGAGTTTGTACCAGTATTGTTGCAATGGACAAGAGCAACAAAATAATTCATGGTCGAAATATGGATTATGCCACCGTACATGACTATCTAAAACCAGTAACTATTGAAGTAGACTTTCAAAGAAATGGCAAGGTGATTTATAAACCAATATGTGATGTAACCTTGTACCATATTTTCATGCACAGTCATGTGGCATTAAGGTATTAATAAATAATATGAGCTAAAAAAATCTTTGTAAATCTATTTAATGTTTCAACCAAAGGCAGATTATTACTTTAATAATATTTATGAAATATCATTACAGACAATATTCACTGGCACCACATTTATTGGATTTGTTGGTGTTACTACAGGGATAAGACCTGGTGCTTACACTGTTAGTGGTGACCAACGGAACACTGGGAAAATAAGACAGAATCTTCAATCCTTTTTTGCTGGTGGAGAGATGGCTTTCTTTCAACTGAGAAATGTAATAATTGTTTAGTTTAACATTTGAATGGGTCAGACTGATAAGCTTGGTGGGTTAGTATGGCGCCTATCAGCCGAAAGGTTGAACTGGTAAATAGCTAGTCGGTTGTGTCCTTGGTCAAGGCAATTAACTGACAGTGACAAACCCAGCGGATTAATGGGTTTTACCAAATTAAAGGATCGTGTGTATCATACACAGCAAACTGCAATAGCTCCGGTAACCCTACAGTACACAAAGTGATCTGACAATTCCCCAAAAAATGCATGGAGATAAAATAAGTATCCTATTCTAAATTAAACCACTTTTAAAAAATTCCCCATTACTTACATTAGTCCACTCACTGATACTTTACGTTGAAATACAGGAAATGCATGTCTTAGCACACTTATAACTGTGGATTGGTGAACTGCATGTCTTAAGCACACTTATAACTGTGGACATAAATTGGCAGATTTGATTTTAAATTCATAAAATGTCGTACCAGGTGCTCGAAGAAGAGAACAGCTATCATTCAGCGCTTGATAAGTTGGTTGCAATTCGCACTGTCTCTCCAGTTTATTACATAATTGGAGGGATTCAACCAGGGGAAGGTTCTATTGTGGTACGAAGTCAGTCAGAGGCCATTGCAGTAGTAACTATTCCTCAGAATGGGTAATTAATGATTAGGTGGAACTAGAAATGAATAAATTTGAATATTTAGTTTTATTCATGCTCCTAAAATTAGAATATGGTATCTAATTGTATGCAAATTTTCATCGCTAACCAGTTTCAATTATTTCCTATCATGCTGTTTAAAACTTTACCTCCAACTAAATTGTAAAACTGTGTAGAATAGACTCGTAAACACATCTTTTAGAATGTACATATTTTCTAATAAGTACATAAATAATGATTATTGGTCCCCATTCAACATTTTATATTCTAGTATAAAATACTAAGTTTAGGTTTACATATATGCCTAATATTGGTATTTCTCTAGTATTTTGTGTGATTGTTTGTCATCTTTATGTCCTTTGCCTTGGGATAAGAACACCGCTCATTATCAAACAGCTACATTATTCAATCCGTTACTGTGACCGCTGATAGTTGTGTTCTTTTGGCTTAATACTCAATGATGAGTAACTTATTTATCTTACAGATGGTATGTGGTTGAAACCAACTATGATCCATGGCAAACGCCACCGGCAGTTGATGATCGTCGTGACGCTGCCATTCAACACCTAAACACCATCGGCAAGAATCACATAAACCCAAAACGTCTGTTTGATGTAAGTTTTTTTTTACATATTTGCCAGTTTCAGATAACATGGAAAACAATATTGTCATATGCCTGGTTCTGTTGTGTTTCATGATGAATACCAAATATTATGATTTCCATGGTAACCATTAGCTACATTGCAGTCATTACAATTCTACATTTTTCTAGAATACAAACAGGATTCACATTTTTTTAATTGTGGCATAATTTTTTTGTTTTTGTTTTAGGTACTAAGTGCTCCACCTGTACTAAACAATGACACAATATATACTGTCCTCATGAGTGCTGTTGATTCAAAATATTCCACCATTGTAAGATATGATGCTCACAAGATGCTTTAATACATACCAATTTTATCCATTTTAAACATGACAGGTTTCCTATAGTTAAATGGGAAGTTATCCTTTATGTAAAATGCAGTGTTTATATTGTGCAATCGGTTTTATGTACTAGTGAGAAGCGTATAAAAACTGGATTTGGCTTGTAGATTACCTATAATATATTGTTTGTGTTATTATGTCAACTATTGTTTTGAACTTCAGCCAAATTGTTATTCGCAGAATAAAACTCTTGGTGAACAGAAGTCGCTTATATTAAGTTGTAATGAGGGGTGTAGGGTCTCTTCAGAATAGGTTGTATTTGTGTCTATTGGTTGACACTAAATTTGCTTCAAAGACGATTAGCTAACAGTATTCAGCTAAGATGACTCTTGCAATCCGGCAACGTCACAGAAAGTTCTTTTATTCTTGATTAATTGACACTTTTCATTACACATGTTAATTAACAGGAGCTGCGCCTCCAAAGGAGGCTTAGACTTCGGTATCAGGTTTCTTGCTAAACATATAAATTAGGTGTGCCAACCAAGTGTGAACCACCACTGTTTGTAAACTTTACTACTGTAAACTTTAAGTCAAGCAGTGCAAATTATACACCTCTTACAAAAATGGTTGAAATGATCATCATGTATTTGTGATTACTTTGATGAATTAGTGCGTCGCCTTTCAACCGAAAGGTTATAGGTTTGAAACTGGTCGCTAGCTACTTGGTTATGTCCTTGTTTAAAGTGCTTAAGGTACATTGCCTGAACCTAGCAGATTAAAGGGTCTTACTAAATTAAAGAAACGTCACAATCATATACAATTCACTACAATAGCTCCTGTCACCCGATGGTGGATGCGAGGTAATCTGACGCTTATCCATGTTTTAATCGCCTTAGTTTATAAATGCATGGCGATAAACATAAATATCCCTACCTACCAACCAGGGATAAACATTAATATCCCTATTACTATGATATTGTAATTTTCTTACAGAAATCAACATTTTTACGGTATTCTTTATTGTAGCAATTCAACAAAAAACTGCCACATAGGATAATTAACTACATTTCAGTAGATGTGGAAATACAAAATTAGAATAAATACACTGTTAATCTAGGATTATAAGGAAATCCATGCTGGTACGATTTATCATTGTTATCGTCAAAGGAATTTTTGCCCACGGATCGGCTAAATCCATATCAGTATGCAATACAACTTATACATCACCACAGTTTGTGTTACAATTCTTTTACAGGCCAACGAATGAGCTAAACCGATAGTGATTTTATGCTTTGCTAAAGAATACGCTCCTCGGTACTTTCCATCCTTAACCATTAACATCTCTTAATTAACAACCACACCCACACGACTTGTTAAATATCCCACTGCAATATCTTCTGCAATGCACTCTGCACACAGTGATTGACTCTTTAAGATCAATTATCATACTGATCTTTCATACTCATTGAGACAAGGCTACACAATGCAATTTATCACAATTTAAAACGAATGTTATATTCATATTGTATAGACAGAGCATTGGCTTATCTTTGTAATTTATTCACGTACCGATAAACTGACAAATATTATAGAAATTGATTAACAATTAGAACAATGAAAAAGCAAGCAAGACCAGCAACACCAAAGAGCGCAGGGAGAGTAAATAAACTTGTGTGATATACACACAGATAAAGAAGCAATGTCAGCATACTTCCTAAAAAGCAAAATAATATATATTTTAATCATTTTTAAACAACTCAACATTGTCTGTGGACACATCTACAAACAACACCTACCTAACATGGGAAGGAAGAAATGTCCAATATTCAATTCTTCCACTGTTTGTTGGATTTGAGACGTGGCATCTCGTGGAGCGCGCGGATCACTTTCCGTTGACGATAAGAAACAATGAACAACAGGAAAGTCTTCCGGAGATGTCTAGATTGGATTCACAAATAGTTGACAACGTATTGAACAAGCCATGTTTAACTCCATGTATGTTTCGTTGGGCGTTTTTAATACTGGTATTAAAAAAAAAATTTAATGTCTAGTAACTACGCAAAAGTGTAGTTAACACAAAACTTCATCCAAAAACCTGAATTTTACATTTGCCAGGACTAATTAACGTCAAAATTTGAGACATCGGGCAAATGTTAAATATTCAAAAAGCTTTGTGGGACACTTATTAAAACTTTTATGGCACACAGGTTTAAGAAACACCTCACTAAACTATTTTATTATGTCCATTTACATCACTGTTTTACTGCTGATGCAAAATATTGCCCACTTAACATAATCTTAAAAATCAATATAAACCGACAGTCGAATGCTCAGACGAATGCATTCAAAGAAAAATAGTATACACAGCAGTGATGTGTAATTTACCTCAGTATGTTTAAAGGGTTAATTAAATCTTAATTTAGTACAAACACTACTTTTATATTTCAGAAATTGGGGGAAATGGACATATTTTATATTTATTAAACTTTTAACAAATTTAAAAAAAAATTTAAACAAGTACATTTCTATAAGGCAAAATTTCCAAATTTAATTTAAAACTAAAAATTGTAACACCCTTTTAAACTTTTGCATTTATGGAAATTAATCCACTTGGCTTACCAGGTTGGGCCCAATTCTGCACTGCAACAGGGTTTGGTGTTCGTCTCTTAATACCTGACCTTGGAATATCATTCGATATCGATGAGCAGTAGCAACCGGAAAGTGCTGCCTGCATACAAAGTATACATTTTCTTATTTTACAAAAAATTGAACAAAGAATTTTTAAATTAGTGGAGTGTCAAACACGTGTTAACCAACACTATTTGGTAAACACATTTTTACTGTACAATAACAAACTTTGGTACAGTTTAAATAAAATTAAAACAATTTAAGTTATGTTTTATATAACATATTACACATTTAATTGGTCTATTTTTTAAGATTTTAAAGGTCTATATCATAATTGGACAGCTTCTTTCAAAATCAACGCCGTCTGTTTTTTTTACCCAGTTTTTGTTCTAGAGACTGTGGAAACGTCCCTGGGACTACTTATTAACATTCAGCTTTGTTAACATTGTTACCATGCCAGTAAGAATTTCTTAAAGTTACAATTTCATTGTACTACTTGTTCTGGTCTAAATGCTTGTCAAAAGCAATACCGATCACACATTTAAATTTGTGAGAATATCAAGAAATTTCTTTAGGCCATTCACCAAGAAATTGGTAAAATATGTCTAGCATTTGTGTTTAAGCAAGGAAAAAATGTACATACATTTCCTTGTATCTAAAAGGCCCCGATAAAAAAGACATGCCTATACCAGTACTATCTACATAGTACAACTACTAATATCTGTCTTTACACGCTTTCCAAAACCTTTTTAAACCTCTAAGTGTGGTATACCATATTACACTGTTGAAAAAAACTTAACAATGCGCTTAAAACAACTGTCCTAAAGCAACACCTAAAAATAAAATATGTATTGCCATTGTAACATTTTTCATGGTTGGGGTGACACTAAAGTGCTTTTTAGTCACATTTAAAGAAATAACAATCAGCTACAAAAAACCTTCGAAATTCTCCAACTGTGTCCGATGTTCTTGCTTGAACAACTCTTACTGTTTCATCAAGAAATTTTAATCGAATAGAAAATTGTTCTGGAACATTAGAGTTGTTGATATCTCTTGTCTGTGATGAGCCTGGTAAACACAAGGGTTTTACTTCATATTATACTTTGTGAATAGATCTAAATAAAATATATCAACAAAATTCTGTAGCAGTAATGATTTTAACAAATATCATTTAAAAATCGTAACAGATCTAAAATGTTACCAGCATGTCGTCTTTGCCTTAAATTTTCTTCATTTGTTTCTTCCACGTTTCTGGATGACGAAGCCACTTGGTTCTCAGAAATATCATTTCGAGAATTTAATTCCTCATTTTGTATTGTTGGCTCATCTGTATTACTTGATTGATGTAAAGTATCATTCGTAACGCCTCCATTTAATTCCACATTGTTGATTGTTGTTGGATTCAGTGAAATCAACTGATGTGCTGCAGCTGGAGAACTATAAAAAGGAACCAATAATGTATTTCAGCACTACGAAGTTGATCATATAAGGTTTTTTTTGTAAAGAATACTCTATACAATCCCCATTAATAATAAAAATTAATAATCACTATCTCACACTCACACCATTGAGGGGAACCAGTACATGTTATTTTATTAGCCTTTATTTTGCACTTTTTAGTAAACAACTTTCTAAGAATATTCCCACTGCAGTTCACTAGGTAAATAGTTAAGTAATTAACTTAATCACTAACGCTTATTTTGTGTTTGTTCTGCTGCAGCATTAACCACAATAGGCATGCAACTGAACCCCATATTAATTAATTATTTTCCACAGAATCGGGGAAAGTAGATTTTGACATTAGAGTTAATTTTAGGAGGATAGGATAAGATATTCATGTTTATCCCTGTGAATAGAAAAACCAAGGGGGTTAAAACACAGGCAATCGTCAGATCACTTCACGACCATCGTCGGTTACCGGAGCTATTGCCGGAGTTTTAAACATGGGGTTGGAAAAGGGTTAGTTCTGGATTCGGGGGTTGAGATTAGTGTTTAGGGCAGGGTTTAAATTAGATTCCGTAATTTTATTGAGCTGTTTCCTTCCTTCCCTCTTTCCCTCCTTTTAATTTTCCCCACATAATCTTTTTCAAACTAAATTTGCCATCTCTTTGTTTTCAGTGTGATATTTAATTTTAGACATAGGATATTCATGTTTATCCCCGTGCATGGGAAAGCCAAGGTTAACACACGGGCAATTGTCAGATCACCTTGTGCCCACCGTCGCCCGTCGGGTTACCCATTAATCCGCTGGGCTCAGGCAATGTCCGTAAAGTGCCGAGGGGTTCAGTTGTAGGCATTTTAGAGTAGTTAGATAAATTATTTGTTATAAAATAATGTTTTTGCTTAAAAAATTATTAAATCACAAATAGAAGAAGCGGATTACTTGGTATTTGGGGAGAACTGGTCATAATGACGCTCAGACACCCTAGTTGATATCCATGCTAAAACTATTGTTGTAAACCCGATAAGCAATCCAAATGCAATTGTAACTTCGTCACCGATTCCGTCTATTAGATAAGGCGTTGAACTCATAATACAGACTACTATAGCACAAATTATATAAAAAAAATTACAACACTATGACGAACTTCTTATTAAAGGGAATACCCTTAAATAAATTCATAGATATAGTATGAGATATATTTATCTACGGCATAAAATATGCAACAGTGTACGGTCGTGTCTTCGTGTGCCCGAACGGTTAACGCGACCGATACATATATCGACTTACATACAAAAAACGGTCTTAGCAACGAACCCATTATGGGTTCGAAACAAAACCCGGTAAAAAATATGCGATAGTAAACATAGAATATGCAATAGTATAGGCCTACAGGATGTATAAAAACATCCATTGCTTGGTTGGTTAGTGCTCCGTCTTTCCGACGAAAGGTTGTATAATCGAAAATGGTCAACAGCTAGTCAGGGGTGTCCTTGGCCAAGGCTAATAACGGATATCGCCCAAACACATAGGATTAATAGGTACTGTACTACTAAAAATTAAAGGAACTTAGGCCTAAGGATATCCAAATCATTTAAAACATAAAAGCTGCGGCTGCGGTGACTTTTGGGTAGGAAGCACCAATTTGCTATCCTATCATTTCTATCGTAGCGTGCGGATATTCAAAATGATGGTTTAAACTTGATTAGGCCTATCTTGGGATAACTCGCGGGAAAAATCCGTGTGGCTTAATGCACAGATTATCTAGGTTATCGTCAGTTAGATGTTCGTCGTGTAGGACAATGGTTAAAATAACACATATACGTAAAGCTGGAGGGTGCCAACTCCGTGTTAACTACCACCATTTGTAAAAAAACATTTTTTACCGTAGGCTATATTTTTCTGCAAGCAGAAACTGATGGGTCCCCGATCAACTCATTTAAGCTTTACATGAATGTGCTGTACAATCCAAATATTACTAAAGGTTAACACAGCTAGCGGTTGGTTTTGATTACGTCGGATATTGGATGATTATCCTGCGTCTCCGAATATTCATAACCACCTAGTTCATACAGACATACAAAATTGAACAACTGGTGACAAAATTGGATTGGAGTTTTTAACATTATTGTTATGGATTCTTTTTGAAAAAGTGTATTGTTTCCGGTTTGCATCCCTCGTTTGTTCAACTTCATCAACACTGTTGTTTTAGGAAAATTGAATTTTTTTCATAGGGTATAATTTGCGGACTCCATCTGATGACGATGGAAATCCAGTTCGTGTATGTTTACAGCATAAGTGCTGTATTACAAAAGTTTCTAATAAAGTTACATGCCAAACTGCCGTTTTTGTACATGTACTTACAGCAGGTTTACTCTTTATTCTCCTATGTCCCTAAAAGTACTTTTTACTTCTAAAACTTAGACAACGCGGTGCGAAATATAATTTATTTGGAATTTAAGCTATTAGTATTTACTTTTCGGGTTTCTGTGAAACAAGGTTTTTTTCTTTAGCTATGTGTCAGCGCCCAGCGGCTTAGCATTAAAACTGTGAAAATTCTTTTACAGTAGTTGTTTACAACTTAATCATGCGAAAAATCACGTGACAACCCTTAAGATTGTGCGTCATGAAAACAATAGAATACACTGAACGATTTTGCTAACATTTTGCGTGGCTGGGTGGGTCAAATCTCGAAGTCGGCATTTTTGTTCCCGTATAGAAGAAAAATCTTTGCTATCAAATTGACACCAATTAAAGTGTGACTTTAATTAGTAATAGGAAATTAGATTTTATCAATAAAGAACTTCAGTTAGAGTAATATTGTGTTGTTGGCTCCAGTTTACAGCATAGTGTTGCCGAACACACAAGCAATATAGCTTTGACCGCTAAGCAGTCAGAATGTCAGCCATAAAGTAATGAGTTGAAAACCAATCACCTGCATGTTTCTTTGAATAGAATATTTATGTTTATCCCCATGAAGGGAAAACCAAGGGGGTTATCACACGGGCAATCGTCAGATCACCTCCCAGCCACCGTCTACTTACCGGAGCTATTACAGTGTGTTGTATATAATAGATACGTATCTTCAATTTGGTAGAACCCATTAATCCGCTGGGTTCAGGCAATGTCCGTAAAGTGCCTTGCCCAAGGACACAACCGACTAGCTAGCGACCAGTTTCGCACTTGCACAACCTTTGGATTGAAAGGTGACACACTTAACCGTTAGACCAACCGGCCGGACAAACACTGATTAGCAGAATTGATATATAATTGGGCAAGACACTTTACTGTTTCAATCCACTAGAAAGATAAATTGGTATGAGTTGAACATAAAAAACTAAAGTAACTCTATTGTTTTGGTATACTGAATGTAGTCAGCTAGGTAAATTATTCTGACAAATGTAGGTGAGGTTTTTCAACTGCCACTGCATTTTCTGATGATTACACAAATGAGTAGAATTGATATATAATTACCTAAATATATTAAAGTTACATGCTGTTTATACTAAAGTAGAAGAGCTAAAAATAATTGTTAAGGTTAATACAATATTCACTTTTCCCAATTTTACTGGTATTGATTGCTTTTACATTTAATTTTGCTATTTGAGTCTTGATTATATTGAAAATCATTTGAACTCTGATGCTACAAATCAAGTTTTAAAGACATATTCCTGAAATGTAAAGCATCGATAGGCACTTGGTTAAATTTATTTTATTATGAGTAATGAATATTATAATATATAGTTTTATAGATATTTCTTATAATTTTAGTTCAATCACGTTAGCGTTGGAATTATTTTCTTTTTACTGAATAAAAATAACCTTGATTACAACTGTCAATATTGATTTAAATGGAATAAAAGCAATATGTCCGATGGTACGTCAAGAGGACGATTGCATTGTAGAATCGGCTATTCTATTCTTGGACTAGCCATTGGGACATCAATATTCGCTTTATGGCTAACTGAGTTTAATAATGGGAGGGAAACCTATGCCACTGTTACTTATGGTGGACTTTCAGGTACCGACAGTTTTTTAATACATATTAATCTAGAACTACTTTAATAATGATATATTCATGATATTAACACTGCAATTGTGTTGAAAATGAAAGTGTTTTTTCTATTTTCCTAGCAACCCAATCCCTTTATTCGACCAGTAAAATATTAATGCATGTGGGATAACAGTTAATGTATGTTGAATAACAATGTATACACATATTACAAAGGTATGCACAATATAGAATTGTAATCTTTTAGCTTCTTTAAAAAAACATTTTTTAGAACATTTAAAATAAAAACAGCAGTATTGAACAGTTAAAACAGAGCTATGTTGTGCCAATAACACATCTTTGCCAAGAAAAGAAATACTTGATAATCAGGATTAGTCAACTTCTGATAATTAAATTTCCAAAATTAAAAGTAAAATTTAGGGCGATAAATAAGTTATAGGGAAAGCCACTTCTCTGCCATTCTATGCACCAAAAATAAAAAAATGTATATATTCTTTGGCTACTGCTTAACGTTAGTCTATGAACACACATTGTGAAACGACAAGTGTATGTTCTGTATATGTGACACAGAGGGTCTTATAAATATTGCTCCATTACACTTACGGAAGAACCACAGCATTGCCATGATATCATATTGTATGTAGCTTATACAGTTCACTGCATATTTTTAATATATTTTATTACTTTTTTCTGACCACCAGGTGTCCTGGCAGCATGGAATTTAGTTCTACATATCATGCATTTGCAAGACTTGTGGAGAACATGGCTAAAAGGCTTGAGAATATTTCTATCTGCAGGGATTTTGTTTCTGATCCTAAGTGTCATTTCGTTTATTGTGTTTCTTGTTCTAGCCATATATTTCAGTAAGTTTCCAATTCTATTATTTTATGATCTCTAAATCAATCATTCTATGATTCCTTATTCAACAATCCTTTTTACACTTTCGAAGCTATGAATAACACATCCAAATAAATGTGGATAACATGCTAACATTTAATCCACTTTTTAGCAAGATAAAGACTGACAGCCAAGCTATTACAAAATCAAAATGATTCTTTGTTTGTACCTTTATCTTAACTGACACAGTTTAACCCATGGTTTAGCAGATGGAACTTGATCATTATTTTTATATAAACAGTTATCTAAATAAATGAATGGGTTAAATTTTAAAACAAAAGCAACATTTCTAATCTTTAATATCTCTAATATTTGTTAAAACAGATGGTACCTGTTCTCACGACATAGTTTTATTCTCTATACTTTGTTACATAATGATTTTATTCTCTACAGAGCAAGCTGATGTTGTACGAAGTTACTACATAACCTCCGTATGGTGTGCTTTAAGTGCCAAATGGGCCTTTTTGTTGTTTTGGTATTCAAGAAGTTACCGTAATGAATTTGCGGATTTAACAGCTCTTCTGGAATTCTAAGGAAATATTTTTTGGTGCAGCCCTTAAGGACTTATCCAGTGAAGTGTTTGTGTTTTTTACTTCCGTCAATCATGAACTGTGGTCATAAAATAAGTTCAAGTGAGATTGCGCACTGATATTATAACTTCTACTACCGTGGTTAATGTTCGCTTTAAATTAATACATAGCTGTTTTGCCGAACAATCACTCACACATTTAGTATTTACGTTTTTGCAATTATTTGTGTATGCATACATTGACCCAGATATAAGAAATATTAACTTGTTATTTCATTGTTTTTTTTTTTAGAAAGGACATGTTTAGAAGGACAACACATTTTAGAAATAGCTTTATATTAGTGTCAGCAATGAAAGATGCGTCTCACACGATTGATAATAGTTTTCCTTCATAACCCAAATTGGTAAACAAGCTTAATTTGTAGCTGTTTCCTGAAGCAATCAATGGCAATGGATTCGATACATTTCCAGACAATTGTTTAAAACTGAGACTAAAAACTCTGTTGATTGAGCATGGAATTTCAGCTTTTGCCTCTCCATTCACATTCCATCTATAAATGATGGACTTGTTACCCGCAGAAATTATTTCATCATCTTGGAACATTAGCTTGTTGGGTGTGTAGCTTTTATCACTTGTCTGTCAATAACAAAATTGGTATCAAAATGAGAAAATTTATATAAAACTTAAATTATTATTTATTGTGATTACCTCAAGCACAGTCGCCATACTTTTGGACCGAAGATGCCAAAGGGAAGGTTGTGCAGATCCACCACAAACCAACCACTCTCCACTCTCATCTAAAGCAACACTGGAGATCCATTGTCCAAATTCTGGGCGATTCAGTTGTTTGTTCTTACATGGGCTGATGGTGTTCGTACATGTAGCTGTTCTAGTGTCCCATAGCTGAGAAAAATTTTGATCGGGACTAGTGGCAAAAAAGATTTTGAAGAACTGTTTTGTGCTCGCGCTTTTTGTTGTAATTAGGTTTAGTATAAAATTCTTTTAATTCAATAACTACAAGTATGTGAGATCATACCATGGAAAAGCTGAATTTATGTTCATCTTACAGTACAGATACAGTCATTGTCAATAATTAAGATATAGTCAAATAAATATTCGTCCTGCTAGGTACTTAAATCTGGTGCATCACATATAAACACAATTATGGTTAGTGACATTTTGTAACTGATATTAAATATGACTGTCATATATATACTCGGTCTAGCGGTCCGGCTGGTTGGTCTATCAGTTAAATGCGTCGCCTTTTAATCGAAAGGTTGCAGGTGCGAAACTGGTCGCTAGCTACTCGATTGTGTCCTTAGGAAAGGCACTTTAGGACATTGCCTTAACCCAGCGGATTAATTGGTGGGATAAACATGAATATCCTATCCTATATAAGTTGGGTAGATAAATCGACCAGGGCACCAAGCTACTTATGTAACCAGAATTACATTAAGTTATCAAAATTATTTAAAAAATGCAACATATCTTTATGTAATTATACATGTATTTTACACCGGTGTTAGAAGAAAACAAATATTAAGAAAGTTTACCTTAACTGTGCCATCTTCGGATGCTGTTATTAAAGTATTTGAACCCGTGTCCAAATCGTGTATGTAATCTGTATGTCCACTGAATCTTCCTTTACATTTTAATGTATTGATGTCCCACTTGTACGTTATGCCATTATCCGCACCAGTATATATCGAGCTATCTTTGTTTGCATAATGCACACAATTGTAGGACTCATTTTCATTTGTTTGTAAGTCTTTTAAGGTAAACGACTTGCTTGGTCGTTTATTACGTATATCAGACCATTTCCATCCGTTAATTGGCCCAAAGCCAGCACTAATTAAATATTTTCCACTTGTCACAAGTGCGTGAATTGCTCCGGTGTGTGCTTGGAATACGACATACGGCGTGGATTTTGAACTATGTGCCTCAACAGCTTCAGTGATATTAAAAACTGCAATTTGACCGTAATTGTCACCACATGCCAGGTAAGTTCCACAAGAAGAATACGCGGTTGCATATATTGTAGTGTGAAGTAACTGCTTTTTGTCCATATTTTTTTTATAAAAATCGCTGTTGAAAACTTTAAATAGGGTACTACAGATTAGGTGTATTGCAATTAATATTACAGCATAAACGAAGCTTTTTATTTCATCTACGGCAGAATAAAATAAAACATACCTAGCGGATCTCGTGCGTTATAGTATAGGGTAGATTTAAGCCAGTTAATGTGGAGTCATTGTTAGAATATATAGTCACGTGCAAAAATAATTAATCAGCAAATATATTTTCTACTAGTGGTCGAGAATAAGCTCCACCAAATTTTCTGCCTACTTCACAATACATTTACTACATTTACTTGGATTTGATAAAAACCCTAATTTTATTCTTCATTTAGGTAAATCAAATCTACATTTCTCCAACATGAAATTTTCCAAGATATATAATACCTAAGCATATATATTATAGGATAGGATAGGATATTCATGTTTATCCCCGTGAATGGGAAAACCTAGGGGGTTATCACACGGGCAATCGTCAGATCACCTCGCGCCCATCGTCGGGTTACCGGAGCTATTACAGTGTGTTGTATATGATAGACATGTTCCTTCAATTTGGTAGAACCCATTAATCCGCTGGGTTCAGGCATAGTATACTAAACAGTTTAGTATACTATGGTTCAGGCAATGTCCGTAAAGTGCTTTGCCCAAGGACACATCCGACTAGCTAGCGACCAATTTCGCACCTGCAACCTTTCGATTGAAAGGCGACGCACTTAACCGCTAGACCACCGGGCCGAACTATACACTATTATCACGTGTATGAAGCAGTTGGACATTTATACCAATTATAATTGACCCATCTTCCAAAATCCAACCTGTAGCTGTTTTAACCCACGCCAATGTGCTGCTTTCACATCACATGAAAATTATTGTTTGTTGTTCTTTAGCTTCTGCCATCTTTCTGCCTAGTTTATTTTCCCCTCGCCGGGCTAGGCCTGATAGCTATGTAGATACGAGTGTAGATATGTTTAAAAAAACACAAGAATAAATATCTTTAACAAAACATCAATAAAAAGTTTGCATGAAGAAGCATAGTTTTCTTTTTGCATAAAATAAGTCCAACGTAATCTGGGTGCCCATAAGTTGTTTCTTAACGTGTAGTGTACAATTTAGATTTTATAAATAGTGGTGTTTAACAGGTGGTTGACATTAGTTGAAATGATTTACCTTGGAAGTAGCATACAACTTGAACTACATACATGCATCGTGATATACGAAAGATAAAAATAACACTAAAACAATTAGGGTTAGTATACATATATATAATTCATTGGTAGCGTAGATAGATGATTAGATTTTTCCGTTTTGAGACATTTTAACCTGATAGGGATGTATAAGAACCAACCAGAACACCTAAAATTTATTAGCGCCCGCATTAAAACCGATCACGCGCACGACGATCGTGGGCATTAAGATGGCCGACAAAAGTTTAGCGCGATGTCTATAGGCATA
>CH002760.1:18396-35990 GCA_000149265.1 Ciona savignyi
GCTTTTTACCTATGCATAAAAGATTTTGTAATATAATACTAACTAATATATCTTTTAATTACTCCAGAGTGGTGTAAGTGTGCGAAGTAAAGTTTTTCTGTAAATTTTGGTAAAGATGTCTTCACACGACAGAATTGACATATTTCCCTCACGTATGAACTTGACCATAATGAAAACACGGTTGAAAGGAGCACAAAAAGGTCATAGCTTGTTAAAGAAAAAAGCAGATGCTTTAAAAATAAAGTTTCACTCGATTTTGAAAAAAATAATTGAAGCGAAACAACTTATGGGGGAGATTATGAAAGAAGCAGCATTTTCTCTTGCGGAAGCCAAATTTTCAGGTGGAGATTTTAGTCATGTCGTTTTGCAGAATGTGGGTAAAGCTCAGATGAAAGTTCGTAGCAAGACTGAAAATGTGGCAGGTGTGAAGCTTCCAGTGTTCGAACATTATGAGGATGGCACGGATAGCTATGAGCTGACCGGACTATCAAGGGGTGGTGAGCAACTTACAAGACTGAAGAAAAATTATTCAAAAGCTGTAAAACTTCTTGTAGAGCTTGCTTCATTGCAAACGTCCTTTGTAACGCTTGACGAATCAATTAAAATTACGAACCGAAGAGTAAATGCAATCGAGCATGTTATCATACCGAAGATTGAACGCACAATATCTTACATCATCACTGAGTTGGATGAAGGGGAGAGAGAGGAATTCTTCCGACTCAAAAAGATTCAACAAAAGAAGGAAATCATTCGAGCAGCTCAAGAAAAAGTCCGAAAACAATGGGAGAAAGAACAAGAGGCAAAACGAGTGTTAAAGTTCATTCCAGCTAACCACGTTCCAAGTATACTGGATGACAAAGATGATGAGGATTTGTTGTTCTAGAAGTGTACGCAAGAAGGGACTATTTTAAATGACATTTAAATTTTAGTGCAAAAAAATTTCTAGTAAGATTATAAAGGTATTGTTAATTTTAAATTTCTCTATCACAAATATTGCCAATTGAAAAGTAGTTGTAATTAGGGGATTCCTACTTAATGGGATTCTGGTCAGCTTTCTGACATTTGTTACCCGCATCACATTGTTCTGTTTGCAATAAGTTGATTATTTTTGTGTTAGTACATTGTTTTTTCAAGAATATCTATATACCAGTATATTAATGTTATATATATATATATTTCAGCAAATAGAACTACAATATAAATAAATTGTGGTAATTACATTTGTTTTTGGTGTTATTCCACTTTTCTGCCTAAAAATATCTTAATTGTACAAAAAAACCTGTTAGTTTTGGATGACGGGTTTTGTAATTTTAGACAAAGAAAGTTGTCATGTTTAGTATTTATTATTGGCTTACCATATTAAATGGTGTTCTTTGATCATTTTTCATCTATTTTGTGAATTTATGCATTGCTATAAGTTATGTAACATTGGTATATGTCCAGGTATTTGGTAGGTGAATAGGTGACCACATAAGTATGGGTAAAAAGCATAAAAAGCACAAGTCTGAGTGGAGGCATGTTGAAGATAACTATGAGAATAAAACTCCACTGAAATTAGTTTTAAAGCTCGGTTCCGAGGTGATGTATGATTCTGATTACACTGCTCATTCACCGGCAGAGATTTATGAAGCAAAGCAAAAGAAAAGAAAAAAGAAAAAGCGAAGTCATGAGGAACATCATGAACAAGGGGAAACTTCTTCAAAATTGGTCAAGAAACTTGATGTCATTAGCGACTCTGAGATGGACGTGTCCACTGATAACCCTTCATGTGTTGTTGAAAATCTTGAATATGCTGTCACAGACAAATCATTGAAAGAAATGTCCAAAACAAAACGAACTGCATTAAATAAGCTTCTGGAGCATCTTCTAAAGCAGTTAGAGCGTAAGGACACACATGAAATCTTTGCATGGCCCGTGAATGACTTGATTGCCCCAGAATATTCAACGGTCATTGATAAACCAATGGATTTCAGCACAATGCGCAATAAAATACTAAACAATGAGTATGTGGATGTAAATGAATTTAAAGAGGATTTTAGCCTGATGACCAGAAATTGTTGTACTTACAATAAGCCGGAGACTGTTTATTACCAAGTTGCGAAAAAAATCCATTCGGCTGGAATGAAGATAATGAGCAGAGAAAGACTGTTGAACATGAAGAGAAGTTTGGGATTCATGCACGATTTGCCAAAGTATGATGCCTATGATATTTTAGGCTTGCCATTTGAAGTTGAAAATTTAGATGTTGGTTCACCAGATGCACAACCATTGAGTGATCCTCCTGTCGATAAGTCAACATCTGATGCTGATATCGATTCAATAGCAGATGCAAGTTCCACAGCAGAGGAAATCGACCTTAGACCCCATACTGAAGCAATAAGTTTTACAGATGCTGATAATGAAGATTCTGTTGCACCAGAAGCTATACAGGCTGCTAAGTTTGCTAGAAAAAGAATAGAACACAAACGACCGAATGACAGAATTGGTTTTTTAAGGCTTGAAGAAGATGGAAAAACCACTCTGAATATACTTAACCCAGCTGGAGGTGAAAAAAAACATAGAGAAGTGGATTTGGGAAGTTTAACTTCCAGACTTGTAACTGGAATCGATGTTATGCCTGAAGCTAAAGAAGATAAACGAAATAAAGTTACACCTCTTACTTACCTCAGTTATGGTCCCTTTGGTTCATTTGCTCCAACCTTTGATTCTCGAATAGCGAATTTAACTCAAGATGAGAGTGACTTACTTATGTCAGCATATGGCGGGGATACAGGTTTCCTATTTGCACAAAGTCTCCAGGAATATGTAAGTGGCTGTGATGCATCAATGATGACTATGGTGGATGATCTGCTGGACAGCGTCACACATGGTGAGCATCGAAAAACAATAAAAACGATCGAAGATAAAAGAAATAAAGAAAATCTTGCAAAAGATGACCATCAGACATTAGATAGTTTACGCTCCTTATCAGAACTTGGAATTGATATTTCATTCATTGATGATATAGAGCAAAGAATGAAAGCAGATAAAGGTAATTACAAAGCCTGGAACATTAGCCCTTAAATTTAACTTTTGTCATAATACAGTTTATAAGAGTGCATAATACTAACCAGCTCCCATTTTTTTTATCCAATCCAGATGAATATAACTGTTTGTGTTAAAACAAATGTTTTTATTTATTCCATTTATTCACTGGGTTCATGTAAAATCTATCTATTAAGTGTCTTGTTCAAGGCTGGTTTTGTTATTTTAACCATGGAGCTAATTTAATGCTAATGGCCTAGTTAGGTTTACTCCTGAAAACGGAAGTGAGTAAATGACCACTTTGCTACCTTTTGTGCAGAGTTTAGTTTCCACGGTGATTAGCCTGCCCCATGCATTTTTATTCTTTATCTCATTCCTGTAACTTTCCTAGAAATGGAAGCTCTAAAGAAACCTCCTACAAACAATGTTGATCAAAATCTTGAGCATGGTAGCAACTTAATCCACAAACTTGAGGAGGTACAATATGAAAGACTTGGAAAGAAGATGCCCAACAACGAACCTAACCTACAACCACCGTCTATAAAGGAGATGGCTATTGCAAATCAATTAAAGAATACCTTAGTCAGTATGGCATCGAATGCGGAACCACAATCTATCAGCAGCACCTCTGCTGTCCGTGATGCGATGGGAATCACATCGTCATCGTAATAACTAAAACATTTATGTGCATTGATATATATTATATATATATATATATATATATATATATATATATATATATATATATATATAATATATCCAAACGGTTAAGAAAACCTGATTTGGAAATATCCATATGTGAATCAGAAGTTGTGCCAATTGAACTTTTTATCAGCTTAAACTGGTTGTGTAAAGCGGTTAAATACGTTTGTTGTGTTGCTTCAACAAATTGTATTTAATCTTTATTTTAAATTATGGTGTCTTAAATTTTAGCTAGTGCAGTTATCAGCTACTTCTTGAGTGTCAAACATATATGGTTAAAATGAATAAAATAAAAAAAATTGTTTGAAAAACAGCTATTTTTGCATAATATAAAAAAGTAATAGATTTATAATATAAGAAACAATTCAGTCATAATTGTGTTGTAACCATAAAATCATTGTTATTATATAAAAATGGATTTGTTGAAGTAACACTACCTATGTTGTCCTGCTCAAAATTATTTCTCTCTCTTTCTTTGCACATAAACTTAAAAAAAATCAAGTATAAGTCGGTAAAAAGTACCTTTTTAAAAAGGGAAAAATTGAAACATTACCACATCAGATGATTAGAGAAAATGATATAGACATCAGTCAAAGTGGTAAATAGTAGAATACTCTGTTTCATTGAAATGTACAGCAGGAATAATATGAATTATTTTTTCATTATATACATTCATCTTATGATAAGTTGGATTGTGCAATGTGTAACACTATTAGTTAATAAAATACATTTGAAATTTATTTTTCTAAATCACACTTCAAGTATATTACAGTACTTGTATTGCTAAATTTAGAAAATTAAGTTTCAATGTAATTAAAAATATGCTGCTCCTGTTGGAACTTGCCTATTCTGAGCTGTGTTTAAAAATATTTTTCCGGTCATGTTAAAAAGTGTACCATTTCCGCATAAAATGTACTTAATTTGTAATAAATCCGTTATTCCTTTTTTTAATTTCTGATGATATTCATAGATGATAGGTTGTTTAAACACTTGCGTAATTTAAAAATGGCAAAAGTTATTCTTGGCGATTCTGAAAAGTGGTTTATTATACATGGGATACAGGTATATACATTATACAAACATATATAAATAAATGTTAATTATGTAAAATAATCTATTGTTGTAGCTATGTGTTGTTAAGGTAACAGTAAAAATGTAATTATTAACATTACCGGTAACTTAACAATGAACTGAATAACAACTGTTAGTTAATGTGTTAGTTAACTATAAATGTACTGTAAATAATTTAATGTGATGACAAAATTTAGTTTTATACACAAAATATAGTAATAGAATAGTTAGTAGTACCATGTAATTGGGACATTTATCTATGGTGAATTATACCATATTTTTTGACAAAGTAAATATGGACATTTAAACTACTTTCCTTTTAGTGGCATTAATTAGATTATGTTATTGTAGTAATTGTTGAAATTTACAACACTAAAACAGAATCTTGCAGGATAGTATTATAGATATATATATGATAGAATAATTTCGGTTTATCCCATGAATGTGAAAACATGGGTAGGAATTTTTTTATTACAAAATACAAGCTTATCAAATCAGCTAACTATAAAAACAATAAAACATTCGATTTTGTCGACCAACACGCAGCCAAGTTATATTATAATGGTAATTTAAGTCTGGGATGCAAGCTAATAGAACTACTAGTCCTTGTGATGAACTCTATGATATAATACAAAGCTCATTGGAATGTATTGAGAGGTAATAAAGGTTTGTTGCTTTCTAGGATGATTTGCGCAACGATGGAAGGTCTTGTGATGATTATCGCCATATAGAAGTGGAGACCGGTGTCATTTCAAATACCCATGGTTCATCTAGACTTAGATTGGTGAGTTAATTAGGCAGCACAGAACCCCCCTTGCTGAAAGACTATATTATCCATACAATAACGACTAAGTGCAAAAAATAGAGTTTGTCATGATTATGATAATTTTGAATAGTTTATTATAATTCTTGTGATTTTATCCTTATATAGGGCAATACTGAGGTGATGGTTGGTGTTAAAGTGGAGCTTGGGACTCCAGATCCTCACTCACCAAATGATGGATTAATTCATTTTCATGTTGATTGGTAAGTGTTTTTTGGATGTTGTAATTCAATGACGTCCAAGAGAACCCAGAACTACAGATAAGCTTTGAGAGTAATGTAACTAAACATAGAACCAGCTTTATAATTTCTGCTTAAAATCAATATAAAAAACTGTTACAATTAAAAATAATATGTACCAAAAATGTTAAGGTGCTAAAGTGTTCATTCCACAGTTCACCCAATGCCGACCCTTCATTCCAAGGTCGGGGAGGGGAGGAATTAAGCTCCAACATCTCATGTATTTTAACCCGGATATTTAACAACAAAACTGCTATTGATCTCAGCACTTTGGGAATTATTCCGCACAAGCAGTGTTGGGTGGTGCATGTTGATGTACTGGTAAGAGATAGTAATAAAATTTTGTTTTGGTCTTCCGTTAACATTGAAAGTTGCAATTTTCTCTAATGCATTTAGATACTAGAATGCGGTGGAAATCTCTTTGATGCTGTATCTGTTGCAGTGAAAGCATCTCTTCATAACACTGGGTAGGGATGATTAGTTTGTGGTATAAGTTTTATGCTTTTAGTTATGCATGGGTGGAGGAACATAACAGTCGATACTCAGGTTATAAATAGCCCTCATACCCATAGTTGGGTTGCCAGGGATATTTCATTGTATATTTGTTTTTAGTAATTTGAACAATCCATCAAAATGCACTGAATCAAGGTAATTTTGCCAAGAGGCAAAAATCATATGGACTTACAGTCTGAGTGGAAATTTTCTATTTGGTATGGTTGTTTACAACTTTCCCGTCAGAAATTTATTGTAATTAGGCAAATACATCTAATTTCCGATATCATCACATGCTTAGATGTCTTTCAGAAATGTGCCACAGAAAATCGTGATGAACGAACAAACATATAAACGATCCATATACTCAAATAGATATTATTATGCAGAATCCCGAACATCCAAGTAACAGATGGAGATGAAGGAACTCAGGAAATCAGTCTTCCAGATGACCCCAATGATGTCAAATTCATAAACACTAATAACTGCCCTCTCCTTGTTACGATATCAAAGGTATCAATTGTTTCGGTCTTAACATTATATACAGTTGCGTACCGGTACTGAACAGATAATAAAGGAAGATCTCCCAGAAACAAATATTTATTATTGCTAATACCTATTGGAGATAAATTGCTAATTTTGTCATTGGGCAAGGCTTATCGTGGTTTTCTGAACTCAATTGATGAGTTGCTTAAAAACAAGCATTGTCTTTATGAGGCAGTTTAATGATGTTATCTCGTCCCATTTCACCCACAATGATAAACTTGGCATCTATATCTATGTTTCTACACTGAAAAAAAAAACAATTTGTTTTTGGACAATAGTGGTTATTTAATATTTGATAAAATTCTTAGAACTGTTTAAGTGATGTAGCATAGATTTTCTGATCCTTAAAATGTATTTGTGCCACTGGCACTGAATATTGGTATAAACATTACAATCATATAAGGCTGGAAGTCGTCACATAGTGGATGCTACTGCTGATGAAGAATCATGCTGCAATGCATCTCTGGTTGTGGGAGTCACAAGAAGAGGAAGAACAATGGGGATGAGGAAGATGGGAGAAGGAAGTCTTGATCCTGAGAGCATTCCTGAAATGATTGAGGTAAGGATTATCTGCACTTGAAACTGTAAATGTAGTGTGGCCCATGATTAAGGTTCTTTTGTATTGCCAAGTCCATATAGAATAAAAAGCTGTGTAGGTTTATCAGGTCGAACAGGGTAATACTAGGTATATGTCCTAAAACTCTATAAACCATTGCATAGATGAGATAACATAAATAACACCAAGATTTTAACTATAATGGACTTTTTCATTAGCTTTCTCTTACCTTGGTTTATTATTGTTAGTTGGAAGAGTTGGTTTGTTTCATATATACATTACAATATTTATTAATAATTTATATTAATCATTCACAGACCGGCAAAAATATTGGTCGTCAACTTCATATTGCCCTTGATAAACTGCTTAAAGTTGAACAAGGAATGGCGAACGATATTGAAAAAGTTGGATATCTATGACAGCACCAACAGATGAGAGTAAAGCAAAGGGCGCAAGTACCAGTTGTACGATCGGGCAAAACAAGTAAAACTGCAGAGGTTATATTGTGCTAAAGTTCACAATGACACTTTGTTTGTAAAACATTTGCAATCTTATTTTTGCAGTCTTTTTGATCTCATTGCCTTTTTGATACATTTGTGAAAAATACACTTAAATCCTAAATTGTGATAGTAAATGCTTTTAAAATAAATACATGTCTCAGGGTGAACATAACTTGACATAAATAAAGTCAGAAACGTAAGACTGTCTGCTGGCTGGGATAATCTATAAATGCTGCTGGTCGCATGTGTAATTAACAATTCCAGTTTTAAAGAAAATGGCATTTAATACCCACATTCGCCTATGCAATGGGGCATTTTAGCCACATCAATTGAATTGCCAAAGACTGAACTCCTGATTTGTAAGGTTCTACTTAGATCTTTTTGCCGTCCATGAATGTGTTCTTGTGCAACACAAAAATATATTCTATAAAATATCACTCAAAACATAAGTTACTGAACAGTCATTTCCGTTAGCTCTTTCGTGGTGCATCAGATCTGTCAATTTAAAGAGTGGTGAAAACACCAGCCACTGACTAGTCGGTTAGCGCATGGAAAAAGCACTTAGCGGATGTTGCAAAATACTATTGATTTAATAAGTTGCAAAAAAACTGTAGCTTTGTTTCATCATTCAAGTACTCAATTGCCATAGGATAGGATAGGATAGGATATTCATGTTTATCCCCGTGAATGGGAAAACCCCAGGGGTTATCACACGGGCAATCGTCAGATCACCTCGCGCCCATCGTCGGGTTACCGGAGCTATTGCAGTGTGTTGTATGTGATAGACACGTTCCTTCAATTTGGTAGAACCCATTAATCCGCTGGGTTCAGGCAATGTCCGTAAAGTGCCTTGCCCAAGGACACAACCGACTAGCTAGCGACCAGTTTCGCACCTGCAACCTTTCGATTGAAAGGCGACGCACTTAACCGCTAGACCATCGGGCCGGGCCATGTAGGTAATATGACTATTATCCATTTTATTCAAAGGTTGGTGCGTAAAGCTTGTATTTTGCAGAATACCGCACATAATCCTTGGTGCGTAAAGCTTGTATTTTGCAGAATACCGCACATAATCCTTGGTGCGTAAAGCTTGTATTTTGCAAAATACAGCACATAATCCTTGGTGTGTAAAGCTTGTATTTTGCAGAATAAAGCACAGTATGTTGGATGTTGTACATTAACATGTGTATTTGCTCTTAGTAAATTATTAATACTTAGATTTTGGTTCGATATTTTAGCTGTTGGCTGCCTATTTGTACTGTACCTATGTATAATATGTATTATAGTAATCAAATAACATAATTACTATATTTGTTAAAATTTGTTTAATTTTAAAATAACATCGTTTTTTAGCCTTACATTTGTTAAATTTTTTGTTTTTAAAATGTGTTACACCTAGACCTAATGTATGTGACATTTTTATTTCCTTCTGGATATAGTATCTGTTTACTATTGGTATGAAAAAAAATGTGAATTAATTCATATTAAGTATGTTGTACATCTAGATTGATCCTAATACCGTTGTTAAATTTTCTGTATTGAAACATTAACCTTATTTTATTTTTTTACAGATTAATCCGTTTAAATAGTAATAAGTAATGGTTTCCTTTGTGTTCATATATGCTGGTGCAGTTGTGGTAGGGTTATTCACCTATGCATGGTGGGCCAATAAATACAACAGAAGAACATATCAGTCCAAGGAATCTCTAAAGAACAAAACTGTTTTAATCACTGGTGGCAATTCTGGTATTGGGAAATCGACTGCAATTGAACTTGCTAAACGCGAAGCTCGTGTTATAATTTCCTGCAGGAGTAAAGCAAAAGCTGAGGCTGCAGTCTTCGATATAAGAAACGAATCTGGCAACAATGACGTACATTATAAGATTCTAGACTTAATGGATTTTGATTCAGTTAAATCATTTGCAAACAATTTTTGTCAGGAAGAGCCGCATCTTGATATATTGGTTCATAATGCTGCTTTGTTTGGTGTGGGAGAAAAATATGGATATTCAGCTATGATTGTTACAAATGTGTTTGGACCTTTTCTGTTATTGCATTGTTTAATGAGGAAGATGCTTCAACAAGCTGAGACCAGGCCTGTCCGTATTGTCATGGTGGGATCAGATACCTATGTCTTCAACGAGTTCAGTTTAGAAAAGCTTAAGAAAATTCCCGATAAGAAATCATCATCTAAAGAAGTGTTTAAAATGTATGCACTCAGCAAACTATGCAGCTTGTTTCATTATTTTGCACTTACCGATAAGTTGCAAGGTAAGAATATTTCCATGTTTTGTGTTCACCCGGGGGCAGTGGACACTGGTTTAGGTGGTGGTTATTCAAACAACACTGCCTATGGACCTTGGCTCCGAAGCTTATTTATGGCCTTGTTCGCAATGCCTTCTTTCTTTGGATGTCAGACAGTAGTGGAGTGTGCTGTGGCAAAAGACATGGAGCACAGAAGCGGAAAATACTGGAGTTACTTTACAGAACAAGAAGTAAAGGCACATGCCCTCGATAAAGATTTGGCAGATTTACTTTGGAATAGGTGTGAAGAAGTGACTGGCTGCAAATGGGATTTTACTTCCATTTAAAATATTTGGGTAATCTGTGGATTGTTATCTTAAAATCAAGTACCTAATTCAGTTGAAATTAGCCTTAAAAATTTTTTCCACCCATATATATTATACGAGTTAGTTCTGTGAATTAAAATGTCAAAAATTATTGTATTTTGTATAACTATATGTACCTGTAACTATTTGGTGCTTTTTTTTTTTAAAAAAAAAGAATTGATTATTTTGTCAATTGTAGGTTATGGCCTAGCGTTTTAATTTAAGATGCAAAAAATAAGTGATTTGGAAACACCAGCTTTGGTTGTTTATAAGCACATTGTTGCAGCCAACTGCAAGCGCATGTACGATCTTGCAAATAGTCATGGTGTAATACTAAAACCTCATTTTAAAACATCAAAATGTTTAGAAGTGGCCATTATGCTAAGTGGTGGCACAAAACGTGGCATTGAAGTCTCTACTCTGGCGGAAGCAGATTTTCTTGCAAAAAATGGTTTTGATGACATCATTTATGCCTTTCCCCTTTCTTCACATAAAATTACAAGATGTGCTGCACTAAGTGAGCAGTTGGAGAAATTTACAGTGTTTGTTGATGACCCACTTATAATTCAACAACTTGATAAGTACAAATTAAAAGACAAAAAGTGGTCAATTCTGGTAGAGGTTGATGTTGGTGGTTCAAGATCTGGTGTTCAAGCTGACTCTCCTCTATTGCTGAATTTGGTTGAAGAGATCAAAAAATCAGACAATCTTACATTTGCTGGGTTGTACTCTCATTGTGGTCAGTCCTATGGTTGCACAAATCAAAGGGAAATAAATGAAGTTGCAAGAGCAGCTACAACAACGCTTCTCTCAGTGGTTGAGAGGTTGAAGACGAAAGGAATAAACTGTCCTTCATATGGCATTGGTTCTACCCCTTCATGTAGCAGACCGGTGCCTGAAATGAGTAAATTGACAGAATGGCATCCAGGCAATTACGTCTTCAATGATCAAATGCAGGTTCGATATTACAGCTGCTGGCATGAGTTAAATATGTTTATCTTATGATGATTGGTATTATAAAATGGGCAATCAGTAGATTATCTATTGTCCAAAGTCAGATTACTGCATAAATAAAAAAAATATGAAGTGATGGTTGTGGTTAGTATATGTATCGTTATTTCGCTGATACATACATACTTGATATTAGGGAAAATGCTGAGATTAAAACCTGGTTGTGAACTTACGATTTTAACGAAACATTCTAACAGACTAGTGTTAGGCAAGAAAGCAGAGTAGCCATATTTACAATCTTTTTTTCAGGTTCGTATTGGATCATGTAAAGAAGAAGACATTGCATGTTTTGTGCTGACACGGGTTGTCAGTCATTACAACAAGAAAGGTGATATTTATATGATCATTAATTGTGGTTGGACGGCTCTAAGTCTGCATGGTGGAGGTGATTGTGGGGGAAGAAGCCCAAACTCTGGATTTGGTTTCATACAAGGTCATCCGGAGTTAAAATTGTCGCAAATGAGCCAGGAGCATGGTATTGTGAGAAGTTCAGATCAACTGAAAGAGTTGGATTTATCTCGATATCCAATTGGTTCACTCTTGCGTGTATATCCTGATCACTCATGTGGAACCTGTGCGATGCATTCCACATTTTATGTTGCTGATCAAAATGATGTAATCATAGATGAATGGACCCCTGTCAAAGGATGGTAATTTAAATCGTGACATTTTGTGAATCCCTGTAGGACTGTGGAGTACGAAGATTTTAACAGAGTTCTCATTTCATAGTTTATAAATTGTTTAAAAGCACAAAGAAAACTTCTCAACAAGTGATCTATAGAAGATTGTACATAAATTCAGGAGTTTTGTAAGATAAAATCCAATTATCAAAATGCAATTTTCACAACTATGGATCATTTCGAAAAATTATAATGCAAAGTCTTTATATAAGTTTGCTGAAATGGTTATGATTGACACTCACAAGAAAAAAAGCATCTAAAAGTCATGATAAAAAAGGCACATGAAAAAAATTCACAAGAAAAAAAGTCACAAGAAAAAAAGTCACAAGAAAAAAAGTCACAAGAAAAAAAGTCACAAAAAAAAAGACACAAGAAAAAAAAGTCACAAGAAAAAAGTCACATGAAAAAAAGTCCCTGAAAAAAGTCACTAGAAAATATTCATAAGAATAAAGTCACAAGAAAATAGTATATATTGTCTTGTGTTTCCATCTCTTTCATACGGAGATTTTTTTTGGGCGACTTATAACAAACTGTTGAAAGGAACCTTAACTACTCATTTGTGTTTAATCGTTTCCCTAAATTCCTTTAGCATGTAAATCGGCTCTAATACTCGCATCAGTTCTGTATCCTGACTATTCCTCCTTCCATAATACCATAGTTGGCCTACTTTTTGTTAAGGTATCTGCCATAATGCCAAAAATACTGAAAAATAAGCATATTTTTTACCAGTAGTGACAAATTCCCTTGTTTTTTTTTTATAAAAGTAAAGGCTGAGGCAAACTAGGAGCATGCCAGTTGGAATTCCTAACAGTTTTAACCCAATTATATCGTTCTACTCGACGACCTGGCAACCGGACATGCTTTTGATTTTATAATAAGTGTTATTTTTGAACTAACGAACCTGTTGTTGCTTCACCTGCAGATGTTATCTTAATTAACAATGTGTGTCACGAACCAATTCGTTTTTTTTAATATGTGTAAATCACGTGTTAACTACGACCTTTTGTAATACTTATTTTGACATTAGGCCTACATGCACGGTATCCTTTTATGTTTACCAAATCACACTTGGTATATGTGTGTATGTGTCGTACCGACATAATTGGCGACTGGCGACACAGTTCCAAGAAAATTTCAAGGAACAAAGGAACCTCTAAATGACGAACTGTTGTATAAATTCACGATGCGATCAACGCGACTTACGTAAACGTTTAAATCCGATATTCTTCATCGCACTTTTTCCTTGGAGCAAAATCGCGTATAAAAGACTCCATTTCATCAGAGAGAGAGACAGACACCAGTTGTCTAGGCTTACAGCACTGTGTTCCAAATCCACAGTATGTATAGCCTAGGCTCTTGTGGTCTCCAGGGCGGGTTTACGCTTAACGTACCCTACAGCCCGTCCCCATTTATAAAACTACGTAGTCGGTTATGCTTATCTATTATTTTACTTGTACCGTTGCGTTATCGGAGTCAAACTGTAATAATAAAGTAAAACTGCTACCCGTCTATCTTGTATAATATATACAAAAAGGAAATTCAATAAGCAGCCGCTACATATGTAGTTCTTACTAGACACGCTCACCTTTTAAAAGCTCTAAACATTGAACTAAACATTTTGTAAGTGTTGTTTACCGGCCACGTCTGTTTTTTTTATATAGTATTATGTGCAGCTGACGTGTTTTAAATATTGTAGTTTTTCGTTTTGTTATTCTTCATTGCCGCAGAAAGAGCAAAACTAATCATTATTTTAACGTTTTTTAAACCTTAGTTGGGTATAATTTTAAAAAAATATGTACTTGTAATGCACTATTACCAAGTTTATGAAGTATTGGATGTTAAAAACTAACAATAATCAACAGAAAGTGCGCGACTGCGCGCACATAAATTAGCAGCGCGCTGATTTTACTGAATTATGACGTCGATTGCCAACCATACGCGCCCATCGTCGGGTAACCGGAGCTATTGCAATGTGTTATCGTGTATAATTCACACGTTTCTATAAGTTGGTAGAACCTATTAATCCGTCGGGTTCAGGCAATGTCCGTTAAGTGCCTTGCTTAATCAATCGGACAAATAATTGCAATAGTAGTTTCACATTACATAAAGCTATCTAGCTTCCCAATCGTACGCACAATGATATTGTTGAAGCGCAACCAAATAAAACTCCCACTTGTTGTTGAAGCCTAAAGTAGGTTTCGTAAGTAAAGGATAGGATATTCATGTTTATTCCCGTGAATGGGAAAACCAAGGCGGTGAACACACGAGCAATCGTCAGATCACCTCGCCTCACCGGAGCTATTTCCGTGTTTTGTATATGACAGACACGTTCCTTCCATTTGGCAGAACCCATTAATTCGCTGGGTTCAGGCAATGTCCGTAAAGTGACTTGCCCAAGGACACAACCGAGTAGCTAGCGACCAGTTTCGCAGCTGCAACCTTTCGATTGAAATGCGACGCACTTAACCGGCCAGCTTGTAGGATTAACGTTGTACGATTTGTGTTTATTGTTTAAATAAGATCTGACATAACGATTCCCTAGCTAAGCAGTATTTAGTTAAGACTCCGACAACGTCACGTAAGGTCATTTTATTCTTGATTATATGCAACACAGCAATATACACACAATTCGTTATACGATTTCTTAGCCTCTTGCTCTGCTAAGTCACGTTTATACAATTATTTAATCTTTCACAATAAGAACAATGACCCATATTATTATGTGAAGGGGTAGTTATTTAGAACCATGCGCCAACATAATGCACACAACAAACAATGACGATTCGCGTTTTTACTACAAGTATGTCGTAATCCTGCACTAAAGAGAAACGTTAAGGTTCTAAAATTGCCCATACAGCATTCAAAATTGACAACCGAAAGTTTTTCAGCAATGGCTTTTTTGTCATGTTTTCATGCGTGACGGTGCAGATTTTCGAGTTTATAATGAAATATTATTAAAGGGTTAAGAAGTTTCATCTTACTTTTTATAATCATTGGGCAAACTATGGGCATGCCTGTTAGATTTTTGGAAAGTTTCGACCTGATTAAATGACCAGTCCAGGAATGCACAAGCAGAAGTTTTTAAAAACCTAATGGGTTTGACCCTAACACTATTTTAGTAGAGAAATCGGTCGCGCTAACCATTCGGTCATATACCGTACTTAACGGGAAAGTTATGAACTAAATATATGGCCCGTATTTAAAATAACGTCACCTGGTGGCCAAGACCAGGTACAGATTAACCGATTATGGTGTTTTTGTATTTTGTGAACAGAGTGTTGTGCTGTAGAACCATTACCGAAAACGGGTGCTAGAAAATTGGCCACAACTAAAATAGTAAATTGCTAGTCGTCAAAATGCCTTCATAAATTCTTAAACCAACTGCAGGTATCACGATTTTTGGTAGTAATTAAAGTAATTCTTGTCTCTAGATTATATTTATCTTATAAGAATAAATGTCATAGTCTACAGACTAACAGATTCAGTTACGTTGACAGATCCTAACCTAAATAAGATTGCAAACAACTAGTTATTTTTTTTACTTTAAAACACTAGCCTACTGCCATGTCTCAAAGCAACACAACGGCTTTTGTGCAAACAAACAAGACCTGGGAACTCACACCTTATGAATTGCAGCGAACCCCACAGGTATGGATTCCTATGGTGGAAAAATTTGTGATTATTTGTTACACAAAATCAAACACTATAAAAAGCCTTATTCTAATACCACACAGCTGGACATAATATGCCATAACGAGTAATTTTCCAACAGGAAGTGATAACTGATAACACAGAGATTGCCGTTTCACCAAGAAGTTTGCATAGTGAACTGATGTGCCCAATATGTCTTGATATGCTTCGTAACACAATGACTACTAAAGAATGCCTTCACAGATTTTGTTCAGAATGTATCACAACAGCGCTAAGGAGTGGGTACGTGGTGAAATCAATAATCAAAACATTAGGACAAGTTTTTAAATAAAACACATTGCTACGATTGAAGTAACATAGTCTAAACATGTGGGTTTTTTATATACATTTAGCAAGATAAAATAAACCATTAATTTTTCAATATAACTCATATCACGTCCGGTAGCAGTTGAATCGTTTCTACATTTTAAAGAAACATGTGTTACACATTTAAAATCCTGGATCTAAATTGTGGAGTTTTCAATACAGGTTTTATGGTTCTATTATACATTGTATGTATATACAAAACTGCAGTAAACCTCCTCCACAGCAAACATTTTGTGGAATCTATGTTTCAACTATTCTTCTTAAATAAAAAAAAACAATTTAAAGGTAGAGCTGTTGAAATAAACCCCTCAATATTATAGTGGCATGTTAGGTTTACTAAAAAGACTGTGAATTATAAAAGTGTATTTAATCTTAATATTATAACATATTTATTTCAACCAGGAATAAAGAATGTCCAACATGTCGAAAAAAACTAGTTTCTAGAAGATCTCTGCGACCTGACCCGAATTTTGATGCCTTAATCGCTAAAATTTATCCATCCCGAGATGAATATGAAGCTCATCAAGCAAAAGTGTTACAAAGCATAACACGGCATCATAATCAAGCTGCTTTAACTGCAAGCATTGAGGAAGGCTTAAAGTCACAGGCTGCTTCTCGGTAAGTATGGTTGTTCGGCTTTTTTGATAAATGTCTTCGTATAGTAATAAAAATTTAAGAATTAAAAACTTTTACAGATTACAGAAGGTAAAAAAGCAGGATCTCATTTCTGTTGCCCCAACCCAACAAACCCAGGAAACTGAAACTGGGGAAAACAATGATAGTTTAAGAGGAAAGGAAAATGAAGGGCCATCAAATGCATTGGGAAATGAGAGAATTTCTGAGGAGAGAGGTACTGGTGAACAGCGACTACAATCTTGATTGTTTAGTGTTAGAATTCTGTACTGCATGTGTGGTGTGATGCCTTTTTACATAATGCTGTAAAGTGTAATTCACATATACACTGTGTACTGATACAGAATCTGATTCTGCAAAGACATCACCAGTGCCAAAAAAGAAGAGGAAGATCTCCGAAGAAACATCGGCAACCACCACAAGTGATGCATCTTCTCCAATTCCCACTGGTAATTTTTGTTTTGGCAAAAACAAATTTAAAATATATTGAACTTAACCTTTATGTTTGTAGAGAGTTCTACTTCATGCTCTGTTGAAAAACAATCAGCCAAGAAAGAAACACTGCATTGTTCTTCTATTGAAATTGAGCTACATCCTCATCCAGATCAAACTGGTTCCAAACTAGAACAGCTTGTCAGGTTATTACAGTTCCTTAAAAACAAGAGACCCGTTGTTTTGGCTGATTTTTTTT
>CH002760.1:36090-52652 GCA_000149265.1 Ciona savignyi
AAAATTTAGAGGTTACCCAGGAGATTTCCCTAATTGTAAAACACTGATTTACACTTTTTTGGCATAGATTTCTAGGAATTATGGAATCCAAAGTAATTGTATGCTGTTAGGGTAAATAATCATTTAGGAAAACAAACATGTTAAGCACCCAAATTTAAAGTTTACCTTTGGGGAATTTATCATAATAGTATCACTTATTTAATTTTATCCTAGCGAACAACCTAATTATCCAATTAATTACATATTTTAATTGTGTAGTTCATTTACTGTACATAGATTTGAACAATTCATGCCTGCAGAAACTATATAAAATTTGTATATACACTAGGTTACAATCTAGGTTCTCTTAACAGAACGCTTTTGTATACACCTGGCATATAGGGAATAAAAAGCAAATCATCATCATTATGAACTTACTAATTAATACCCCTTTCAGATTCATCAAAACATCCCTCCATGCAAGCGTCAATCATGTAGCGCATTATATTGCTGTACGAACAACCCTTGAAAAACAGTCATCGTCATCAAAGGGAGGAATTATAGAAACTTCAGATGAAAATTATCCTAATTATGTTATTTCTATCAAGGAGAATGAGGAGTACAAAGTAAAGGATTGTTTTCTTTTCGACTAAACTATTAGAAAATTAATTCAGTTCTTTTTACAAACACTTTGAAATTTAAACAGCCATTTGTATCATGTTCACAGTTTAAATATTCTTGCAGGTACTGGAACTATCAGACACATTGGAAAACATTCAAGAAAAGTATTGGAATAATGAGAACAAACCCCTGGTTTATTATCTCCGGAAATCATAATTAAAGAAATCATTAGATATTGCAAATAAAAAAATAATTATAGCGTCCTGTGGGTTTCTTTAGCTTCTATGCCCTACAAGCGAAACAGCAAAACAAATAACTCAAATATTTTCATATTCTGTAATGTTCAGGTTCAATGCATTGCTTTAACACTCCTGTCAAAATAATCTCAGCATTGAAGACCGGAATGCCTTCTTTGCGTATTGGGAGGTAAACAGCTTCATCCTCTTTACAGCTGACCACAAACACTCGATTATTCGGCGACTGTAATAAACAACATTTGGTTAAAGTTTTTCTTTTTAACACCAAAATTAAACCCGTACCATTCTTGAGTTCATGTGCTTCAGCACTGCCAGAGAGGGCATTTTGCTAAGCACTCTTCCACCTGCGCATTCTACAATCTGCTTTAGGATTTTCTTTTCGGGAGCAACTTTCTCAGTGATGCAGAATAAACAATCCTGGTGAAAACCAATATTAGACAAAACTCCAACACGAAGACCAAACTTTCCATACTTTGAACAGTGCAGAAACCTTCGCTTTTGAAACACTTTCTTTCAAAGTGAACTTCAACTTTGCTTCTGCTTGTGTATCAGACAACCAATACCCTTCCTCATCTGCAATTGTTTATAAACTTTTGTTTATATGGTTGTAATATCAATCAGTCTGGCCCTGAACGGGCAAAATAACATCTGTCTAAGTGCTTTTTACATTCACAAACAAGTACTTTACCCATCAAACAGCCTTTCCTGAAGCTATCTTCCACCCACTGAGGAGTGACAACATACGAACATGATGATATGCAACAAAGAAACTTCACTGTGCGTGAAATATTCCAAGCCACTAGATGTGTACACAGCGACAGAGTGCTTACCACTTTCACATTCAATGATTCCAATTTCTGTAACATGTTTATTTTACAAAATTGTAAGCATATTAAACTGGCCGTCTTAAACCAGCGAGATCCAATAGTGTAAATGTTAACATAGCTTTTTACACTTCACAGTAAGTTTGGCTTCATTTCCCCAAAATCTGTTACTGTTACAAAATAGCCAACCCTGTCCAAAGTTAGTTTGACATAATATTTTGTGTTCAATTTCAGTTTGGATTGGAATTACTATTTCTTTTAAAACATTAGTAGTCCCTTAGATTTGATTTACCAACTAAAAAATAATGAAATTGGGCTCCAAATACATTAATTGGTCAACAACAAACAGTATGGACAACCTTTGTAAGGTCTTGCGTAACCATTGAGGTAAAGCCGGTGAAACATACACGTGGTAATGCCTCAAAAGTTTCATCTTGTTTTGGTCTCTTAGCAACCGCAGGAGAAGGAAGAAGTGGGATTAATTTACGCTTAACCTGGGATTTGCTTAAACACTCCATAGTCACTTTTACAGGAATCCTCCAAGGTTCTAAAAATAACATTCTCATCAATAATTTAATGAAAAAATAAGTTTGGTTTTCACAAAAAATTTTGCCGATGATTAACTGTTAAATTATTAAAATGATTAATGTTGACATTAGATTTAATTATTTAAGAAATAATTACTACTTGGGCAAAAAATAATAAACCACATACCGAGCAATCCTCTAGATTTGTTTAAATCGAGAAGAAATCCAGATTCAAAATCATCATTAAACTTCTGATAAATAGGTTGTTGCAAATCGATTGGTCCGGAGTCATTTTGCAACAAATCTCGCAGCCAACGTAGTGAAACGCAAGCCACTGACCATTCTCGTGCTTTCGTGTATTTTAAACTGTTTGAGCTGCATCACAAGTCGGTTTGCTTAATGCTTAAGCAATATTAAATAATACCACTATTATGAAAAGAATAACAGCACATGTCCCAAACATTTAGAAACAAATTAATTTACCTAACAAAGTTGAAAAAAAAAACATTTTTGGTGGAAAAAAAAATAATCCCTTATGATTAGGATATAAATAAATTAAAATTCTAGCAAAACACCATGTCTACCAAACTTTAGTAAATCCAATTGATCAAAACATTATTAAACCATCTGTAACACTTTTTGATATATATACAAACCATTAATTCTGAACCTTTTATTTACCAATTACACATATAAGAAACAATATTATAACTTACTTTTTGCAGATTAAGACGGTGTTGTTTTTGCTTAAAAATCCAGTAAACTTGGCACCACACACATAAGCCATCTGTTTAAGCCTCTCTCTTTCCTTACTGTGAAACCCAGTATAACTGATGGTCTGCATGAACAAAACGTCACAGTGCATCTAAGTATTTGGACATTAAAGATAAATTGTCGAAATTTAGTTCATTGGGGCAACACTAAACGGAGGGAAGGAGGAAAACTGCACATTAAAATTACAAAAACTAGTTTTAAACCTGACCTAAACACTAATTTCAACCCCAGAACTAACCTAAACTCCAACCCTATGTTTAAAATTCAAATTTCCTAATCTTCATTTTAGTGTGCAGTTTTCCTCCTTTCCACTTTCCTTCTTAGTTTTCCCCTTTCATTAAACCAATAATGTGCTGGATGGGAAAAGAGAAGTAATACTAACATGATTAGTAGCAGGTTTTAGTTTATGCGAGAAATGAGTTGGCAGGTGAAGAGCTAACCAAGGAGCAATGAGTTGACGAAGTTGTAGAACGTCATTCAACCAATATATCGACACACATCGCTTCCCCTCCATCAATGCTTGTCTGTGGAATGAGCTGGTTAGAACATTAGCCAGTTAGCCAAAAGGTTAATGGATCGAATCACACAACAAACTAGATGATCTCTAGTTTATTGTGTCACCTCCTGCAGTCAGTGGATAAAGTGGTTGAACTGTATAAGTAAACATATTTTGATCATATTGGATATGGTAAAATAGCCCTGACTCAACGATGGGCGTCTGATGATTGCCTACCCGCTCTTCTTCTTTCCAGATGAATTTACAATTACTAGTCATAGATATTTGCTCTAAAAGATATTTTAATCGAATTTACAGGTAAATAAACGATTTACCAGCAGTGTTGCATATAGGCATTAAAATCGGTTCTGTCACAAAAGGCTGAATTAGTTACCTGAACAAAGGGGTAGTGCATGATAGACATATTACATGAGTGCAAGATGAAGTATAGATTTTCTCCACTGCGCCACCAAATTTTCCAATCATCTGCGTTGGTTGGTGTAAGAATGTGGTTGTGTGATTTTTCACAATCAATAGTTTAAAATTATTACTTACCTTTTTCCACAAATCAATAACTGTCAAATCTGTTAACACTTCTTCATATTCAAATATGTAGAAAACGCAACCCAACAAGAATAAATCAGGTGTCACTGCAAAGAAGCATTAAGATTACAGTAAAAAGTAAAGTGAAACAGATTGCTTACCTTTAACAGATGGGTCACGACAAATGTATTGACTGTCAAAATCTTTTATCTTGCATTTTAATGGATCGATGCAGTAACCTCTAGATGGCACCGTAGCTTCTTGGGGCTGTTTTAGATCGACTTCCATTGGAGACGGTTTCTGGTTAGTTGGAGTCATTGTTGTTTGTGGGAAAAAACTGCTTTTGGGGCTTGCTGGTATCGTATTTGTGATTTGCTGGTTCGACCATGAGTGGTTGTTGGATGGTGCACTGATTGATGAGGTTAACGGTTTCCCGGGAAACTGTTGCGTCGTAGGTGATTGCAATTGTTGATGGTGGACAGGAGTGGGTGGGTTTCCGAAGCCAGCATGGACAGGGAGTTGAGAGACCATCGGAGTGTGAGGTGCAGATCGACCAGGTGAAGGTGAGGGGACTATAAATAATTTACTTTGTATTTAAAGGAAAAATATAAAAACAAGATAAAAATGTGTTAAAACAAAAATTGTATGCACAGAATTCACTTTAGTTTATTTAAAGTCATTATTTAAATCAATTTTGGAGTTTTTAATTCTGATGATCTCGCATCTATCCAAGTCAAGCATTTAGTCGGCTTCCTTCAGGACACGACTGGTTTGACCGCTATATCCTGGATCCATGATAGCTCGGGGTGCTGAGTAGGCCTGCTATGGCCTAAATCCCTGATCACAGGGCTACCTGGACCCGTCCATACTAATAGATGAATCTTAACACCAATACTGATGTAAGTAATCACTTAATCAAGTTATTAAGTTAGCAAAGATACATACCTTGACCAGGCATGGAGTAGGGGAACTGGGGCATTGTTGAATATTGAGCACTAGGGTTGGTGGCCATCATGTTGGTTGGTGTCATGGTTGCAGGAGCTACCTGAGATTTCTGTCACAGGTAAAGCATGTGGTTAACCAGCAGTAACCACCATATATTTTAAAACTATATTTATTTACTCATTTTATAGTTACAAGGGAATTGTATGTTTATATAGAAAGGACGAAAACAAATGTTATATAAAATATAGTTTTTGCCAGTGACATTTATTTATGAATTATGATTTTGCAGCACAGTTCTTTATTGGCTAGTATCTTGTACAAAACTATAAAGCATAAAACACACTGAGTTTGTGAGATTTAAATTTATGATCAAGAACATCTTTTCGTTGAAGCAGAAGTATTGGGTCTATTACAAACAATATAAACCAGGAGCTCAGAAAGACTAATAAATAAAAATACATTTAAATACACTTATAATTTAGATACACATACACTTATAATTGAATTAATCATGTGAGAAATAAAAGACATAATTATGATAAAAAAATGTTTCTAAAAGTGTAAACCACTTGTTTGCTTACTTTAACATATTAAGAAGATAATTTATCTAAGTGTACCACTGTGTATCACTAATTTACCGTTTGCAAAATCTTGCTGGTAATATGGACCACAAAGCTAAGCTTAATATTCACTAAGTTACAAGAAACACATAGCGCGAGCGGTTTGAAGAGATGACTGATGTTTAAAACCAAGCAAAAACAGTGAACTTTCCTGCTACAAATCAACTTCTCCAACAGAAATTGAAGGTTTAGAGATAATGTAGTTTATAGATTTATTCTTTTGCAAGCAAAACTTTTGTCTAGAGAAATCAGTAAAGAGACATTACTGATACCTATCTGGTGCATTATTCTATAGAAGGACTGGAAAACTCAGTTTTATATCGTAATACTAGAGGACATCGCAACATTGTTAATATATTGTTATTAGGGCTGCGAAAAATTAACTGTTAACCACGGTTAACCGTTTTTATGGTTAACCGTCACGTCAAATTTTAACCGTTTATCCGTTTTTTAACGTTACTTTACCGCCCACATTTAATTGGGCGTAATTGCGTTTAAATAATCTTCAAATATACATAACTCCATTCACACGTTGATTGTTTCATTATTACGTAATATAAGCAACCATTCACACGTCGATTGTTTGATTGTCAACGTAATATACGCACCATTCACACGTCGATTGTTTGATTGTCAACGTAATATAAGCAACCATTCAGACGCTGATTGTTTGATTTTTAACTCAATATTACGCATTACAATCAAAGTTATACTATGTGTCTTAAGGTGACGTTTAAAAACTATAAAGTAACACATAAATAAGACCCGATAATGCCGGTAATCACGCGCGTTATTTCTTTGCTGCCCTTTACGGCTGCCTGAACTTTTTTTGCCAAAAACGGTGCCGATTTGATGGTAGTTTAAAGAAAAACGGTTAACGGTTAACCGATTATTTTTACATCAGTTAACCGTTTTTTAAATTAACCGTTAATTCGCAGCCCTAATTGTTATTGCAAATTATGCTCTCGATTCCTTTAAAACATCAAACCGTATTCATCAAACATGAACTGGAGAATAAAATGAAGCAAAAAGCTAAATCACAGCACTTTCATTTTACCTATTGGTGGTATACTCTAATAAACAACTTAACAGGCAGTCTTCTTTGCTAGCATTTTACATTTAATTTTCCTGTGCTATAGCATACTTTTCACTGCATTTTACTGCACGACTTATTAACTAAGTTTGTTTTACGTCTTCAGTTCTGCACTTCTATTTCGATAGACAACAATTTAAATATTATGAAATAACATATTAAAATTGCTTACTTTGGCTTTAGATGTTTTCGGTCGTGCTCGCGGCTTAACTTCTTCCTCCCCTCCTTTCTTTCTTGATTTTGATCTCTTTTTTGTAGTAGTTCCAGCTGTGCTCTGTCCTGCAGTCGCATCTGAATGAGTGAAAGATTTTAAGTCAAACCGCTTAATACAATTAAAAGAGATGGAGAGAAAAACCAGCACAATCAAAAAGCTGAATTATTTATAATTTTCACATATCACTGTATACATAATTTAGCATATTTGCCAACCTAGAGCTTTGATTAAACTTTAACAGCATTGAAAACCTACAAAATTAAAACACCCTCGTGTATTAAACATAAACTAAATGTTTATTATCATCTATAGACTTCTTTCGTAAAAACCCATTCAATGGGAAAAAACATAAAAATCCTAACAAACAACATTATGGTTAGTGTAATATTTCATTCACATTATTTACTGTCATAATCAGTTGATTGGTAAACTTTCATTTTAACAAAATTTGCTGCATAGAAGTGAATAATCACCATTAAATGGTACATAATGTAATTTGTCTGCCTGCATATCTTTTATATTACATACACCGTAACTTCTTTTGTTTCCTAGATACCGGAGGGATATGTTGGTGCCTAATAAGGCCTTTAAGTTGAGTTTTCCTCACAATTTTTTATTTTTAAACCTGCATATTTTAATTAATGATATTTATAAGACCCTAAAATCACGGCGGTGTAATTAGATAACTAAAGAATGTGTTTAATAAAACTTTTGCCACCCTTATGAGTTGAAACCATAATTTTATGAAGGTGTAAGTTTAAACCCATGTTAACCAAAACTCTTATTTCATAACCCATGGATCGATACAAATGTGGGTTAACAACTTTGTTCACTTAATAAAGTTGCTACTGGTATTATGACCAGAACCATTTGCAAAGTATTAAAAACCATGACATTGACAAAAGTGGGAACCACTGTCCTGAGTGTTGAACAATCGAAGTATTAAACCAAGCTTTGTTCACATTGCAATTGCAATACTAATATTAATCGGCTTGAATGACTAATACATTTGTTTATACTGCAAGCTAAAGCCTATTTCTCTTACAAATCACACTTATTGATAAGATAGTGATGCAAACTATTAATTTCTTATTTTTCACCTTTCGGAAACAAAGTTCCTTGCAGGCTTGGATGAATAAGAGCAGGCTGGTCAGGCTGCATCTGGGCAGCTTTCATCAAACCTTCTTGCAGCGCGATGGGGGAAATCCCGGACATTCCAGCTGCTTCAAGTGATGTGGATGTCGGGAAACGATTTGCATTCATTGGATTTGGCGACCTCTGCTGGTATATCATCTGTGGAGAAACCTGAAACAATAAATAGAAATTAATCCTGTTAGTATTTTGTTTCTTAGTTTACACGTTCATTAAAATTATGGTTTTGTATTTAAAATAGTTAATTCTCTAAGAATTGACATATTCTACTATACATTTCAGGGTTGCTAATTTTTAAACGATTGTTGCCAAGTTTTTGATATGCGTTGTTTTAGACTGGTAGTGTTGGTGAGTAATGTAACATAAGATCGTAGCCCTTTATCTATTCATCAATATATACTTTGATACAGTATGGCACAAAGTTTCTACAAAACTTGTGTATGTAGGTACATACTATTTTGTACAATATGTACATTTAGACTACATATAAAAGATATTGGTACCAAACGGTGCATTGACAAAAATTATCTGAAACTTTTCATATCCACACAATAGTACCTGTCGATTCATCATCATAGGGTTATATTGTTGCTGGTGTGGCATTGTATTTTGTTGTGCTTTCATGGCTACTGTTCCTGGGTTAGGTGCTCTAATCATTTGGTTTTGTGAGTAAACCATATTTTGCTGCTGCTGGTTTGGAAACATAGGTTGGTGATGTCCGGTTACAAAACCCTGCTCCATGTTAGTACGGGGCCATTTCGGGTCCATGGGGTTCATGTGAGGCCTCGGAGAAGTTTGATGCATTAAGTTCATTCTCTGCATCTGTTGCTGTTGCATTTGGAGGAGTTGAAAGTTGTCACCTTGTTGTAATGTATTTGGATTGACTGGTCGGCCTTGGAAAGTGGTTCCAGGCCGAGGCAAATTCGGCTTTACATCATTATTAGTCTGCATCATGTTTGGATGATCTACATTCCCAGGCATTCGAGCATGGAGGATCATCTGTTGTTGTGGTGAAAACATCAGTTGGTTTTGTGCTGAAAATTGTGGATTGTTTGGTGTTGGTTGGCGAATCGATTGTTGGTTGCTTGCCCGAGGTGATTGTGATGCTGATTTCTTCTTTTTTCCACTGCTAGACTGGAAGAATAAACCTCTGGTTAATACTCAACATCCTAAATGAACACAAATTTTATAATTTATTTACCTAACATGCATTGATATAAATTTTCTGGTTCATTAAAAAACATAGGACAAATATCATTTATTTCTTACAATTCATTAATAGAAATAGCTTACACTTCGTCGAGGACTACTGGTGGTTGGCCTCACATGTGATGACATCATCAAGAATTGCTGCTGGTTCAATGACATCATTGATTGTTGGTCACCAGGTACAAACATCATCTGTTGGTTGGACATCGGGAAGTTTGGAGTTCCACTGATCATTGCAAAGTTTTGCGCAGCCATTATGTTATGGGGCGATTGCATTTGTGGGCTTGGTACAGGAAACCTAAGTGACAAAAATGCAAATATTATTATTAACTTGTGCACCAGGGTTAATTAATAACTTGATAAAATTGATTTCATGCATATATGGAATGTATAAAATAAATATTTCCTGAAGATGTTCATGTATAATCTTTATTTTAAAAATTTTACATACTCTGTTAAAGCAGATGATCAAACATTAATTTTAAAATGAGATTATAATTTACCTCGATGGAGTTGGTCCAGTTTGCATTGCCTGATTTGCATGATGCTCTGTTTTCACCTTGTAGGAGTAAAGTTACATTATTTAGGTTTCAAAAATAAAGATATATTTATGGAATCGCACTAATCAGTATACATTATTGTTCTGGTTTGACAGAAAACTCATTTTTTGCGGCTATTTGGAAAAAAATTCGGAAAATTTGTAGATTTTGGATGTGTCATGTGTCCATTCAGGTTTAAAATCGGTAGTCTGAAACCAAAACCGGTCTAAATTAGGCCCTGTATGAAGTAGCTATGGAGTAACCCATAAAGTTCCTAGAACCCGGCAGTTAACATATGACAACAAACTTCATCAGATAAAGACTTTTTAACAAAAACCATAAACTAAATTTCACCTGTTGTAACATTCCTGGCGGATTGGTTTGCATGGCACTAACTTGTCCGCCAACACTACATAGAAAATTTTTTATATGGCATTAAACTTCAAAAATTTAAGTTCTTTAAAAACCAAGCTTATATACTTTACCAACCTGGTTTGCATTGAGTTGTTTAGTTCTTTTTGGTCTAAAACGTGCTTCTGCAATAGAATAAACATATAATTAAATAAAAATTGAAAATTATAACTCTTAACATGATGTTGGATAAAAAGTTGCACTGTGTACTGTAGCAACCATTGATGTTTATCTGATTCATATTAAAAACAATTAAAAACCATTTTTATTGGTGTTCACTTTAAAGTTTGCTTTTTTTCATGTATCTGAGAAGAAAGATCAAGCAATAAAGAAACAGGTCTAAAGGTAATTTTTTTCAAAACAAAAAATATGAAATACCTGCAAAGGAATAGACATCGACTTTGATACAGGTGGAGCCACTTCTGATGAACTTGTTACAACTTTAAAATAAGAGTCAAAAACATAAATATAAAATTTTCTACCAATTTAAAGTACATCTATATTTTTACCTGAATGTTTATCTATTGATGTTGATACTTTCATTGTGTTGGTTTTCTCTGTGACTTGAAGTATTTCTGAAAGATTAACATAATTGAAGTGGAAGAAAGTTTTTAAGGGTATATTAGTAACATAGAATATAAACCTTTTTTCGACACAGATGGAACAATATTTAATTTTGGGTGGTATGATTCGTGATGCATCAGTGATTTTGATGTCACCGAATCTGTTATCCAATCCGGAGCCACTATTGTTATCCCATTGTGTTTCAGTGACTCTTCATATTTCGCCTAATAAAACAGTGAATAAAAAAAAAGCAGTAAAACAAATCTGAATTTTTGATTATTATTTTGTTATTCCTGGTGTGTTTGGTTACTTTTATTTGGTTAATATCTATACAAAGCACAACAACTTTTTAAATCAAGAATTGGTTAATTGATATGTATGTATTTAAAGCCTACTAAACATAAACAATTAGTTGCTGTAAAAAATCATACTAATTTTCTTGGATATGTCAATAGACCAATTTAAAATAAACTGACACAATTACAGAGAAACAGGTAATGGGTTTATTGATATAAGGATCTAGCTACATGAAACTAGGTCTAAGCTATACTTGAGTAAATATGCATCATAGTTTTAAACATTTAGGTTGGCAAGCAATCACTGTATTTTAACCACTCTGACCGTGCATTTGTCAATGAAGTGACCCTTTATTAAATCCCTTAATTTCAAAAAAAATCAAACAACATTTACCCCAGATGGTGTTGAAGAAACAAGGTGAGTGCAATGCTTGTTCAGGACCGCTTGGCACTTTCCTCCATTGTAAGTGATTAAACTCCATAACACAGATTTGTCCGGATTGCCAATGTTGGAAAATGTAAACACAAGGCCAGAAAATAATTGTTTTTTAGTTGGAGAGAAAGCATTTGTACTGTGAATTTTAGGTTAAGGAATATATGTTACCTTGCAATGTTAAACATTACCATTTTTAAAATAATATTGTTAAAAGGATACGGCAGTAGAGTATTGCACTTGTAACTCAATTCAACCCAAAGAGGCTGAAAATAAATGTTAATATTTTTTATCCTAGAAATGAGTCCAGTGGGAAATAATAAAAATAGATTATACATACAGTTACGATAGGAATAAGCCATATGTCCCTTGCAGATTCCACTTCATAATGATCTGGATCAGTAACTATAACATGCGTTGCTAGAGCAGATAAGTAAGATTCCGACTTCGCTTTCGCCAAAATATCCTTTGTCTAAAAAACAATAAACAAAAAAATTTGGGTAAAAACCAAAAACAGTAAAAAGAAAACATTCGCTAGCTTAGGATAGGATATTCAGGTTTATCCTTTTTAATGGGACAACGCAAGGGGAGTTAACACAGGGGCAATCTCCAGATTATCTAACGGTCGATGTCGAGTTACCAAAGCTATTGAAGTACGTTGTGTATGATTCATATGTTTCTTCTATTTAGTAGAGGCCATCATTCCACTAAATTTAGGCAATTTCTGTTAAGTGCCGTACCTAAGGACACAACCGACTAGCTTGCGACCAGCTTCGAACCTAACAACCTTTTGTTGATAGGCGTCACACTAAACCACCAGACTATTCAGTTGGAATAAAAACATATAAAAGAAATATAACCTATTTAGTCCATTTGCAGTAAAAATGTTGGGACAGGTCATACCCCATTGTATGTCACTCTGCGCTTTTCTAAGTTATTTTTTTCCGTGTACCAGTTAATCAATACCTAATTGGGGTGTCTCTAATTACTACAGGATCGCTTGGGTCGCTATAAAAACTAATTCTAACCCGGTCCTAAACACTAATCTCATCCCCAGAACTAACTTTAACCACAACACAACCCTAACATTCCCGTATGGAAAGTATGTCAATTTTCGCCGAGATCTCGAGTGTGCACGCGCCAAATATTTAAGTGTGGGGTGTGCAAACGTCCAAGAGTGCACACTTTAAGTGTGCACACAATCTCCTTTTATTACTATTTTGTAAAAATCTTAAACAAACATATTATTTTATCCTAAATCTATCGTATCCATCAGCTAACATATCTATCTACGTAACAAAAAACGTATCGATAGTAAATTACCCGAGGTCTAGAGGTAGGTTTACAGGTTTGTTGGAAATTATACGATGTTTATATTGCCAGCTCGCGAGCGTGTGTGAAATACATGCGTCTAGAGACAGAACGGTAGTCTGTTTTTTCTCTGCTGGATGGCGCTATTTATCAGCTGTACTAAAGCGGGGAGGAGGAAAACTACTCACTAAAATTACGAACACTAATTTTAACCCATTCCTAAACACTAAACTCAACCGCAAGACTAACACTAACTCTAGCCCCATGTTTATTACACCATTTACGCATTTTAAGTAAATAGTGTTTGACAATCAAAAAACTGCAAAGAGATCGATTACTTTAGCCAATGCTTGGACAAATTCCAAAAATGCTCAGACAAGCTGAATGCGGGGTTATGATGATTTTGTTTATAACTAAGAAATAAAAGAGTTAAAAAAACGGAAAAAAATTTCCCTGAAGGAGAATCGAACCACAGTCTCACGCATGACAGGCGGCGACGCTTACCACTACACTAACGAGGAATACGATTAGTAAGTGCGAAAACTAGTATAAGACCACTCAGTCGCGGGTGCCTCTAAATACTACAGGAGCGCTTGGATCACTTAGATTGCTATAGAAAGTAATTCTCATCCTGTCTCAAACACTAATCTCAAACCCAGAACTAACTTTAACCCCAACCCCAACATTAATATCGAAAATAGTTACTCCCCAGATAATTCCAAAAAAATAAATAGCGCCACCCAGCAGAGAAAAATCAGACTACCGTTCCGTACCTAGTCGCATCTGTGTGAAATTACCCAAGTGTGCAAAGACGCAGTGAAAAAAAAAACTCGAGTGTGCAGCTGCCGTACTTTCCATACTGGCTAACATTAATATCGTAATCTTCATTTTAGTAACAAGTTTCCCTTTTTAGTTTTCCTTTTGTAATTACGGAGTACAGTAAGCGATCCAAATGATCATGCAGTAATTAGAGGTACTGCTTAAATTGTACTTTGTATAGCAACAATATATACAGATACAGTATGACAAGCGTGTAGCATATGTTATTTAAAATAAACAACACCTAAACTACAGGTTTGAGAAATTAAAATTGAGCTTTGGGTTAGTTATTTAATCTAATGTTCGTCTAAACGTGTTGAACATAATTAAGTAACCAATAAATTAGAAAAATATTAACTGTAACATCCAAGGTGCTTACCTTTACGGGTAGCTCACCGACCACATAATAACGAATGTTTTTGAACAAATATTCTTGGCTGCTGTCGGATTTTTCCATGAGAATGCATTCAAGTGAAGTTATAAGTCCGATAATAAAATGATACCACACAAACTTATTTGTAGATTTTTGTTAGAAAATGTTTATAGTATTTGGCGCGTAAGTGTATATACCTAACGCCCATAGATATCTAGAACTGAGTATTTTTTGTAGACTATTTCTTATATTTTTAACGAAAGTAAGGTGCTATCTTGTGAAAGGGTTTTATAATGGCCAATATCGCACTGAACAGCGTAAACCGAAAGATGACTGGACAAAATCAGTCGGAAGCTGAATGATTATGGTTTCCCGTGTTATAACGTTATTTTCATTTTTGCATCCCCGGAATAAACATTAAACAAGTATCCCATTCCTAACCTTCTACGTAACGGAAGAGAGAATTGTGCAAATTGTGAATATATTATAGCCGTTCGTGTACACAAAACAGCAAGGGGGTTCTGACAGACTCAAAATGTAACAAATAAACCTTTAGGTTACGAGGTTTCCTGATAAGCCTTAAATACCTAGTTTCCCAGTTATAATACACAGCGCCTATGTAGAGCCTAGGAGAAGGTATGTCATAACATTGGTTGGTTGGTGCTACAGTCTAGATGAAGATGATTTAAGCCGGACTTCTGGGGAAATGAAAACACTGAACTTACCGTTAAACCCCTCAACTTGTTCTTGATGAACATACAAACATTTTATTATGTAAGAAATAATAACAATAACAATGCAAATATATTGGACGACCAAATGAGTTCACACCCTCCTCCGAAATGTTTTACATTTGTGATCAAACCATCAAGATCACTACAGGAGCAATAACTGGTTCAAAGGCTTGTATATTGGTATTTCAAAATGTTTAATTTGATTAATTTGACATTTTAAACCATGAGAGGCCAAAATTCCTTAGACTCTTTCTTAGATCATTTATCTCTTTTCCAGTATTAAGTTTAATGTGCTTATCATTAACCTTGTTCTATTTAGGATGTTAAAGCAAACAGTTCTGCCATTGGCGAAGTAACCAGCAATAAAAAAACAAAAAATTAATCCATTGCTTCATACATCTGCTGTCCAATCTTAATATATGCAGCCTTTTCATCTTCTGTCATCAACTGCACCAATGCTGTTGCTTGATGGGCTACGTCTTTGTAGCTATACGGCTTCCCTGCTACCATGACAATCGTTGAGTCCAAATCATCCACATCTTCGAAATCATCACTCTCATCACTGTCAGGGTAAGTTGGAGCAGGAGCCGATGGTTTGGAGGATCTCTCTTGCACGATTAGTGTCTAATTTGAAACATTAACAGAATATTTAGTAGCTATAGAAAAGTAGGATTTTAAATGCCACTAAAATAATGATTAGTTTTTTTTTTAGTTTAGTCTTTTCAATACGATAGTTTTGCAATTTTACCTGAAGAACTTCATCGTTTGTTGGGTTCGATTTTGCCTCTTCCAAACGCGGTACTTTATTCGATTCAAATGTACTTGGCTGAACAGCTGCCCCAGGAATCGTACTCTCTGTAAGCCAGAGTGGCATCTGGGAGTGTACATGGGTGTATAATTATATATTCAATAAAATTAACAAATTTATACAAACCTCCTTCTTTTCCACTTTCACCTCTTCTCCCATATCAATTACCACATTCTGTTGATCACCCTTATTTCTTGGTGTCCATTTCTCACCAGTGCGTGTTCGTGATCTTTCTGCTCGGTGACTATCCTGCTCGCTGTTTTGGGTTTAAATATTAAAATGCGGAAGATGGTGCGTAGGGAAGTAGTTAGTGGATCTTGCAGAATAAATGTGTGTAAATAGTATGGTAGCTTTTTTTTATTAACAATGGACAGTTATTAAGTAAGAGATAAGAGGTAGTAAGATTATACATAGCTGCCTTGGTTTGATGAACACACAGAAAACTGTTTTTTTTTGCAAAAAGTAAACTTATAAGCTAAAAAGAAATGAAATAAACTGTACTTTGGATGTAATTGAGGTATTACTGTCGGTTTTGGGTTTAAAATGTCTTCAGATAGAGTTATGTTTTCCACATCTTTCATCAGTTCATACAAAGGTTCCATTTGCCTATTGAATCTTGCCTGGAAAAACATATATTAACTTGTAAATACATGGAGAAAACGTTGGATTTTCTATGACCTGTGAATCATAAAAATAATATATAAACATACTGTAATAGCTTTTAATGAATGGGTTATATTAGGATAACCATGTTTTATCCCTGTGATTGGGAAACTGCTATGGGCATCATCAAAAAGGCACTCTTCTAACTACCTTATGTTCACCATTGGGGCTATTGCATTGTATTGTATATAATAGAGACTATGGCTGCAACGATACTTGCAAAAAGTAATTTTAAAAACCTGTGAATTTCGATCAGTTGTGTTTGAAGCTGAAGCTTCTTCTTCCACTTCCGTTTTGCAAAACGAGCAGTTTAATGTGCCCTGGGGGAGGAAAAACATGAACCATGATATAATTTAA
>CH002760.1:52752-71394 GCA_000149265.1 Ciona savignyi
ACATGAACCTGATATAATTTAACTAGACGCATTTTTTAATGTTTCCTTGGTACTCTAATTTACTATGTAGGCTGTAGGCTATTTATTACATGTTGTTCACTTAAAAATAACACCCACACATTTATGGGCCTTTAGTACATTTATATATGTTATTAAAATGCATAGCTACACAGTGTAGCCTGACACTATAATATCTGACATCAGTATAATAGATTCAGTAGAAAGTAGTAGAACAAAAAGAGATATTTTAACTGAGACTGCTTTAAAAAAACAGCAAAATCTGTAAAGGGTGGTGCTAATTTGTACAACACCTTTGGCCTACAAGACTACAACCTGGAAAAATATAAGTATCTTCTTACCCATAATAGGATCAAATAGGTGGTTGACATCTAAATCGCTGTATGTGTTTTGGCAGGTGGGACATTTGAAAGAAGGTCGGTTATTGGAGTCTCTTTCACGTGTTTCAATACGCTTATGAATATGATGTAACTGGCAAAATAGTTGAAGTTACATTTAATCATACTCTACATAACTAAATACTATGTACACGTGTTGTGTTTAGGCATAATGAACAATGTTGTCTATGTTAAAACATTTTCCAAGACCCTTCATATTTTGTAAAGTAAAACATGAATGATATTCTTGACATTATTAAATATTTAATGCTGCACATTAGCATATTGCTTGCAATGCAAGATCAACTTAGCATCTCAAAAATCACACTCACAGTAACATTAAAAATATTAAAGACAAACCTTATATTTGATAACATTTGCGACACTGCGGTAGTTAATGTAATAATAGTTATGTCTTGCAACTTTTCCATCTTCCTGTGAATATATTTACTTATTATTGGAACTTGTTAACCTAAAAGTTCAAGCAATTTAACAACAAAAAATAAAACACAGAAAATAACATAATGTTTAAGTTAACATAGAAACAATAAAGGCCATTAAATTATGCTGTACAAACCACCAAGTACCTGTTGCTCAACATAGGTCCGGGATTTTATAAATTTGTCATTTTTAAGCTGAGTCAAAATGCTTCTAAGTTGTTTCTTTTCGAATTTTAATAATTCCTGTAAATAAAATACCACAAAATTCAGCAAAATAGTTTTTAATATTGAGGTTGTTGCAATATATAGTTTTTCATTCTTGCTGTAATATTTTCACATTTTTATTATTTTTAAAATAATTAAATTTTTCCATAATGTGACAAACTGTTAACTGCATGTCACTCAAGGCAATAAAATCACAACCTGCATATCATCCTCTTTCATACATGGATTGCGCACAAGCATATCGATGGCTAATCCCGGTTCCTTTCCACAAAATCCTCGCACAGTTCGTCTAAAAAATAAAATATTGTGCACTGTGGTGTTTAAATTTATAAAAAAAAATCAATAAACAACAAAAAACGTTAAAATAAAACTTCTGACGTATAAAGAGATCAGAGAAATAATTGCAAGCGGTAAAACAATTGAAATCCGAACCTGATCAGTCGTTGAAGTGCATCGGGGACTTCGCGCAATACTTCATCGCTGTGTTCCATCATACACTTGTTTTTAGGAAAAATTGAAATACATGTACGATGTACCTCTGCTCGAAGGATTAAGTAAAAATTGCAGCAAACGTTGTCAATTTCTACCGTCAAAAATAATTTGACTTCCAAAATACAAATGTTTTAAATGCCTCTAAATTCCCCTGGGAGAATAATATAAAATAATATATAGGATGGTCTACACGTGTGATTATAGAGTTTACATAATTTCTAATAAGGGGTGTAATAATATAAATCTCCGAAGAGTGGATTATCCTAATTGATCTAATTCCAATTCATTTAAGAGGAATGCTAGCTTGCACTCCACTAGTTGGTCCATATTTAATTTCACATATTAATTATGGGTTCCCTTCAAGGGAAAACATAACACTGGTGTTAGGCATGTCTGGTCACCAGGTCTTGGGTAGAACTCATTATCGAATCAGGTTGGAACTTTCAGGAATCCTAACTGGCATGTCCATAGTTTGGGGTTCCACTAAATACTACAGGACCGCTTGGACTGCTTGGATCACTTAGATTGCTATGGAAAGTAATTCTAACCCTGTCCCAAACACTAATGCCAACCCCAGAACTAACTTTAACCCCAACCCTAACATTAATATCATGGCTTTTGTAATTACGAAGTATAGTAAGCGATCCAAGCAATTTAAGCGCTCCATGCGATCCGGACTCCTGTAGTATTCAGAGACACCGCATAGTTTGCCTCAACTTTTATTTTATCTCAAGGGGAATTCCCGCTATCGGGAAATTATAAAAAAGGGCATTTTTTTCATAAATTTTGGCGTTATCGCAGATGTCTCCAGATAAGATACAAATATTGACTTTAAATTTTTCCTAAAGTTAGAATTTTACAACACCAATCAGAAAAACATAACTTGAATTTAAACTACCCATATACTGTATAATTTAAACATGAGCAAAAAAGATCCGTATGCCCAAAACCTATTTAAACTTTTCTCAGGGGAATCCCCATATCTCACACTTAATTACAAGAAACAAGAACACACACACACACACATTATGCAAAATATTAAACTCAATACAAATGATTTTATTAAATACTTGCAACAGTTTTAACTGCGATATGAAACTGTAATAGCGCAAAAAAATTATTCAACAAATGCATTTCACACAATGATATTGCAGTGATGGGAGATTTACAATATTCATGTTGGACCCCACATTTATCTCATCCACAATTGATGTGCAGGACCTGATGTAAGAAGATTGCAATGGTAGTTAAGTTACCTTTGGCAATAGTTAATTTTAATACAATTAAATTCATTAAGCTAATGCTGTCCACATCTCTAATTTGTTAAGAATCCGGATATCTTTACCCGGCCCGGTTGGTCAAGCGGCGGTAAAGTGCGTCGCCTTTTAATTGGAAAAGTTGCAGGTGCGAAAACTGGTCGCTAGCTAAGTCGCGTTGTGTTGTCCCTTGGGCAAGGCACTTTTACGAACATTGCCTGAACCCAGCGGATTAATGGGTTTTACCAAATTGAAGGAAAGTGTCTATCATATACAACACACTGCAATAGCTTTGGTAACCCGACGGTGGGCGCAAGGTGATCTGATTGTCCGTGTGTTAACCCCCTTAATTTTCCCATTCACAGGGATAAACATGAATATCCTATCCTATCGCACCAAATAATTGTGTCATGGGCATGACACTTAAAGATATTTTTATTAAAATATTCTAAATAAATTTGTTTTAGTTTAACACACTTTTATCTCCCTGTGTGGTTCGAAATGAATATCCTGTAGAGCACGTTAAAACACTAAAAACTGGGGTAGTGTGGTAATATACATTTTACGCATATTACGCACATCAATTCTTGAATGTATTCTTCCAGGTCCAATTCATTGTGTGAAATATCAAGAAATTCCAACTTTTTACTTGATTTAATGAGAAAGTCGTGAATGATTCTGTAAAAATATTCAAGGTAATATTATGTGAATAACATTTTATTCTGGCTTATTTGGCAGAAATAGCTACGTGGGGTGACTGTGTCACCTTATCCGAAGATCAAAACTGTTTATCAGTGCACTTAGTGGACATTGCCTGAACCAAGTGGATTATTGGGGATTAACATAGTAGCAACATCTGCAATGGAAACTAAACCATAAGTGCAATTTATTCAATGATACCCATGGATGAGTCCTTTAACATTATTTTTCATCTGCTGGGATACAAATATAACAACCAATCATCCATCCAATCTGGCATACCTTATTAATCTTTTTTCATTCTTTGAAACTCGGCTTAGATTTAATGATTTGATTTGATTTCTGTTGATTGCTGATAACCATTTTGCAACTGCATTATCTCCCAAATTATTTTGTGATATATTCAGCACTTCCAGTTTTTCTAATCCTGCGTAGTAAAAAATTGTTGTACAGTGGAACCCGCTTGGAGACCACCTCGATAACACAAACACCTCACTATCAAGACCACTTTAGTGCGGTCCCGAATAATTTACTATGGTAATGCATTGCATTCTGTTTCAATAACGCGACCACTCCAGTTTCCAGACCACGACCGCCATATTTTTGCCCAAGATCTTTACATTTGACTCCGCTTAAGTGACCACATGTGCTAAATAATTTGCCTTTGTCACCAAAATAACAAGGTTGATTTTCTTTTATGATCAAAACAATAAGAATAAATGAGCGTACACAAAAAAAATGTGGCAGACAGAATTGAATCCCACAAGATAAACTTTAGTATAAAATTCATTCTGCGGTATCTGATAAAAATAATGACATTTGGTGAAAATTTAGTAAGAATGCAGACGTTTAAGCTGCATATGACGACAATTTGCTGCAAATCAAAATTCACTAACATGACCACCCCGCTAACGCGACCGCTTGATCACAGTCCCATAGGTGGTCAGGTAAACGGGGTTCTACTGTATTATCAATTAGTCCAAATTATTATTAATTGCATTTATTGATTTGGAACATGATGGGTTTTCTGATTTGGTCCATAATGTAATACTTATCGAGTCTTAAAATGCATTCTAGTAAAACGATAATGTTTACTTAACAAGTATACAGCACCAAGAATGGTATAAATTTAGCAGAACAAAACTAACCTTTTGATACATTGTCTATGCTCTTCAATGTACAATTTTGCAAATAACATCGCTGTAAGTTGAGATATCGTAATGATGTACAAACTGACAGCAAACTAGACAATCCATTATCGGTACACAGTGGATTGTAAGACATATTGAGATGTGTAAGATTCTGTGCACAATGTTAAATGATTATAAGAGATATTTTATCTCTGGTTATGACACAGGATATTATGTTTTATTACAGTAAATGAAAAAGGACTGATAGCCTATCATTATAAAACACAGCTTAATCTTCAGATTAAACACAACCCACTTCGGATACTGGACCTATTAAAGTTTGATTTAATAAATAGAGATTTAACTACAACTTTTCTTTAACTTATTAACCACTAGGTTAAGGTGCTTAAGGGGCATAAATATAAATAGCATGTTGTAGGTTTCAATCCGCATACCAAAAAGCATTTACTCACATGAAAATGTTTATGTTTTGCTAGACACATCAAGGCTTGATCATTCATGGCTGTGGAACTAAGATTGAGTTGGGCAAGATGAGATTCATTTGGTGGTTCAACATTTTCACACAAACACTTTACACCTTCCTCTCCAATTCTACAGCCTGCCAAATTTAATTTGTGGACCTCCTGTTTGCGCAGATTCACGAACTAAAAAAAGTTAAAAACACATTAATTTTACAAAACTAAAACACAAAAAACAGGTTTAACATACCAATGGTTTGAGATGCTGAGGAAAATGAAGATTAGAAACTTCAAGTAATTTTGTACTTTCGTAGTCTCGGCATGCACTCATTATCCTTGGTAGTTTTACTGTTAAAGGTGGTGGTGAAATGCTTTTAAGAATAGAAGATTGAATGATAGCTAAATATGATAAGATACACAATGTTGAAAATATTTCGATTTGTTTAGGATTTTAAACATGCAAAATAGTGACAGAAAATATTTGTAAATTGAAAGGGGTCGCAAGCTTAAAAGTTTGGGAAGCCCTGCTTTATAGTACCATAGTGCTATTCATGAGGTATTATTACCATAACATATCTTACTTGGAGAAAATTTTCAAATCCTGTTATATAAGAGAGTATCAAGTTTGTATACTTACAAATTTTAGCAGTTTCACAATGTTTGCTATATCGTTCACAAAGAGGTAGTACATGCCATGATGTAACTAAGGCTGTCACTGTATCGTTATTTTGGAGCAAAACTGATACTAGATCATCATCATTGAGCAAAACACCACAAGACGAGAGATTAACATTGGGTAGCAAATGATAATGTTGCTCGTATCGGGATGACACACATGTCTTCAACCATGCGACCGTTTTATCTCTAAAAAAAATTATCAGTTGGATTAATAATATATGTGAAAAACACATGTTCACAGTTAATAAAAAACATGTAAATTGTAAAGATTTATTACTTGGGCACTGCGACATAGAAAGTGATTTGTTCAATTTCAACTTTTAATCTTAAGTTGTTAGACCTCGGTTCAGAAAGTACATGACTAGTTTCCTTATTAAGAGTATTTTCCACAATTATATGGTCATCGTCGGCATCAATTTCAACAGTTTCAACCTCATCTGATGGTTGACAAAAATCAGTAATTTTTGTTGTTTTCTTTTTTTTCTGAGAAACAGTGTCAAGTACCCCATGGAATCGACGTTTCTTCTTCGGTTGTGTGATTTCTACATCTTCAACCAACCAGTCTGAGCTTTCTTCATCTGAGGGAATAAGTGCAGGTATCGAACGTTTTGTTCTTGATTGTTTTTGTGTGCTTGCCGAGATGGTGGGCAGCAGTACCGAGTATTCCACACTCCTTGTGGCACAACTATCTGTTTCCACTACCGGGTCAGATTCTCGCATTGTGGATTGACACACTACATCAAGCTGACTGTCATGCACCAGCAAACTTGAAGTTGTGGCAGCTATTTCATCATCACATTGTATAGATTGATTCATTGAGGGCTGTTGTTGCTTCATGCCTTCGAGCTTTGTTTTGAGTTCCTTGTACAAAGACCTTTGATCCTCCTCAAGAAACTCTCCATATGTTGTGTAATACTTGTTAAGGGTATCCAAAACATTTAAACCCTATTTAAAAAGACTGATTCATTCAATTTGTTAATTAAAGTGTCTATGTTATATTCAACCTAATAAGAACAAATTTGCCATAAAAAATTGCTCATTTTAATATGTATTCCACAACACTTCACCTCATCATTGGGGAAAAATGGGTTAGCTTTGTGAGTCAGCAGGAGGTTGACTATGTCGAAATGACCATTGTAAGCGGCATCATTGATTGGAGTTAAATTACCACAATGTTGTCCACCCATGTCATTTATATGAGCACCATTCTCCAAAAGACATCTCACAATTTCTAAAATACAGTACTTTTAAATAATAAATATGAATTGATTGAGTTAAGTTGTCTTGCTAATGGCTTGATTAATTACACTATGATAAACATCGAAAAGAATGAGGAACACTAATGGATTATCCTTGTATTAAGTCAATTTAGAAAATAGCAAAGAATTAGGATGACCGACCAAGATGACCATGGTTACAAGCTTCATGCAGAGGAGTCCAACCAGAGAAGTCGCGAGGATTCATCGGGTGACCCTGGTTAATAAGAAAGAATCAGAGGTGTATTTTAAAGCTGTGAAGTTTTCAAAACTAAGTTGACATTTTGCAAAAGCAAGTTTTACCGCTATACAGGACTCTAAATTAATGACCATGCAGTGCTTTAGGGATATTGATAGAAAATGGTTGTTATCACATTATGACTTATGTAAGAAACCTGGTTAATTAAGAACTGGACACGTTTTAAATCACCAGCAATACAGGCTTGATGCAATCCACTTTCACCGACACAATTCTGCTTAGAAAATAATGAATTCCTTTTTGTTCGACGACTTTCCCCAATTCCTATTTCATCTGTGAATAAATTTCGTCAATCACTTAATCATTTTAGTTACAGGAGATATTGTGATAAGAGTGTATCAACTAACAAACTACGTCTATATATTTATTTGACATCAAAAATCTTGTGTGAGCAAGCATCCAGCAAATGTCGGCAAGCATGCAGATATGTTATTTTAATACAAAAAAGGTTACTATCAAACCATCAAATGGGATTTCTAATTCTTGCTCAATAAGATCTGAGCTATCATCCAGTGTACAGCTGTTGTAACAATCTTCCATTTTTTCCGAATCATCTTCCAAAATTCCCACTTGCAACTCGAGTAAACTAATTTCCTCTTTGCTTCGATCAGCTGCTTCAAACTGTTTGTATTTTATTTCTAAATCCTTTCGGCAAATCAGTGCCTTCAGCTGTAAATACATTTCAGAGCTAATTTAGTCCAATGTTTTATATAACAATGTTGATTTATGAGTTCCAAAATATTGTTTTATTGAAAAGCTTTTTTTGTCCTTAAAATGGTATTTTTGTCTCTAAATCATTTATCTAAGTATAAGCAAATGTTCGACCAACAGCAAATTACTGACTTTTAAAATTTGTAATTCGTTTTGCAAGTGTTTTTTATTGATTCATATTCATACTGATTAAATGAACTAATGTACCAAACAACTCCTCAAAAAATAAGTCATATTACCTTTGTTCTATCGATGCCAGAATTCTCAGCACATTGGATTGCCTTCTGGCAGGAACTCATAACTTCATCAACACTTGAGGAATTGGATTCAAGGCATTTAGCAATGTTCATGTGAATATCAGCTAGCTGCTAATTATATTAATTAAGGTGTTGTGGTTATGCAAATGATACCATTGTTACATACCTCCATGTTGTCAGTTGACACATCCAATTCTTTATTGTAATAAGTCAAGGCCTCTTGAAACTTATTTAAATCAACAAGAGTGGATGCAATTGAAAAGTAAACAGCCTTTCGCTGGTGCTTTGTAATCCCTTCTATTAAATCCAACAGAACTTCCTGAGTGACCATGATTAATTCATCAACACACTTATGTAATGGAATATATAATCAATCATAGAAATACCTGGCATTTATAATGCTTTAGAGCTGGGGCAAAACATCCAACTTTACAATAAAGATCTGCAAGCGCTTCATGCAATGAATATTTACGGTTTATTTCTGTATCCTCCATTGAAAGTTCGCGATTAATGTGACACATTTTGATCACTAAAAATATATAAAATAAGTGGCTGCAACAGATTATTGATTACGGTGATACTTGCTGTAACTTGCGTGACAGTGTTTTCCCTCATAAAATTCCCTCATAAAAAGAGTCCGTATAAAAGCTTACCAGGTCTCAGTTTGGCTTCGGCTTCATCTCTAAGCAGCCCATTTTTTGCTTTGATATATATTCGTTTCAGGCAATCTTTGGCAGCATCAATATTTTCCATTATAAGATGAACCTACGGATAGTATTACTCAAGCATTTAGAAATATCAACAACTCGACCCCTACCTCCGAACAAAGCTCATATGATTTAAGAATTGTTTCATTGTCTTTAAGTTGTTTCGCAGTGCGCAGTAAAGCCTCAGCATGTCTCAGTGCGTTGCTGTATTTGTTTAAATCCATGTTCACTCCGGTGAGCACTCGATGAGCCAAACACAAATCCTCCTTGTAATCATGTTTTCTGTCATCAAGTATAAGTCTGATAATTTGCATGGCATATTTAAAACAACTAATTAATTTACAAACTGTTTTAATGCAATGATTTAACAACTAACATGCACGTCAAAAAAGCTTCATCACCATGTGGGTGCCAAATCATATCTAACCTAGCAAGACACAATGCCTTTTGAAAGTATTCTTGACTTTTTAAAGTAGCGCTTGATCCGGTAGTATTGGATAATTGGTCATAAGCAAGGCCAAGATTGATCAAACTTCTTATTTGCATTTCCACAATTTGTTTCTTGCCCAACTTCAATTCCCTTACCAGTTTTAAGCTTTCATCAAAGAGGGAAATTGACCTTAAAAATACAGCAATCATTATATCTAAATCTATCCAGGGTAAAAAAACACTACTTTTATCATGTGTTTGTCACACTGCTTAAAACTGTGTTTTATGTTTAACATCAAGCTGGTAAGGCAAGGTAGTGCTCAGCATTTTTTTGTAACGGGAATCAACATAATTGCATTATATAATAAAAAAAAAAGATTTTAAATAAAGTACTTTGAAAGTAAACTTGAAATTTGAATGCTATCATCTTCTTGGTAAGTGGCCTTATCTAAAAGTGTGCGGCCAAGCGAAGTATTTGCCCGTTGCATTTCCACTTTATCTGCTGCCAAATTAGCAAGTTCCAGGTGATTTGTGTGATGCTTGATTCAGCACGCTTGTAGTTGTTCATTGATAAGTAGACATCACCGATCTAATAAACAAAGCAACAATTAACTCATGATCAGGTTCAAAAAAAAAGTTCAAACAATCAACATGTAAATGGTTGTTTATATTATGTTGTAAATCAATCCTTTAGTAGGTGTAAATTATGGTTTTACACATCAGTTTGCAAGCCCATTGCTATAATTAGAAATAGAGTTTTTTACTTGCAAACCGTATTTAAAGAAAAAACTATAGTTTTGTTGTCATCAATAAATGTTCAATCCATTAAATTTAAAATTTTGGGAATTTTCCAACAACAATAAGTGGTAATACGTGACCTGCGATTATTGATATTTTTGCAAGTATTGTTGCACCCCTAGTTCTTCACCATTCATGAATTACTTTTATTTAAAGTCATTTTTTCGACCTTCCACTTGGTCTAGTTAATTTTTTTCTATTTAAAACCATATTTCAAGTCAGAGAATGAAGAATGATACATCAAAGAAATAAGTTTTAAATATTAACAAACAACCTTTCTTTGCGCAATAGCTTGACCAGATACATCCCCGAGAGCTTCACAGAGTGAAAACTCTTGTTGGTGCATTAATAGAGATTCTGAAGTGTCACCTAAAACATAATAAAAATTAAAACATAACAAAAATTAAAAAAGAGGTAATAATATAGTAAAATCGCACAACAACAAATGTTAAATCTCATCTAGTTCAAAATTGTTTACCACACCATTCCCTGTCGGTTATCCACAAAATTCCAGAATTTTTATAATAGGGTTTGTATATAAAAAAAACGGCCTTAAATTATTGACTACAAATTTTGCTAACAACACACTAAAAATTATGTTTTATTATTTAGCAAAACTAACCATTTTTTAAGTACAAATCCCCAAGAACATTACACAGTTCAGCTTCTTCCTTCCCATTATTTTGTTCCTGAGCCTTTTGCCTCAATTTTAGAAATCCTGAAATTAAAATTAATTTCAGCAAATACATTTCTAGGGTGAATTTTGATGTTTAAACACAGATCACAAGGTAGTAAAATAAACAGAACTTTATATTAGACAATGGAATACGACATAGTCAGGTTTATAAGTTATTGCAAAATATTAAGTACGATTCAGACATTGCTTCAGTTAAGAAACAGTTTACAAGCTCTCAGGCCCCGTATGGAAAGTACGTCAATTTTCGCCGAAATCTCGAGTGTGCACACGCCAAATATTTAAGTGTGCAGTGTGCAAACGTCCAAGAGTGCACACTTCAAGTGTGCACAAAATCTCCTTTTTATTACTATTATGTAAAATCCTACACAACCGTATTATTCTATTCTAAATCTATCGTGTCGATCAGCTAACATATCTATCTACGTAACAAAAAACGTACTGACAGTAAATTACTCGAGGTCCAGAGGTAGGTTTAAAGGTTTGTTGGAAATTATACGATGTTTATACTGCCAGCTCACGAGCTTGTGTGAAATTACCCAAGTGTGCAAAGACGCAGTAAATAAAAAAACTCGAGTGTGCAGCTGCCCTACTTTCTATACTGGTCTCAGGCTGGCATGTGTTTACTTTAGGTCACAATGTATAGGAGGTTACCGTATATGTTTAATATTAGACATGGTATATATAATATATATATATACTACACATTTATGCGGTTATATTATCAAATGTTCAATTTATTGACTTAATTAATGGTAGTAACGTCACATGGTTAAGCCTGCAATAAGTTAATAACACCAACCAACACTATCAAAAATGTAATACGTCACTTTTTATATCTTTCGTATGTACAGATGTCATCTTTGTGCTACCATCGGTACTTTAATGACTCTATAGACACTCTATTATGTACAGAGTCCGCAGTGATATCTTCTAACTCGAAAACACACAAAAAACTTTTACCCGCCAAAAAACGTAAATGGGGAATAACCTAACAATCTTTCGGGTATTTATTTCTTTGCAAGGTGGCAGCACCGAGGCGCTGATCCGAAATCTTTTAGGTTCTTATCCACAAAAAAGTAGTTGTTACTTCCAATCACACTTAATTTGCATTATACCGTAGTCTAATAGTTAAAATTATTTTACTGATTTCATTCCCATATCATTCAGCAGAGGGCTGCTATCATTGGCTTCAATTTTGTTCCAGGAGAACAAGCTTAACTATAAATTTATCGTTTAGATATCTTTTTTAATAATGCAATAACACTAACTTAAATAAACTTACAACAAAAAATCCACTTTCGGTTAAATGTTTTACTTTATTTTGATTACAGGATTGTCGGCTAAAACTGCTATAAGTTATAGCCTTTATATACAGCAGACGATAATGGGTTACATATACTATACACTTCAAGTTTAAGCAAAAACAAGAAACATCAGTAAATTACTAAGCAGTACAATAAAACAATTTGTCATCAATCGAGAAGTACTAGACGTGGTTTTGTCTAATTCTGCTGCCACCGTGCTGCCATGGCCGTCCGTCTTATCCATGATTGTACTTGTTTGAGCTGAAGTCTGTCCTTGCCCAGCCGATGTTTGGGTGATGTCGTCCGTTTGAGAATTTGTGGATGTCAGCATTTGTTGGCGCGTCGTTGTTTCTTGTGTGGTAGTTGCTAAGAATAAAAACCAAGATATTTAAAAATCCTGCTGCGCATTATCCAGCTAATTTAAGGTAAAAGACCCAACAGAATTTTGTCATTTCGTAGAGATCGCCTAAACCTGAAATTCGTTAACCTTACGTTGGGTTAAAAAACGCGCTTTAAGTAATTGTGCTCTAAATATCACCTCGTTTAAAATGTTTATATACTTGACCCAAGCATGTATAGCCTATGATTACATTCAAGTTTCAGCTGCCGCCTACCTTCTGGTGGAAGTAACAATTGAGCCTGTCTAGTATGCGCCCGAAATGTATGATATGAGATAGAATCTGCAGTAACAGCCCCTTCTGCATACAACAAATTAAAATTCTGCACTTGTAAGTCCCAAGTTACATTGGTTTCATCGATCCTAGAAGTAACACTGAACGCTCGGTAAAATGAGCAAGTCATTATTCCGTTTTCTATAGAAGTAGAAACAATGTTCTCCGTTTCAACCTGAAAACGAAAAGTATAAATTTTTTGTTCAACAAATATATTTTACATCCACAACTTACAGTCCCAGTAATTGTTGGTGGAGCCTGCGCCGTCAAATATCCGGAGTTTATTATGATTGGTGCACCTTCAGCTGCAGATCGGAAGCATACGTAGGTGTCATCCGAGGGTCCCTGTAATAGTATTCCACGCATTACATTGACAGTATATATAGCACATTGAATTTACCATCAACTGATCTTGAGAAATTGCAGCAGCTATGTATCCCGTGTTAGGTCCAGTGATTGTAAACTTAAGCATGTTGTCTCGGTTTGATCGCTCCCATTGCACGCTTGAACACACTGGGTTACACGTCGATGATACGTTCCACACAGAGCCGCTGCCGCTGGCCAACTGTCGTATGTTGTCCTGCACTTGGTTCGACTGTGTATATATATGGGGTAAGATTCCAATGAATTAAACTCTTAGTTTGTAGCGCAAACAAAACGTATCATAATTATTTCTTATTGTATTGTATACAACTTTGTAATGTCTTTTTCGGTACATTTAGTGGATATGACCCCTCAAAATCATACATGTTGTAATAATATTATACATTTTAGTTTGATGAAACCGTAAACGAACTTTTTTATTCGTGTTAGGTTAAGCAAAATGGGCTACGACTGAACAAAATTAATTGAATATTTAAAGTGCATGCATTAGTATAATTTCCTCTCAAACATGAAATGTAGACAGGCGTGATAATATTCTGTCACGTACTTCAATCATTTCTTGGGCTTCCGAAAAAGCAATAGCCATCATGACACAAAACAATCTCATTTGGGTTGTAATGCACATTTTAAATCTAATTCCTACTTAATTTGAGCTCTTTCCTACCAAAATATAAATTAATACGATTTAGTAATATGAGCACACTCGCGATTGTAATACCAAGAGTTCTATATTTTGTTTTCATTAAAATTTATAGTCACACAAACAAGTACTACAACATTTGTCACAGTTTTATTTATTTGGAGTGCGATCACAGTTTTTATTATCCAAATAACATTAAGCTATAAGCGTATGTTGTCCTGTCCTGGTATATATTTTAGGCCGCTGAAACTACATTTATATTCAGTTTTAAAACAAATCGTTGCAACAAATGGAAACAACACGAAAATAGATAACAAATGTAAAGCTAATTATATAATCTATACTATACAAAAGTATATAATAGGCGCGTTTTTAGGCCTCGGTTGCTTGTCGAACTTATTCCCTATAATCAAATTAACAAAAGTGCTGGCCATAGTAGACTGATATATAGTTCTGCGGCATAATCATTGAATCGTGCTGCATATGTGTGACATCAACACTCGTTATGACAATCCGACTGGATCCGTAAAACTTCGGCAAATCGTGTTAATTGAAAGGCTAATTAAAGTTTCATGGGTCAGTTAAATATATGACTGGTGAAATTCACCGTTCGTCAATAATTCACATGAGCCTAGTCAATACGTTGAATAATGCAACAACAATGCCACATACTGATTTCTGAAACAACAGTTTCGCGTGTAGATAGATATAAGCTGCTTGTTGTGGCAAGTTTATGTGCGTTGATAGAATGGCATAAAGTGTCACATTATTTTTACCAAATGAACTTTAACGTTAACACTGTAACAACAGTTCAGAATACACGATAAAACTTTCAATATCAGTACACTTGCAATCTCCTTCAAGTGATGCGTTATTTATTGGCAAGTGACCAAATATATTAAACATAAAAAAAAGTTTAACTGGAAAGGCACATTTAACAAGTTTAAATGATCACGCTACCGTACGACCCATAATATTATGAGTCATTTTAAGACCAGCCACGAGTCGTGATAAAAAGTTGTAAAACGACTGTTTGTACAATCGTTTTGCTTGTTTTCGTGTGGGATAACTGGTTTATTTTGTGTGATAATTACTGTGATGTATCACTATATGCAAATTTACAAATTACGCTGATTTCCACGTGTTCACTTTATGTTTACGGGGAAGTTATTACAATAAACGTAAAACCTATATTTAAACGCTACCTTTATTTAGACGCCACCTATATAATAAAACGGCCCCATAAAGGGATGGTTGAAATTGGAGCGCCATCCTCTAATAAATACCACCACTAATCTGATAGATATATGACACTTATTGATTTCACACAAGTTTTTTTTATTATTTACCAGTAAGTGTGTTTCGTTTGATGCTTTTACTCTCTTGACCATCTAATTGTACATCGCGTCTATATAATAGACGTCATACTATAGAGGAGGGATAAAAATAGAGCGCAGTGGCGCTTAAATAGATGTATAACGGTATATATATATGTTGATTTTAGGATTTCTACTTTTAAGTTCAACCTATTATAATTCAGTGAGTTTATGTGATGTAGGGGAAACCGTTTGCGACCATGGATAAAACCGACTAACGGGGGATTTCGATTTAAGATTATTTTTAAAGCACTCGGTCACGTTTTACTGCCGAATTTTTTAGGGTTCTAACTTGGTAACATTGAATTTAAAATTTGCACATGGTTTAGTTTTCATTTTATATATTATGTAGTATGCGACTTCTCGCAGCGGGAAGGTTATTGTCCTTTAAAAAACACTCAAAACGTGTAAAATTAGTGAGTGGGTTATACTGGGACTAAAATAAAGTTTTAATCATATACAGCATACTACAATAGCTGCGGTAATCCGACGCGCGAGGTAATCTGATAATTGCAATCTCTTGCGCTTTCCCATTCACGGTAAAAATATTACTATCCTATCCTTTTAATGAAAATAACTTATGTCATAATTGTGGATATAAATTTTAAATTTTAATTAATATGTAATGAACTGTGCAACTTTATCAATTTTATTTTAGGTTCAATTAGAGGGATTTTTTAATAAAAAATATAGCGATGTTTTTTTGCAATTTTTTAATCAGACATGCTTGTGCTTATAGAGAAATACTAATATGTAATTAATATATACATAGTACTGTTTATCTATTTGTCAATATTTTGTATATTCTATCTTCGGGACTCGGGTTAAAATGCTTTCTTGCAATGGTTTTTGACTTTTGTTGTTGACTATATGGTAACCTGTGGTTAAACTATATTTTATGGTTTTAAGCTTTATTGCTTTTAAAATGCAAAATGTTCCCGAAGTAAGGTGCCAGTGAGTGTCGCACGCCATAAAGGACCATGTAATATTCATGTTCGTATTCGAATATGGTAGGCTGTACAGTGTGCCTCTAATTACTATGGCATCGCTTTGAGCGCTCGGATCTTTCGTTGGAGCGCTTGAAACCTAACCCTCCAAGCGATCCTGTAGCAATTAGGGGTACCAAGCAGTGCATGGTAATAAGCATTTACCTTGTATGTAGTGAGGTATTATCCTTTAGCAAAGCAATTAGCTGGCATTCATTAGAGCCAGTATATTGATGGTCAATGGGTCAAAACGTTAAACAAACATATTATCCTATAAATGTCTTCAACATACCTACATTGTATGCTAATAGATCCGGTCACCCAACTGCTTGTAGCACTATAATATGTCAGTTAGCTTGTTATAACACATCTCAATTTTTTACCAATGTGGTTAAACTGACAGGTCAAACGATGATTAATAATATGCATTTTTAAGGCCACAAGCCAATAGCAATTTTTTTGATGTCACATTCCAGCTGATATGCATTTTTTTATAATCAAATGCAATTTTATGATAGTCCTATATGTACAGTATGAGAAGTATGTCAATGGACCCCATGTCATGGCAATCAAGGATACCTTTACAGTGGCACACATATTTTATTTTCAAAAAGATACAACATTTTACAGAAAAGATTGTTATACAGGTTAAAGTATTTTGTGCTCTATTAGACCCTGTTTGCTACTCACTATTTCTCATCAAAATCTGTACTTATAATGCTGTTGTATTGGCTCCTCGTAATTGGATGTACAATCAGCCCTTCCATACTAACCATTTTCTACAAAGGCTGTGTATCGATTTGAATTATATGTCGAACCAGTAACTTTTGGGATATACTAGCAAGTTCAGTGAAGACCATAGTATCTGTATGGTATTTTTTATTGATTTGATATATATCAGAGCCCAACAGTCAAATACTTCAAAGTGACATCATGGATATATATATATATAGGCCTATATCTATATATATATATATACATATCAAATTTTGAATATGCTATAATTTGTGAATTAAATATATCCGGTCTTAGTAATTTTAAGTTTGTTTTGTTCATTAATCCTCCCAATTATCCAATAATTATTACTGATGTAATGACATTTATTGTCTATCAATATACATAATTATTTGCCCAATGTTGCTATTTTGGAGCCAGAATAAAATGTTTTATTTTGTTGTTTTGTTCGGCCGGTTAGTCTGACAGTTAAGTGCGTCGCCTTTCAATCGAAAGGTTGTAGGTGCGAAACTGGTCGCTAGCTAGTCGGTTGTGTCCTTGGGCAAGACACTTTACGGACATTGCCTGAGCCCAGCGGATTAATGGGTTCTACCAAATTGAAGGAACGTCTATCATATACAACACACTGCAATAGCTCCTATAACACGATGGTGGGCGCGAGGTGGTCTGACGATTGCCTGTGTGTTAACCACCTTGGTTTTCCCACTCACAGGGATAAACATGATTATTCTATCCTATCCTTGTTCTGTTTGTAGTTTGTATACAAAAATAATAAGTGTTTGTTACGTAACTACGACATGTAGTATCTTTATATGTTTACACATTTAGTACTTCCTTCCTTTTTGTCACCATATTTATTAGGGGTAATGTATGTAAAAGTAACATAACTTAAGTGCAGGAGAAATGTTTGTCGGTACTAAATGGAGAAATTTTAGGTAGAATAGTTTCGTGAGGTTGTCTCGAACCCGTAAAGGTTGTGGTAAAGCAGGTAGAGCTTGACCCTTTATTCAGGTAGGCCTACTGTCAGATGATGAATTGACGATACCAAGAAAAGTTGTAGCTAGTAAATCGAAGGGATACAAAATGAGCTACCTGACTGTATGTTTTGGGTCTGACTTCTTAGCTTACTCAAATTCAATAGTGGTTCAGTAGTAACCGGTTGTATTTATTAATTTAGGTCCATTTATTGCCTTCAGGACAACATATTGGTAAAGTAACAGATATTTTAAATTGATGTTATCACAAATGTATAAACAATTATGTCTACTTTTTGGCAGCGAAAAGGCAGCGATTGTCATGACTTTTTGCAGTGTTAAATAGTTTACAAATCTCCAATATACCAATATACAATGACCGATTAGAAACCATGGATGGAATGACTTAATCATGGCACTGACCAGTTAGCACATCATCCAAAATAGTGATAGTCAGGAAATAACATTTATTTGTTTCTTCATGTGTTGAACAGTGAAAACACAAAAATGCACAAGCTGTTAATAACATGGGTTTTATCAGATTACCTCATGCTTTCATTAGGATTACCAGAGTTGTATGTTTTGGGAATACTGTATTATTACTGATTCACTTAGTTCAAACATATGTGCCAAGTGACTTCGAACACAACTGTCTAGTTAGCGG
>CH002760.1:71494-88131 GCA_000149265.1 Ciona savignyi
ATTCTTTTTTCAACTATGTGCCAAGTGACTCCAAACCAACTGTCTAGTTAGCGGCTGGTTTAATCTCAGAATCTTTAGCTCATGTCAGTCATGTGCTACCATATAAGAAACTCAGTTGGATAGACTTAAGATTGAAACTGATAAAACTGTCGGGAAAAGCTTGCTATGCACAACCCATGACATTATTGTAGTTGAAGAAATTGAGTGTGGTAAAATTAAAAATTTTAATGTATTAAAAACCCATACACTAATAATTCTATTTTACTGTTATGCCCTATTATTTGTGATTGGATGCACTGTGCATTGTTTGTACCAAAATTATAAGCAATGTACCTACCATTTACAGCACTCTGTTATTATAGCTTGGCAACTTTACCGTTAAATAGAAGCTTAAATATATTAAGATATCTATATAAACCTTAGCCAACACATAATTTTCCACCTGCCTAGTTCGAAATAACACACCATTTACAATACCATTTTGACATTTTATTTATACTCTTGAAACTTTATGCATTGTGCAGGAAATTCTTAAACTTCGTATTAATTCTGCGTAATAACTTTATAAGTAGGCGCAACATACAAACCTTGCATTTTGTTGATTCTTGTACCGACGCTTTCGTTTTGACATGCAGCCAATGTCAGTTGCTCTCGTGAAAAATGACGCAATAATTCATCCGCGAGATGGCAGAAAAGATCTCTAAATTAACCGACGTGGTATGGGTGAACGACGACTGCGACCTAGATTCTCGAGGTAAGAATGTTATTTTTGTGTTTTCTTCATAAACATAGCTCGATAATCTGTTTTCCCAGTAAATAAATACCACAACACTTAAATTAAAATTTAACTTCCAATTATATTAATCAACTTTGCAATAAGTTCAGTTTGCCACCGGTAAGTTTATGATCCATAAAAATACCACAATTGGTCAATACTTGAAATTACAAAAAATATATCACGTCATGATGACGAACACCAGAAGTAGCACAATGTTACAGAAAAACAAGAGATTTGAGAGTCGAACAAATATTTAAATACGTATTTGACAAACGCCTCGTTGGAAGTCGGTATTTCGCCATGATTGGTAATACAACCAGTGCGACGTCGACGTGGTTTGATTTTTCTCGCAAATTATGGCCTGGTAAACAAAAGAGTTTTTTCGTCGTCAGCAATTTTGAAACTTGTGTAATCATTGTTGTATAAAAAGTGCTAATCATTCGTACCGTTCATCGTGGGGAAAACCACGACTCTAAAATTCAAAACAACCGATACATTTCTTTATTTTCGGTTGCAAACTGCCAAAGGAGAAGTAATGTTTGCTTTTATTTCTTTTCGTCCAACGGAAATAATTATTTATTTATTGGTTTCTGCAGTTCTATTACTTGTGATATCATTCTTGGACGCTTATCGTTAGGTTGTTTGTTGAAATACTCTTTAAGGTAAAGATCCTGCTGACGATCTAAAAAATGTGCGTAATGGACCAGTTACAAAATTTGAAGTAAATTGCTCCGTATATACTTTATTGCGTGGTAAGTTAACTGATACATCTACTTAATGTATGTCAAGTTATTATTTCATTAAAGATTTGACTCTTGCTAAGCATTGCTTGGTGTGATATCTCGTATTTGCAACACAGCATTGTTCGCTCACATAAGTTTAGATGAGCTGTTTCTAGTTGAGTAATTACAATGTGCTGAGCTATGCAGAAGCAACATCATCATTTTCCAGCGAAGGCGTTTCGTGCGTGACATTTATTTTAATAAAATCGTTCAAGTAGCTACTGCCGACGGCTACTGTTTTACACAGAAGCAATCGAGAGCATGTCCCGTCGCTCATAGCATTAATCTTATCGGATAATTAAACATGGTTAGCTGGGCTACTTACCGCAACAGAAGTGTCACGGTGTTGCTGCATTGCTTTCCGTTGCTTGGTTTGAGAATCGCGCGGTGTGGAAGCTTTTTCAGTTTACAGGGTTTCAAATATGTTTGTCGTTGCGTTGTTACGCAAAAAAGTTTGTTGTTTTCAAGTCCTTCTCAATGTCGCCTTGTTGCCTTTAAAATGTGTTGACAGATTAGATTAGAGCCTGAGACAACACAAGTTGGTCTAATTTAATTATCTTCTCGGTGCCTGAAGTTTTACGATAATTTACAGCCAACTAGTGTGAAAACAAAAACTGAAGCAATTTCAAGCTATAAAATGAACTATTAATCAACCTGGATCGAGTTAGTGTTTAATTATGGCCGTTATTTTTGTGGCCTGGTTTAAAAATTAGAACTATTTTTATATGAGAGCAGGATTAGTAAGTCTGACAGTACAATTTTAAAGACAATCTAGTGGATTTGCGTTGGTGGGAGCTATTTAAAATTAAATCTTTTATTTTAAAGAAGTCTTATGAGATTGTTGATATGATACAAGGCCGAGTATTAGTTAAAAACAAAGAATTTTATGGTGCTTATTGTACACTGAAGGAAGTACATGCTAAGGTATAGCTTTGCGAAACAAAATTTATGTTGGTACTGATTATTTGAGTTAAATATAGTTATTTTTTATGACCGGTCACTACCAAAGTCGTCGGCAAAGATTATCGAATCCGCATCGAGCGTTGTAGGTCAAGTAGATGATTAAACCAAGCCGTTTCACGTGTGGGGTGACGTTTGCTGTGTCAATATAACAAAAACATACACGTAGTTCTGTGGTTGAACATAAGTTTCATTTGCGCGATCTATGTGATAGTTTTGGTTCTATTCAGAGCTGTTAAGCAGCGGTTTTAATTGGAATTTGGAAACATGTGGTACTAGTGGTACTAAAATATACAAGATGGGTCAGTTTTTTATGCGACAACGAATGTTTTGTTAGAAGACAGTCCCTTTAGTTACCTCTAAAGCGATTTGCCAGTCGATCCATAGTAACAGGATACTATTATGATGGTTTCTTGCCGTGGCGTCATTATTTTAATAAAAAAATAAACTTTTACCATAGTTAACCCATTTTGAAACATATGGTTGTAGTAGGCGGTAGAGTTACACTTGAAACCACTGTGATTAAGAAAAGGAATAGAAACAAAGCTGTAAAATGATGGAGGCCGACTTGCATACAAATTACGGCCTGGATATGGGAAATCCGGAGCAACTATACCAAGATATGATACCAAATGTTCAAGGTAAAGCTTTGCTAAATGACCATTGAGTTTGTGCCACAAATAACCAATATTTCTCACCATATGCTATGGTATTTGTACCGGCGGTAAGCTAATTTCGATTGCATAACTTGTTATGACGAAAAAGCTAGTTAAAAATTAGCCACGTTCAACCTTTTCGTGACCCTTAAGCGAACTCAGCTTAAATATGACGGTATCTTGTGTACATGACTACACAAATCTCAGATCACGAAATAAAATTTGAAAACAAACACCTCATGCCGTAGCAAGCCAAATTACGGGCAAACCCATACGTGATAATTCAAAACCCTTTAAACATGAACAGTGGTAGAGAAATTATTCACGATTTCACTAATTAGAAGGTGTTGTTTGTTGACAAATTTAACCAAATGTGGTGTAGTGTTATTATTTACACTTTCAATGTGTAAGTTATTTGTACGTGCTTTGATTAAAAGCAATTTATTGTTTTAGTAAATTCACCTTCCCCACCGAATGACCATTTTAAACATTTCTATTTTATGATGTTTTGATCTTTAAGTATTAATTTTGCTTCAGTACACTGCAATTTTAGGCAAATTCAATAAAAACTAATCCGAGGTTAAGCAACAGCATTCTTCGCTTCAGCTACACATAAAGTATTGAATGCATCCTTGCGCTGGCTTAGTATGTAGCCTTCGGCATTAAGTTCGAAACGTAATCTTAACAATCTCGTAGTGAATTTTACAGGATTATAAGTTTTCTGTATACTGCTTGTTTATTTGATGTGGTTTAGACTTTGACAAAGTCCATGCATAAATACCCTGAAAGTCTAATTCATATTAAGTGATGAGTTGTGGATTGCATAGGAACGTGTGTTTCCTCATAGTGTCAGACGTGATTGATATTAGGCAACTATTAATTCATGAGGCCAAGGAAGCTGCCGCGTGCGAGATGATTTGCACATATAAATCTAATTATTATTAACTTCTGCAATGGCTCGCTAATTGTGGGTTGAATGATAGGAAGAGAGTGTGTCATCGATTAGTAATTTGGGCCGGCTTGCCTTCCTCCTCATTCATGCACATTTATTACGTCTTCCTGCTTTAACAGTCGCGAACGTCGAGGATTTTGAACTTACGACACTCCGCATGTACAGGTTATCTATCCATTCACAAATCTACCACCCCACGACAGGAGAGCTATATGTTGACTGTGTTGAGGAACGGGTTTTTGTTTCTTGCATAACTTAATACGACTTCTTTGCATCGGTGCATTATTTCGTCTGCATTTTACTCAAAAGACTTGGAGTTCGGACCGGAGGGCAGCTTAACAGAGCAGTTGATGGTTATTGTCTCATTATTGCACCGTGTATATTGGACTATGATACCGTACCCTGTCGATGAAGTTTACACCCCATGTTTATAAAATAATATTACATTTAAAATAATATTATTAATTTTTATTCTCAGGTGTCAATGCTAACTGTATAGTTGAGTGTTTAATTGGCTTTGGAACCAGATTATTTGTGATATTGAGTTAATACCTACATCCAAGTTCAGGCAACTTGCAGTCGTACTACAGTTTACTTAATAGCATTCCAAAGTTCACAATGAATTACAGGGCTGCGTATAAACGAATGCAGTTCGGCCTTTGGATGGATCCCAGAATGACAGGTAGCATTTGCTGCCACGCGCTTGTGGAATTAGCTGTGTCGGATTTTGCACGTCATAAAATAGAGTATCAGTGTCAAATTTATACCTTGTGTTATACTATATTTTAGATGACAATCTAAAATCAAGTAGGATTAATTAATACGATAGAAAAAAATGTACAGTCGGTTAAAATAAGCTTATCAAAATGCGGTCAATATATCATACGCAAGATCAGTTTTCGTATGGGAATATTTGTACAAGGTTGTGTTTGTGACTTCGCTATTATTGTTTGTCGAATTGACGCATTAAAAATGCCATAAAAATGATGATCAAATAAGTTTACAAGTCTCATGGCACCAATGTTTGATGGACAACTTTATGCTAAAGCAGAGTAATAGCTTTGGTTGATTAATTTGATATTATGTTTATTTTTGCGAATTAAGGTTAATTTTATCACCTTTTGTACATGCTGCACGCTAGGTATATTATGTATGTTTATATACAATTCGTAATTTATCTCAGATTCACCCACGTCATTGCACGGAAATGGGCCGGAGATCGGTGCGTTCAGTTTTTGTATGCCGAACGCCATGAGTCCTGGGCATCCTATTAACAACAGCTCGGCAGTGGAGGTGCCCGCCCACCCAGTATCCCCAGAAACGATGGGTATGGGTAGCGGAATGGTCAACGGCCACGGCAGCGACCACGAATCAAACGCCTCGTTGGCAGGGGAGGGGGACGGCTTGCGAACTTGTAAGTCCGGAGTTTGTGATTACGCAATCGTTTTTAAATATCGCCAATCCTGGTCTTCTTTAGTTTTTTACATATCCACTAATCTTATGATGTTGATCCTTGGCGATTCTAAAAACGATTCTAAAAATATCATTAATAAAAATAATAGATATTATAATTATATTAAGCTTTTTTTTTCTAACTTAGCAGCTTGCATGTAAAGGGTATTGTAGCGACACACACCACTAAACCAAGTATGCAAATTGTTGTTATTGTTAAAAGGTGTCACAACGGGTGCTGTGACATAGTTCGCTGATATTTTAATTCAATGTGTCCTAAATTTAAACAAATATCAGCTTTTAATGTAACAGTTTAACATTTGTGCTACAATTAGTGCAAAAGTAACATCTTGTGCGCTTGTGCAGCGCTTAATGTGTTACAAAACCAATGATTTTCACATCCTGCTGTGTGATAAACCATGTTTCTCAGTTTAAACAAAATTTAAAATACAGTTTGTTCGATATGCGGTGATCGGGCGACGGGAAAGCATTACGGAGCCAGCAGTTGTGATGGATGCAAAGGTTTCTTCCGACGCAGTGTGAGGAAAAACCACCAATACCAGTGCAGGTATCACGTGCTTGGCAATACCCATTCTAGACAAGTTGATAAGTGTGAAATCAGTTTGGTTTTACGCATAAGGCCTCTTTGTTCATTTTTTATTGCGTTTATTCTTTATCAAGTTCTATGTGTCATGAATATATGTAGTGATAGTTACGCTAATGACTTATCAGTACCCACTCAGAAGCCTTATATTTCTCTACGTCCATGTTGTATGTAAACCGCAAGATATAATCTGCAAAACTAGTTCTAACAAACTACCTGGCGCTAAGACAAAAAATAGAGCTAAATTTAATTTTCCACACAGATTCAGCCGAAATTGTACGGTAGATAAGGATAAGAGAAACCAATGTAGATATTGTCGCTTAAGGAAGTGCTTCAGAGCCGGGATGAAAAGAGAAGGTGAGAATGATGAACATTCCCGGAATTCAATCAGTGTCTTCATTACCCACACGTCGTCTATTCCAAAACCCCGCTATTTCATTCTTCAAAGAGAAGCATCAATATTCTGCATATTTCATGCCCAGCTTGTCTAATAAATTCCAATGGGGGTAATAATTCCCAGATAAGTGGTACCGGTATGCTGTTTAAAAAAATAAAATTGATTTTAAGCATTTTCACCAAAGCTGTCACGTAGCAAAGGTTGTTGTTGCATTGAGGAAACAAATTAAACATATAAGTATATGGTGTTCTTAATTGCGCGTTTCTATAGATCATTTTAATAAGATAAATACCTGATAAGCCTGCGATCAAAGCAATTTGGTTATGCCCTTCCCCAGGTATGCTTGTTTATTTGATCTGTGGGGTAAATGAACGATTCTTTAATGCACATTTTGGTGTTTTTCGTGATCTTATCAATCTGCTTTGCTGATCATACTTCAACATCCAGCACTTAGAAAGCCTTATCATTCCAGTTTTGTATTTAATTACTTTAAATGGATCGCCCACAGAATATTTTACTACTTTATTAATAATTGCTGTTTTTAAGCGTGTGTATGTTGTGTAAAACCTGAAGTGTTTATATAAGAGAGCTTATCTGAGTTCTGTTCATTTCAGCTGTTCAGAACGAGCGGGACAGGATAAGTACAAAGAAATCAGCAATTGACGTATCAGCTTCATTATCGGTGTCTACCTTATTGAACGCAGACAACATGTCAAAACAGGTCGGTCCTGATTAAGCTGAAATATATTCTCAAATATTCCGTGCGCCAAAAATGACACGATGTGAAACAAAAAATATAATAACGTTATTTTTGATTTCCTCAGATTTTTTAGTCTACGGAATATGAACCAAGTGTTTCTTAATCCACTTAAACTATGACTTGTAAATTAGGTGGCAAGTAGTCATGACACAGCAGCCCTTTTTCGACCTCGCGTATTCTTGAAATAAACGCCTATCACCAACCATCACCCTATGCCAAACATACCCCATTTCGTAACACAAGTAAAGTAAATAGCGTTATAACAAGCTGTACCACATTCGCACTGCATACGTGACTTGGAAGTGCAGAAAACTCGAACTTCATGCGTCACTTCGTCTTCCATCTTACTCCAACTTGCCAATGTTTGATTGCTCCGGTCTAAACCGGTTAATTATTAGTCGGATTCTTGATAGCTGGCTCTATTGTCTTCCGCCCGATAACAAAGTGGAAATTTCTCAAATCATCGCATGATCTGCACGCGATTTGTTGTTTACCAGCCCCGCTGTGTAATCGCTGCACGATCGGTTTTGCTGCGTTAACTTTCCGTGTTTCAGATCCAGCATCAATTTTATTTTAATCTCTTTAAGATGATAAACACATACACAGATTACGATATACCTTGGGTGGTTCGTTATGTAGAATGCAGTCTAAACCGCCGTTGTGACTCATCTGCATTTGGCTGAGAATTCAAAGTTTATGCATCGAGCGCATTTACAAATAAAACGTATGAATTCGTATATATATATATCGTCACGTATTATAAGTTAGCACGATTATAAGCACAAACGTGATGCGATGATGTTATTAATATTTCCCCGATTCCACTGTCTATCGGTCTGCATCACGTCCTTTTGCGGTATATTGCACAACCGGCGGTTCGTTAACGAAACAAATATTTATCTCTTGCAAACACAGCTTTCGTGGTATGGTGAAAAGGGGCGTATATGACGTACACTACTGAATGACAATTCGTTTACAAGGTCATATGTTGTGGCACAAACTCACTAATATTAGTTTATTGTAAGGTCAAACAAACTCTGTAATCGCCAGACTGGCGTTTATGGTTAAAATTTTTGTATTTTTTAGTTTGTTTGTTTTATTTTGATTCCTTAACGTTAAATAACATGTTTGATAATTAGAAATTTTCTGTTAATTTTAAATTACACGTGAAGCAAAATCATATGCGAATTTACAACATCCAAGATTCTACCCAATTATTTTGATATTTCGAGTGGTTGGAAGATTCGTAGCTCGTTGAACTTTTAATCCAGGGGTGCGGAATCAAAACCAGCCGTTACCTATACAATTTTTTTTTGAACAATGATAGAATATTCATGTTTTATAAATGGGAAAACGCAGGAGGAATTACTTGTGTATACGTAATGGAGCGGTATGAAACGGTTACCCGTTAGTTTCCTGCAGATTTAGTTCAACTCATTAAGTTACTGGGCTCGAGTGGGATCCGCCAAGTGCCCTGCCCAAGGACACAATAGACAAATTTCAATTCTGCAACTCTCCGGCTGAATGTCCACTCACCAACCCACCACGTTATTAGGCCGATTTTGTGACATTTTGCAGACGTTACCTAGTGTATTAATGGTTTAAAGAAAAACTGTAGTAATCTCTTCATCACATTTAACACAATGCAATAGCTCAGTAACCCGACCTTGAGTTTTTGCAACAGAAATGCCCGTGTAGTTCCCTTCAGCGATAAACACGAGTATCTTATCCTATTAAACATGTGATTAGTCGTATCAGCTCACGGTTAACCATGACAAATAATTCCAGCCCACTGCCGGATCGGCGGGCGACGTCCCAGACACAGTGCCGGTTGAAAATAAGAAGATAGCTTCAGTTAACGATGTTTGTGATTCAATACGCCAACAGTTGCTTGTGTTGGTTGAATGGGCCAAATATATCCCGGCTTTCTCGGAGCTTCCTCTTGACGATAGGGTAGGTTTGCTGTGTCACCCGTCAAGGCCATTTACTCGCATTATACGAATTGCATGGAATTAGGAATGACCTTGCAAAATTATCGATAGATGTTCAAACCTGTGTTTTATATTAATGGGCATCTTTAAAGGATTATTGAAATTTTGCCAAATGTTTTTCCAATTTATGCCAATGAATAGTTGTACTACTAATTTCCTTCATGTAACCAGTAAAGTTCTGAATGATCGCTTAAAAAGAAAGTTTTTTTTTGTGTTTTTTTTACATCTCTGATACTTAATGACTACAAACCGACAGGATTTAAAAACTATCATTTAAAAAACGATGTAATATTTGTAGGTGGCGCTCTTGAGGGCACACGCCGGGGAGAATTTACTGATGGGGGCAGCGAAGCGGTCGTTGCCATATAAAGATGTTCTTCTGCTGGGCAATGATTTCATTATCCCTAGGTATGATATGTTTGTGTTTAGTTAGGCCAACTAAGAACTGTGCTTTTCGCCATGCTCCAAAGTAAGACATCTATTGTGTATTTTACACGGAAGTTGAGACATCATTTTTAAATTTTATTTAATTATTTCTCCAAGGCATTGCCACGAGGTTGAAATATCAGGAGTTGCGGTTCGAGTCTTGGACGAACTGGTTCGACCTTTAGCTGACCTCTCTCTTGACGCCAATGAATTCGCTTGTCTCAAAGCAATCGTCTTTTTTGATCCCGGTAGTAATAAATTCTATGTAGTTATGTTTGCCTTGTTCTCTCTTTTGTATACAATCTACAATGAGTGGTTCTTCCTTAAGTGATATCCGGTGGCTGCCTTCTAGTTTCCTGGGGTGTTAGATCAAAGAATTTACCGATTACCTAACCCCAGTAAAAGTTCAATACAAAAAATCATACACATTGATATATGCACAATGAAACAAACATGGTGTTCGATATTGGGAGAACGCAGGAAAGCAAATGTCAGTTTAATCGAGCAACGACGCCAGTTGTAACCACATCATTGTTTACCAGACGCACGCGGTTTGCACAACCCGAGTAAAATCAAGCAGATGAGATCACAAGTAATGTGCAATTTGGAAGATTACATCAATGATCGGCAGTACGACTCCCGCGGGAGGTGAGATGGATTCGTCGACCGCTGTTTATTTTTAAATACTCGTCGCATATTCGACGTTGTTTCCAATTAATTTCAAATGTATGCAAGCACGCAGAGCTGGTGTATACTGGTTCCTAGTATTTTCGGCATTACCAGGAGAAGTAATTAATTAATATATTTTATTTTATTATACCAATCATATAACTGTACCGTGTATCAATGCGAAGAATACTAAACACCTGCCGCCCATACTTGACTATCCATTTTACATTTTGTTAACTGTTATTTCTAGTATTTAAATTCAATCGATAACTTGAAGTAAAAGTTACAAACAACTGAAACAAGCGCCGTTTTTAGGCTGCAAACAATAAAAAAGCCACAAAATTTAAATTCTTATTTTTCCACAGGTTCGGTGAGATATTACTCCTCCTGCCCACCCTGCAGAGCATAACGTGGCAAATGATCGAACAAATCCAGTTCGTCCGAATATTCGGTGTCGCTCGTGTGGATAATCTACTTCAGGAAATGCTTCTTGGCAGTAAGATATATCATATATTACGTTTTATTTCAAAAAGATATTAAGGTAATAATTTAGTTATGTTTTGACATGTTACAGCTTTCTATACCTTAATATCTGTTCACACTAACCCAACATAGAAATCTAATTCACAATTTCCTCGTTGTTTGTCAGCTTACCATTTTGTATTTTAAACCCAGGTGCAAACGAAACGCAATCCATGATACCTGCCTCGGTGGCCCAATGTGCCGCCATGGGCTCCGTGAGCCCAGCGCACAACCCACTAACCAACGGAATGATTCCGTGCTCCCCGGGTTTGATGACCATGGGTGACAAGCCGCCCAATGTGTCCCCCACGCACCCCATGTCCCCCACAGCACAAGGCAACATGCAGAATACCATGGGGATGGAGGTCGACAACCCTGTGCTTCTGCAACCGAAGTCGGAGATTGTATGAGCTATGCAAGGCGAGGACTGTGAACAGCGGTGGTTCACCATGCAATCCAAACAATTCGGCTTCTTATTCACGTTTTAATGTGTGGAAACCACGGTTGACCTTTTATTCAATTGTAAGAAACCACAATTACGCTCATGCGAAATTACTGAATTGTAAGTACAATGAAATAGGTTGATTCTCGTTGATTGCCCTGTAAATCTTACCATTTTTTTAGGTTTCACCTAATATATCGAACTGCATTAACAAGCCAAAAAATGTAGTTTTTTTAAAAATTACCAGCTGTCCGTTTGAGTGCCATACGTATTTCAATTTACTAAACCACCGTCTGCACTGAAAATAAATCTGTCGAGTATTCCGTCCAATCTCGCGAATGCTTGTTATTGTTCGCTATGCACTATTATCAGTAGTAATATCGCATCGACCGATTTGCCGGCGTTGTCTCGTAAGTTTCTTCATTACTGTAAAGTTGTAAATCATGTATCGTGCCTAAAAGAAGCTTTAATTGTGATATTTCTGGTTTTATTTGAACCCAACCGTTATGCCAGCGTGCCACACCCATCCATACTTGCATTTCGATATGTAATGCACTGGATTTGTTTTGTAAACCAGTACTTGCACTGGTGTAGAAATTTAAAATTATTGGAAATTGTATTATTTTTATTTTCTGAGCGTCTTACAGGTTTGGTTCTTGCTTTTTTACCCCAATGGTTTTATATATCGGGCTGTAAAAGTATTTTTAAAGCTTAGAGGCCCCCAAATGCGATTTATTTGTTATTGGTGCTTTTTGACATTTCTCTATCTCTCGGTTGATTAAGGTTGTGTGGAATGTCTCACATTCTACAGGACAAATGACCTTAACTTGGATTCATGCCCTAAAAGCAATGTAAGAGGGAATTTCTGCGTGTTCATTGTACTTCGCCATGATACAACTTATCGGATTTCATATGACTTTTTTCAAATCGCTGTATTATAATTACAAGTGCCCTTTTCACCTTGCGAGAAAGTTTTTATATTAGACACAATTGGTAAGTTGAGGTATTGATTACAATAAGCAAGAAATTCGTCAGAACAATGAAATGCTGAACATGAAAGTCTTGATGAAGTCCGATTACTTTTTGTAAAGGTTGCGAGTTAACTAATATATTGATTAAAAGTATGCGGAACCAGCTGCTTGATTATCCACACCAGTGTTGCAGTCTTGTTCTTCCGCGTACTAAACCAAGTTTACTACAATGACGTCAGAACATGCCTAAATTTAGGAATTTGCTTTATATATATTTACTTCTTCTGTTAAGATTTAACCCTGTACAAAGTTTTTTAGCTCAATATCAAAAAGTGTGGGCGATTTAAAGAAAGACCTAAGAATGTGGGGTTGAAACCAGTGACTGACTAGACGGTCAGCTTTTCAAGAATTGCATGCGCCCACCGCTTTCGCTAATGACCTGCAGTTTCCCGCTGAATTACTGAAACTAAACAACACCGCGATCCGGATTGATGCTTTCAGTTTCAACATCAACTTTATTTTAGTCTCATCAAGTTTATAAACATACACAGATTTCAGACGACGTTCAAATTCTGACTAAGCAAAAAGTGTAATAGCAAATCGCAGAGTTCTTAATTAAATTCTATAATATTTCTTGATTATATATTAATTCGTTGTGCCCCGTTTTTTTGTGTGATTTTGTACACTGAAACTGCTGTGAGTGTTTTTTATTTTTTATAAAGGTATCTCACTTCATGGGATTTTAAAGTCAAAATTGTTAAATACGCGGAGTTCCGCAGCCATGTAGCCCTTTGAGTAAAACCCAACACGATTAGCATATCAGTATTAAAAAAACACTGTAAAAATAGTAATTTTCAATAACAAGTCTTACCATGCGTCACTGATATATATATGCAGTTTACCGGTGTCGTAACGATTACAGCTGCAGCTAATAGTTTCGTAAGAATCACGATTGTTTTGTGTTAGTTGGTTTTAAAACAAGCGAATTTTAAAACGGTAAATAGCTGGTATGATAGTTCAAGATAATTTCTAATTTTAATGAGACGTAATCGGAAATCACAATACCAAGTTTGAATGTATATTTATATTGCTCGATATAAGTTGTAAGATGCGTTGTTATTTCCATCAAAATTATACAGAAGTCAATGTTAAAATGTTGTACATAAAAATCTTGATATGACAAACAAATACTTACCAAATAATAAATTAGCTTCAAATGGAAAAATAATTATCAAATGGAAATATTATTGTCACATAAAAAATGCTCTTTTATTTAATTTTTTTCGTTAATCACAATATGGAGACTTTCCTACAAACTTATAATATACTAAAATATTAAAAAGTGAGTTCAGATAGTTATATGGAAGAGAATAAATATATATATTATTCATCAGTGTTTCAAATGTGCCGCAAAATTAAAGGATACAGTACTTGGAATATTGCAGAAAAAGATACATTAATTATTAATATTAGCGTTGCAGTCTTCCTTTTATTGCTGCTTTGTAGTTTTCTGCAATTTCTTTTGCATTTCTTTCATTCTTTTTTTGATGATGTAATTAAACCAGCTTTCAGGCATGAGGCGAACCAAGAATCCCTGCATCAAAAGTGTTAAAAACTAAAGGGTACAAAACAAGTTTTTGTAAGACAAGGGTTTCAACAAAATACGATATTTTTCTGCAGAAGACGTCTTTGCCTGGGCTACTGGTTATCAGTTTTTTTTGGTATAAATTATATATGATGTATAGGTTTTTCATGTATCTATAAAGTACAAGGTTTTTAAAGTACCACTTTAAACCAGTTATCCATGTTTCGTAAATTACATTTTGTGGTATTGGTTTTAAGAGTAAAGCGAGCTTATATGCACATGGAAATAGTTCGTTATAATTGATTTTGACTTTTTCATTTTATCAATATACCATTAAGAAGACTTATAACCAACTCATAGACCTCTATGAACGGGCGGAACAGACGAGTGGCCCTCTCTTAGTAATGGCATTTAAACGAGTGTTTTGTAGAGTAACAATGGTGGTGATTCTCCTATTATGTTTGATTGGAAGCAGCATGTGCTAGGCCGCGCGCCGGTGTTCTCGTTTAGCTGTAAAGTTTTGTAATAATGAGGCACTGCTTGATAAACTAAATGTGGGGATAGTGTATCTCCTAGTTGCTTTGTGGGGAAAAGTTTCCGATGTACGAAGGGTCACCATCAGGTCAGAATTTGTAAGGTAATATTTAAAGGGTTTTAAGTTTAGGTTGCAGATCCAAGCTTTAATTTTAAATCCTTTTTCTGCGACAGGATTTTAAGTGACAGTCCTTTTTGTGAAGTCAGTTTGCATTGGAGAGATAGGGAAAATAATTGGTTGAACACCTCCTTTAGCCTAAGTAAAAGTTTCAACCTGGTTCTAAGAAAATGGGCTATGGGGCAATAGGATTTCTGTTATTTTACTCTTTCAAATATGTCCGTGGAATAAAAGGGTGTCTCTAAATACTACAGGATCGCTTGGAGCGTTTGGAGCGTTTGGATCGCTTGAAGCGCTTGGATCACTTAGATTGCCATGGAAAGTAATTATAACCCTGTCCCAAACAGTAATCTTAACCCCAGAACTAACTTTCACCCCAACCCTAACATTAGGGTACGTGGGATGATCAAACTGACCTGAATGCCGTGCTGCCAACAACCATCGCTCTCTCTTTCTCTGCCAATTGTCCCAAGTAGAGACTTCGCATAGTAATCCGAACTGACAACTGTTGCATTTGGTTTTAGGTTGTTTGTCATATTTGTGGACACAAAGAAAGGCTTTACGCTCTGAAATAAATACATACTTAATTTTCTGATTTTTTTCTGAATAATGTAATCATTAAAAACAAATTAACCTGCACAACAACACCATCCTTTTCGCACTCCCGGCTGATGGATTTTGAGAAGTAATTCACCATAGCTTTGGTCGCCCCATACAGCGAAAAGCCGTTGACAGGTTTCAAAGAACTCGCGGAAGATATGTTTAGGATAAGACCACGTTTCCTTTTAATCATTCCTGGCAAGATGACCTGAGTCATCTAAATATAGGGAATACAATAGCTTAATACGAAAAAGAACCATCAAGTGACAAATTTACCTTTAAAACGGAGATGACGTTTACTTTAACGATATCGGAGATCACTCTAGACAAGTTTTCCGTTTCAGTAAAGAACGAAAGCGGGCTGGCCATGCCTACATTATTAACCAAAACACCAACATCTAATTCTTTTACAAACTCCTCGATTTTTTCGTAAATCGATTCGTCAGATTTGAAATCAATAGCAAGATATTTTATTTGAACTGGGTAGCTTGACTCTGCCGAAAAAAATATTTTAACACGGCACTAAAAACACAGTCATTTATCCCTTCTCATTATTACCGATCTCTTTGGCGACTTGTTGAAGTTTTTCGGTACTTCTACTGATTAAAACTATGTTCTGGCCTTTAGAGGCAAGCTAAAAAAGATAACCATTAAGGCTGGAAAAAGATACCATAAAAGCATAACACACACTCACCAATTTTGCTAATGATTTGCCGATTCCCGACGTAGCTCCAGTTACAACTGAAAAAAACTTAGGTTGTTGCAAGCTATGAACGCTACGGTCTCGTGTATTCTATATACAATTTTACATACCTGACCATTTTCCGTACTTAGCGAAATCGGGCGACGTGGGGAAAATGTAGATTTGAACAGCATGGATTATCGACGACAGCAGCTTGATACCTATCAACGCACATGTAGCTATGCCAACGTACGAAAAAATACAGCAATCCATTATATAAATCAAGTCGTATTCCTGCACTACTCGATTTCTGCAACGATTTAAGATATAAAAAGTCGGACAAAATATGGTTGGCGGAAAGCCGGAAAACAACTTTCTGATTACTGTACTTCATTTATCCTGGTAGGAATCACAGATTATTTGCTCTAAGAGATTACTCGCTGTTTACAGTAACCTTAACATAGGCAAAAACTCTTATCGTATGACCAATAAACTATACACGTATTAGGTTCATGACATCTACTTTTTTTACGTTTCTCACTTTTATTCTAAAAGCAGCATAACGTACTGGATAAAGAGAAGCACAAACACTGGGGCTTCATTCAAGGCCACACGACCACAAACATATTACACCTTTCTATATACACACCAACCGGCCTATAGCGCACGCTTGGTTACACACACAATGTAAACGAATACCGAGAGCCAAAGCGATTGTTTGACGTTTTCGGGGTTTAGTTACATTTATTCTTATAA
>CH002760.1:88231-113770 GCA_000149265.1 Ciona savignyi
GTTTGACGTTTCGGGTTTAGTTACATTTATTCTTATAACCCACGCAACACCACAAAGTTTAAAATACGTAACAAAAAATAAGCCCACACTTCCAGTGCGGTGACGCCCGTTCCCTGCAGCAAACACCTTAGCTAAAAGCATGCATTATCATGATATAATACCGTTTCCTAACGTTCCACCACTTCCTGTTGGGGAGCAAGTATAAATACAATGACGGTTTTTATTATTGGCTGTGATATGTGTAATATTTCATCTAAGTCACCTTGCTTCACAGTCCTTTTTGTACAGATTCTGGGTGATGATAAATAGCTCCTCATTTGTTAAATAATACTTTGGCCTATCTTCCTTCCCCGCAAACAGGTTGTGACGCAATGGCTTGCCCCTGATTTCCTTCAGGTGAAACACAGCTTGTGTTCCGAACTTTGGCCCACGGCATGTTAAGCGTTAATAAATAACGTATTAACTATGCTTGTGTGCGTAGATTAAAGTTAGTGAACAGAAAAGTTTCTATGATTTCTGTAAGTTCTTTTTAATGATGCGACCTATACTTATACCAAACCCTTAACACCCGATGTGACAAGATTATAGCACACCGTATTAATAAACAGTACAAGCGCGCCTGAACTTTCAAACTTTAAACCAGAGATCTCCTTCCTAATCGATGATGGATGAATTCTTTATTTGACCGGTACGTTGTAAGTTGTGCGGTTTTCTGTTACAGTTTTGGACATAAATACACACGTAATAACTAATAATTATTAATAAATATCCAGATAACCAACTGCTTTCGAGTAGGTCGATAAAAATTTAGTCATCAGTAGCCTATAAACGTGGTGTCAGTAGAAGAATCAGTAAAAAAGGAAAGAAAAACACGAGGTTTTCGCAATTATAAAAACTATCCAATATTAAGCAAAGTGAGATCACAATAATTAAAATAAAAATTCCGATAATATTATGCCGAAAATATATTAGGATTTACAGATGATTCAATTTTTCCATAAGGTACAAATGCACAATATACATTTGCTATTTTGCTATCACTTGTTTCAGTTAATATATTACATAGCTGCAAAACCTACATTAAGCTGATTTGTTCTAGGAATGCCAGACAAACAATTTTCTCATATTTCGTTTGTGATGACCTTGATCTTTTACGGTGTCGCATACCTTAACAGGAACGTTGTTAATTCTTCCGTAATAAAACCACACCATTGTTCCAGCGTCATTTCGGTTGTGATTTTAAAAAATGCGTTGATATTTAAAAATATACGTAAAACAGTTGATAAACTTCTTAAGTAGCCAGTTTATTGCCACATCGCCTAACATTTTTTAGGTATGGGAAACATAATAAATAGGTAAAATGTACTTTTAAATCCAAATTTTCCAAAAACACATCACCTTACTATAAGGCTGGATAGTTGTAATTACATAGAAGTTTAACCGAATAAGGGCAACATTGTTTTAATTGTACTATAAAAAAATGACTGTATATACATGTCGGCCCTTGCTTAGCGGTTTGTTCCAAGTTAGCTTACTTCATGACTTTATACATATTTCATGGAATGACAATTGGTAATGTGTTTTAGCAATATGTTTTTACATTACTATCAGTGTTACTTTTATTCGCACTGTGTGGTTTCTGACATCGCATGAGCTTCTGGGCTTCGCCATTATCTGGTGGTTGTGAAGGTCAAGTCCCGTTTGCCAGGGTTCGTGTTGTACTTTCTCATTGTATGACAAATCTTGCTTTGTTTGACCTGTCACGGTGCGGTAATTTTTTGTTTATTTTTTCTATGTTTTCATCTCTGTTTAGTTAAAGATGACATTGGTTTGAAATGTTTAAACAGCGTTGGTATAAATTACGTAATGTCGTAATAATATTTTAAAATAAACTTATTAGGATTAATTCCTTGAATTTACTACTAGATTGTCGAATATTCGCCTGTAGCGCTAACGAGATTGATGGTTCTTGATTTGTTTCAAAATAGCTTTCCATGTCGAGGTATATTCACTGTTAGTCTATTTTATATCTTGGCTCATTTAATTTTTGTCAATTATTTCCCATCCCAATGTCCAAATAAAAATATCCTCAATTTTACATATAAATATTGCACAAATAGAGTGGAAAATAAAATATTAAATTCATTTATCAGCAGGTATTATCAGGAAAGTTGTTTTAGTCGAAGCGTGTTAATAATGGCGGTCGTTTAAACTTAAAACAAATTACCCTTTTTGATTGGGCCTTCAAAAGGCACAACAACGGAACAACCCCGTAATACAATACCTGGTCTGTTTGTCAGGTTAGTCCGGAATTGTTTCGCAGTTAATTTGACTTGTGCAATGTGTTTTAATATTGGTATTCTTTTTTAAATAATATTGTATAAAAGTGAAGTTCACGACTTAAAGTAGCCCTATACTGTATAAATATTTTAAAAACCGCCAATTTGGGTAATAACTTAAAACGTAAAGTGCAAAAAAAGTTTAGGTTTAAAAAACGTTTGAATATTGCTGAAGTTTTTTTAACGAGAAGTCCTGTTGTGCTACGTCTGGTATATAATAGGCGCCCGAAAAGACGTAACTATTCTAGTTTTTTGGACCGTTATCGGTATAAAATGCTGGGTAATAAAGAAACAGGTGGAGGCGTCAACACAATCAGCGGTACTTCTACAGTGTGCTCAGCAAGAAATATAAGTATAACAACGCAAGAAATGTAAGTATTTTTTATTATTGACTCCAATAAAGCCTTATAGGAAATGAAGATATATGTACAATACAATATACAACTAATCGGCTGCGTCAAATAAAGGTTGGTTGTCAATTTGTGATTATATTTTAAGGTCACAAGTTTTGCGCAGAAGATTCCGAACACTCTTTTTCTTGAAGTATGTTTGTGCATGAATATCATCCAACGCGTCGTATGGAGGGATCACTGGACGCCTTCGGGATTTCAAACTGTCAGCTCGAATTGAGTCTACTACGAACCTTAAAAACATTGTAGGTATAACATAGATTACAGCCGGATTTCAATGTCAAAAACATATCAACGCATTATTGATACATGGTACCAGAACATGGCGAAATGTACTTGGCGCTAAGGCTTGCTTCGAATGGTTTATGTTTTTGATTGTAAGATAATATTTTATAAGACATACATTTTAAAGTAGATTTAACAGTTTTATTAGAATTTCTCTACACAATATACCTGTTTTCTCGTTTCACTTTGTAGTCTATTCCTGGTGTGATTGGTACTCTATGTCGAGTGGAAAGCTTGTAGGTCTGTATTGAAGGTATAACCTGTCCATTTTTAAATAAAATAGAATAAAAGTTTGATTTTTTTTAAACAATAACGGAATTCTTATTACTGTGCCAGTAGCAGCAGCTCGCCGCAACATGTCTTGGACAGCTGGTTGTCTGAAGTAAGTTTGTGCGTGGCGGTCGTTAAATGCATTGTAGGATGGAAGGACGTTGCTCTTTTGTATGTGCTCATGGACACCGTCGAGCACAAAATCTTTTCTGTAAAAGAAATATAAAGTTGTGAAATGTGTTCTTTTGGTTGGTGTTTTCACCGAAAATCTAACCTTGCGTAGTTTTGTTCATTTGTTTTTCTACTAAATAATAGCTTAATCTGTTCGTCGCCGACGGACGATTTTAGCGGTGAGCTGTTAGCATAATGTTTATACTTTTGTAATCTTTCGACTTCGGTCATTTTTGTGGGCATTGCTACCATTTGTTATCGAAACCTGGAAAATAAACAAATTGACCATTTTCATAAAAAATAATTGCAAGCTGAAAGCTGTTTAAGAAAGCAGACAATTATAAAAGTTTAAGTTTATTATATTTATTTTACTACTTGGACCACACTTGTAACCTATTTATATCCATTAAAACATTTATGAGCTTTTCTTTCTAGTGACAAAATCAAAACATTGTCCTAATTAATATTATACTAACTCTTAAAATTAATTTCAGATCGAAACAAAGTCCTGACATAATTACACCACTCCGATTAGATTAGCTGATCAACCTTTTCGCTTGATAGAACTACAAAGGACGGACACAGAACAGTGTAACCAAAGTATATACAGGCGTGTGTCGACTATACACAGGTATTTGGTTTCTCTTGACCTACAGGGTCGCTATAGGACATAAGAGGGGCTTTAATTCCCTTTAAATCCAACCTAACTCGAAACCAGGTAACGCCCAGTTACTCGTTTTGTTTTATCTAGAGCACTGTCAGTGTTTTATAGTATGTTTCGTGTGACAGCAAAGAATTTTTAAAGCCAATGTTTTGATTATAGACAAGAAGTGTAAGTTCCGTTTGTAAAGCTCAGTCACAATGTATCCAATACACAAATACCTTCCAACATCATTTGGTACCTACCTCATGCACATTGAGAATGATCCCAAACGGTAAGTTTTTGTACTGGCGTTCTTTTGTCTAATTTTATATATCTGATTTTTTTTACATTAGGCTACATTTTTGATATTAAGTTAGTTTGTAAGTGAATTATAACTTACGGCTGTTTTAACAGAGTCACGGTGAGTACCATACCAAATGACGTGAAACGATTTAAAACTTTGCTTAAAACGAAGACTACGAAACAAGCTTTAAAACATCTTAGGGTTGGGTAAGTTAACATGTGTATTCTGCATTTTTACCGGTTTTCCAGATCATATGCGTGACTATAACCGGAAGTGTTTTGTCTATACTGTATGTATACAAACGTGACTCCTTAGTTCTATTTTTCGGTTAAAATTTTAAACTTGTAATAGACCTGTTTATAGGTCCATTTTGAAATATATTTTGCGAACTTTCAGTCAACAGAACCACATAGCTGTAGGAGAAGAGAAGAATAAGAATCTACAACTAAAAGAGGCAGCAAACTTACAACCATTGTATCAAAAGAGATTTCTTCAGCACACTGGACAAACTGTCGTTGGTAAAACACTGTACCGTAAACTAGTAAAATATATGTTTTTATTTATAGTCTATCGTTAAAATGTGAATATCCTTTGCACAAGCCCTCACATTTTTAAATTCAAGTGATGTACATGAACGTTGGACAAATATTTAGTTTTCATTATTTTACCTGTGATAAAAATTTAAATACAATCATGCATTGATAGATCCAACCAATGACGTGATGATTGTTGACCAATTAACGGGCGCCGAAGTCACCAACGGAGCATCTTGGATGAGGAACCGACCTAAACCTTGGAAAAAACTTGTCAAAATCCACGAAACTGAAAAGTAGCTTTAAAGTGGTTTAAAAATAAGCTATAGATTTGTAATTAAGATTTATAAATAATTATAGTTTCATTATGGGATATATATTTTACAAAAGCTGAGCGTTAACTTTTAAGTACACATTATGTACTTCTATGTATTTAATTTTGTGTAAAGCTTTTAGACAAACGGCATCTTTATAATTATTTATACACAAGGCAAAATGTTAACACTGATTAAAATTATAGTCCTCTTCTGACAAGCACCGTTATACGTCCTGCGAGAATCCCAGCCACAAAACAACACGATTACACAGCAGGAAAGAGACTGTTGCAAAGAGCTTATCGGCCAGATGTGGTTGCTTACAAACCTTGCTTTCCAAAACATAAATTCGAAGCAATTGATACAATTAAATCAGAGATGTTGCCTCATCTGCCCAAAGCCGTTGCTTCTAAGAACAAAGAGCAACGTCTTCTACGAGAAGCGGCTGCTCACAAGAGGCGCAGGAGAGCCGATAAAATAATGCATATTGTTGGTGATAGAGCGAAAGCTTCTGTTGTCAAGGCATGGGACGATCCTGTTTCTGATGTTACAACCAATGCAGGAACAAAGACCGCTGCTTATCTGCGAGGGGAATACCATCTGCCGAGAACGTTAGTGCAGACATCTCAAAGTTTTGGAGGTTGGTGCATATCAATGATGTAAACTACCACTTTTTACTCGAAAAAATAGGCAAACATTTGATTTACTAAACTATTTATTTCCAGGAAAAACAGTATCTAACATCCCTGCAAATACAATACACCAAACTGAACTCGGGCATTTCAAAGCACCAAAGAATATCGACCCAAAAGAGGACCAAATTATTATTAATAGACATGTCCTGGAGAGATTAGAAGGCACGATGCCATATAGATGGAAAGGTGGCGGAAATCCAATAAATAATGTCACGACAATGAGTAACAATCACATGCATGTTTTATAGGTTTTAAACCTTTTTCAATTGTATTTAATTCAATTTATTTTTTCAAGCTGTCAATCAAACTACCGACTAGCCTGGCAAATAATGTAGTTTTGGACCAAATTAATTATACATTTAAAACTTATAGTCACAATATTAACACAGATAATTCATTTTTTTATATATTATTGCCGGCTTTTTGGAGATATTTCAATTAATATATTTTTTCATTTTTATTTAATAATTCTACGACAATAAATGCCTGAAATGCGAAACAATAAAAAAGGTGGATTTGCTAATATCATAGGGCAAAGTGAAAGTTCTGATAGATTTTAACTAACACAAAGTTTAATTTATTAGTTCTAATTATTTGTGTTATTGAGTTTCCCGAAATGGTTCATGGTGGGAATGGGCCAATGGGTTATCCGAATGTGTTTTATTGTTCGTTTTAAAATTCACTATTGATTTGTATTCGATTCATGTGTTTAGCAGAGGACCCCCCAACACTAAAAATGACAAATGATTAAAAGAAACTAATACGTTGAACTTTTTAAAGGTGTAAGCTAATATATATTAGATATGTTGTGGCACATTTTGGGTTACACGTCATGAAAAACCATTTAAGCCAATTTCTGGTCGATATTATTTGTTTTGTAATATCATAGAATTCAAACGAACTAATGATTTTAAATTTCAAAAAAGTGAAAAGTATTATTATAAACCTAAAAATACATGTAAATCACACAAGTTTACCCAGAAAAGGTCGCACAAATACTGTAATGATGTGTTCTTGCACATTTACTTCATATGAGTTATTGACTCTGTCTATATAACTTCTGAGTTCCTGGCAGGTCTAAGCACGTGCATATATTAGAGCACACGTTATAGCGGTCCTCATTGTATTGCGTCAAGTCTAGAATGTCCTTCAGATTAACATAAAGCATTGTGGGTATTATAGTGTGAACACTAGGGGCGCTATATTTAACTATTACATCCCCCTTTTTCTAAAAGTATCATTGTACAGATTCATAATAGCACAATAACAGTTATATGACATAGGTATATAAAAATGGCGAGTTACTTAAAATTCACAACTGATTATCATTGTGTATGAAACAGAAAACTTATATATACAATATGGACATTAGAATGTAAGTCATACATGTTCATGAAATCTAACAGGTCTAATAATTGATTGTCCATATCGTGAAATAGATATATTGCGCGAACAGCAGGTCTAATATTTGCAGCATTATTGTTGCAAGGCACGGTAACAGTATTATCGTTACCGGGACTACTCATGGCACATAGTAATCCGGAATACATGCATTATCAAATACAGGGGATTCTTGTGTTTTCTGTAGATAAAAGCGATTGCGTCGTAACTGACCATGTCTGTTTCGAATAGTATATGTACGAGGTTCATGCCGTTGACCAGTAACAATTGCTTTTTTCCAATGTTTATCTTCTCTATATCTTTCCCCATCTCTCTCTTTTCGTTGAATGAGAGGCTTTGTTCCCCTGTCCTGGTATTTCTTTCGTATCATTTGTCGGTTTCGCAGGTCTTTTCTCTTTACCAAGTTCAGTGTTTCACATGCTTCTTCTCCTAGAATTGCTGTCTCGGTAGCATCAGTCACATAAAATATTAGATCAAAAGATTCTTTTCTCTTATTGAAACATTGAATTTTTGTTGTGCCATCTGGCTTTATCTCATGGTTCCCAAAAGCACGGAGTACTGTATTGGACTTAATGAGTCTCTGATTCTCCAACTTCTGAAAAAGTCTCTTTGGGATCACATTCGCTTCTGATCCCGTATCTAGCTTGACTTCTAGATTGTATTTGTTTTGATTGTTGTCTTTAATCCTTAGTTGAGTCAACATTTTTGACTTATTCTCCTTCATGTCAAGTGTTTCAATTTTTATAGAGCGCAGATTTACGATATTTTCTCGCTCGTCTTCACTTGATGTAACATCAACTCTTTGTACTCTTTTCGAATACAATTTTTTCCTGCAGTTTGATGCAAAGTGATTTCTTATTCCACAGTTTGAGCAATATTTTCCATATGCTGGACATTTTCTGTGTGGGTGGTCTCTCCCACAGTATGAACAATTGTGTACCTTATCATAGGAGTTTCGCTTGGTACCATCATTGTTCTTCTTGTGTGGCTTCTTGGCATTATATTTTTCTCTGTTGACTTGATTTACTTCCGCAACAGTTTTCATTATTATACACTATTGTATACAACAGCTGTGAATTTAAAACCGTTATAAATTTATAATAAAAAAATAATTTTTAACAAATGTGCAAACATCTAATGCTCATCTTTAACTTTTCCCGGTAAATTTATTTTTACTTATCAGTTATACCAAAGGTTTTTTACGTATATATCAGTTATAGGCCTACCGAAGGTGTTTGGGTTACCGGGGAAACTATCGTTTCTGCACGAAGAAACATTTATCGTGGAGTCAAATTGGGTTTTAAAAATAGCGATAGCCAACATTTGGTTGACATTCTAGTTATTGTTTTGTTTTTTAATTTCATTAGTTGGTACCTACTTTGATAACCCTATGTTTTGGTATCTTCTAAAACCAATTGAAGAAATGTCTAAATCATACACAACACACTGCTATGTCTCCGGTAAATCGACGGTGAACGCGAGGTAATCTGACGCCCGTGTGTAAACGCCCCTTGCGTTTTCCTATTCACGAGGATAAAATTGAAAACTCCGTTTCATCCTAACCTGTACTCGTTGTCTTGTGTTTAATGAACAGTAAGTAACAAGTAACAAAAAATCACGTTTTAAATATATTTACCAGGTAACTAACTTCGAACCCACAATTTTTATAAATTCTGTAGATTAATCAGCTGCGCTAATTATTCTCAAGCTCTTCGATATTTCTATGGTTGGTGTGACGTTTTTCTAGCCTTTTATTCTGTAAGAATTGCTATGGTTTTGTAATAACATAACAATGTCTCTCTGGAATGGAATTAACGAAATAACTCCAAGGTTGTTTTTGTGTGGCGTAGCAGCGTTACAAAATCAACAATCAGTTTATAATAAGCAAATTCAATTCATCATAAATGCAACTATTGACCTACGCTGCCCGCGCTGGAAAGGTGTCGAAGTTGTAAGTAATCTTCTTCGGCAATGCCTAAACATTTATTTTATATTCAAATATTGTGTGGCCTTATATTTCCAATTCTCCACACCTGTGCCTTTATTTGCTTACAATAATTTTTAATGTTTCATGGATGGCATTTAATATACAATAAAATCGTGTAAATTATAATACAGGGTAGTCACTTACCTAATGTTATTTTCCAATTTTTTGTTGTTGTATCAACACTTAAGCCTTTTTTGGGTAAATCACATCAAAGTGGATGCAGATGTGAGTACTTTTTTAAGTCTCTTTAAACTAAGTTTCATGTTTTACTCCTTACAACAAATTTTAAAGTATCTCCTTGAGATCTAATTTAGTGTGATGTATAATTTACTTCTGTGTTTGGCAATGCAGTATCATATTTGAGGTGACTGAGATTTTACCACAACCAATGATTAAACGGACATGATAACAAGAATAATCAATTTTAATACAATGTAGGACAGTCTGGATAGCATGGCATCTATACGTTTTTGAATGTACTCCACAAAGTAATTGGAAAGTGCACTTTACTGCAATAATATACGATACCACCAGCGAAACCTGCTCTTAGTTTGTAGCTAATTAACTGTAGTTGGCATGGTTTGGTTTAATGACGTGATATTTCAGCATAAAGCCATACACTTTGCAGTTATCAAACTTCCATGAGTTGAGAGGTAATCATAGAGTTTTAATTATATTTGTCACTTGTATTGTATTTTCAGGTAAGGGTGCCAGTTAATGATGTTCCACATGCCCAACTATCACCATACTTTGATCAAGTCGCTGACCTAATACATAATAAATCTGAGAATGGAATTCGCTGTCTGGTACACTGTGTCGCTGGAGTGTCAAGATCTTCTTCATTATGTATTGCCTACCTGATGAAGTATCACAGGTCATAATATGAGAGATAGAAATGTAGATCCACTAAGCATTTTTCTAAATATATTGTTGTAGATAACAGTTATTGAAAATAAGAGTAAACTTGAATTTACAGATTAACATTGCGAGATGCCCACACCCATGTAAAAAGTTGCAGACCAATTATCAGACCAAACGTGGGGTTTTGGAAACAGCTGATCGAGTACGAGAAAAGGCTTTACGGCAGAAACTCGGTCACCATGGTCCAGTCTTCCATGGGACCTATACCTGATGTGTATCGGGAAGAAGCAAGAAATATGGTCCCATTTCCAAGCAGACGCCGCCGCTAATCTGATAATTTTTACACATTACTATCAAACTATTCTTCACTGTGTCATAACATCAGTATTTTATCTAAATATTTACATTTTTACTATTTTATTAATAAACGTATGCGATCATGCAGTAGTTGCTATCAAGTAAAAACTTATTTAGCATGACACAAAATTCAATAATTATGCAATATCAGTTGTATAGTTAAAGGAAACGCTGCTTGCTCCAGGCAGCTCGTGACCCAAATCTGGTTTCCCTGCCATATAACTACGTCTATTGCGATGATTGGCAAAAAGCCATCTTCGAATTTCATAGGTTTCTGGGCTGACCCGACTAGTACTTCCACTATCAGCAATGCACACACCAGTTCCTGTGGCACCTCCAGTCCGGCAGCACTGTTTCTCAGAAAATTTCGAGGTAGTTTGCTTGTTTGGTCTGGTGATTGGGGATGCGACAGGTAGTGACATTGAGCTACTTTGATAGAGTTGACCACTAGGTGATGATGCAGAGTGAGCAAAACTTTCCATATCTTGAGAATTAAATGATGCCAGGTTCAGTTGCTTTGTGGTGGAAGAAGTACTTTTCAGAAGAGCAGGAGGATCCTCATCATTTAGCACGGTTTCCACCATCGTTGTAAATTGATCACAGTAGGGTTCATTTATAGCAGTAGGAATGTGGGAAAACTTGACCTAGAAAAATAAAATAATTACATTTACCTGTACAGTTACAGAATAATTAGCAAAATGATATGAAAATTAAAATTTGGCATTCACAATATAATTACCTGTTCAGACTCAGATTTATTTAGTTTACAGCATTCAATACAAGAGCAGTACACTTCCTTGAGCTTAACTAGTTTTTCAGCCCCTTCTTTACTTGTTTGTTGAAAAAATGGGGTTCTTAAAAGTTCTTTATCGCAAGTACAAATAGTAGAAAGACCAACAATCAATTCATCCTTCCATTTGGTCTAAAATATAAGTATAACGAGTTGGCATTAACCAAAAAATTACCTTTCTGCCTCAATTGTATATGCTAACCAAAATATAAATCACACTTTCAAATACAAGACACGCTGAAATAGCTTCAGCTGTGTATTCTGACGATCGATTATACCTTATCATTTTCCCAGTTATAAAATGTACATAAAAACCAATTGATATTCTAACCTTTTTAAGCTTGGCGTTCATCAAAGAATGTGCCAAGAATTCTGCGACAGCAGTAATTATCGCAACTGAAGCACCAATAGTCAGGAAGACAAAAGCTCCACCTAAATTAGCCACACTTAATGACTGGGTGTTAGAAGTGTCTTCCTAGAAATATGTCATTTGATATTACATTTCCAGTTGCGATTATTGACAATAGATTACCGATGGACATTGCACTGCTGCATGGTTCCACCATTTTAGCTTCAACTCATCTAACAATCCACCCTCCTGCAACTTTAGAATTGATACACTCAGTTCATCTCTCAAAGAAGATTCTGTCAACAAAACTCTTGTCCATCAATGCCATTGTAAAAAATAGTTTGAATAATTAAACTCAAGCATTTGTCTAAGGACTTGCAGTTGGGTTATTGTGGATATTGTTTTACCCTTATATTATACATATGTGAATAACATATCTTACCCATGGTGGCAATTCCATACCCAATTGTGTCCAGGAGGCCACCGACTTGTGTCAGGTTACAATTTTGGGACACCATGTACTCCAATGTAGTTGATTCCATAAGGTAAGCATAATCTCCTAGACAAAAATCGTTAAGTTTCATTGAATGGTTAGTAGTCCTTATCAGAGAACATTATAAAACTTATGGTTGAGACAATCTTGGGGATTTGAAAATTTCTGGAGGTGTTACAACATGGCTTCACTGTTAGATCATTTGTCCAAGTGAACAGCTTGCGTACCTTTTCTGCCTGTAAGGTTGTCGGATCGAAACCAGTGGCATGCAATTGATTTTGTCGTTTGGCAAGACTCTTAGACATCGCCTGAACCCAGTGAATTAATGGTGGGCATGCGGTGATGTAAATTAATGGTGAGCAGGTGGAAATTTACAAATTGCCTGTGTGAGAATGTCCCTTGCTCTTTCCCATTTATAGGAATCATACATATCCTAGTTGGTGGCCACAGTAGGAAAAACACATGTGGTAATCTGACGATCTGCCATAATGAAGATGGTTCCCAAGCCCAGATAATAGGAGTTAATAATACCATCCCTTAAAGATTTTGCGAATTTGATAAAAAACTATTAGCTTACCAGCAAGCACCCTTTCCATGCCATCTTGATTATTTGTAACAAAGTTTTCCTCATTCTGTACCATGTAGTTCCACATTTCCTTATATGTCTTGATCTTGGAATTCTTTAAATAATTTAGGAATTTAAATATAATTGGGGCATTACAAATAACAAAGTGTAAAAATGTATTAGAATGAATTTAATGGCCATCGCCGTATACCATCTTTGACAACTCTATTATAGTGTGTGGCAAACCACATATTAAATTTTAGCTTTTCTTATGTAAATGACAACATACTTGAAAGAAATTCTTTGTTGACCCCTCCCTCATCATGCCATATTTGATCTTTGTTTGTGTAGCAAGGTCATCCGCCGATGAGATGTCACTCACCATTCGAGTGACGGTGAGAAATGCAGCAAGATTCGCCGTGTATGACGAGATAATTATCAAGGTGAAAAACCACCACACTCCAGCCAACAACCTGTGTAGTTAAATTAGAAAGTGTTGTAGTCTATACATTTAAAGTGTTGTATAAGGTTATGTTTTTGTTAATTGTAAAAAAACATAATTAAAAATTAAAAAGAAAATGACAAGCTTTTAAACACCAAAGATATCATCAAGAATAGGATATAGTATGCTTATTTATGATAAGAAACCAAGACTTGTTATCCCCCAGTTGTTAGAATACTGTTTACCTAAATTCGTCTCGATGAAGTTTTTGCACCTTGTTTGTCATTGCAAAAAAAAATTTAAATCTCCACAACCTTTACAACTGTAAAATAAATTAAATATTCCTAGCTTAAGTTTTCATGAAAGTTTACAAAACTTTGACCACAACTTCAAAATAAGTTGCGTCACTCAGTAATGGTATTACAGAATATAATAAACGATCAAGGCACATATTGCCACAATTGATTTTAAACGTGACAAATTCCCACAAATTGGTAATATATTATTGATTCTGAAAATGGGATTAAAGAGCTGACATCCGGAATCCTATTATTTCTATACATTTCTCTTGCCAAATTTATAAAGCAGTGCATTGAAAGTATCGGTGAGCAGTTATATGGGCAATAATACTGCTGTAAGATCGTTGGTTCGTACTTCCTGCTTCATTTGCTAAACAAATTATTCTAGTTGAATTACATGAACACAACATCCATGAAAATACACAATAGATTAAACAGCATTGTATTCTACCTTGTGGATATTGATCTGGGACTGACTTCTGTGCCTTGCTGCATGAGAGCTCCAAAACCAAACCACAAGCTATTGAGAATACTGAAATTGTTTACCACAGTCGGTGACTTTGGTTGGCAGGAATGAGGGGAGTGCCATTCTCGTGGACTAAACCTGTAGAAGTACAGATCACAATAATTTATGAATATATGCATGGAAAGATAAAATTAATATAATCCAAAAGTCAGAACCACCCAAACAGACATGGTGCAAATTTGGCCGATTCAAAACATAGAGAACCGCATTTACAAATTCCAATCATTAGAAAGACTGTTGCTTCAAATATGGATAATGTAAACATCTACACTATTTACATGTTAATAGGATTACAACACAAATAAAATATTGAAATACAGTATTACTTTTAAAAAAATTCACCCAAAATTTTTGACCCCCTTTTAGACCTAAATAAAAATCAAAGTTTCATAAATCATGGAAATTTTACATCACCACCCCAGTTAGGAAAATTTAAAAATTATGTCAGCAACCATACATTATTCTTACATAAAACTCTTTCTGTCTAAGATATGAACGATTGCATGTTGAAATAAGTTTAGCTTAAATTACCTTGCTATGCAGAACATGATAAAAGCCACAAGAAGGTAGGAAACGATAATAAAAACCCATATGAGTAGTGACAACGGGTTCAAGAATCTGAATAAGTTCGAAGTTCCTTGCAGTGGTTTCCGAAACAAAATACTGACACCCAAACTCATGTATGGTTTGGTGAATCGAACCACTTTCTCGCGAACATAGTTGATGGTGAGTGGGGCAACAGCCATATCAGCGTGCTGTTATGTATATAAAGTGATAAGTGGATATTGCTTTGGTAAAGTAAGGTATTGATTTTATATTAAGAATTTATCATTAGCTTAGTTTGTTGAAACACTTCCTGTCAGTCGTTCGGTTAGGTCAGGTCTAGAATACAAAAGCTATGCTAATACGTCGTTGACACAAGGTAATCAGATTGTTTTATATGATAATGCTGCTAGTGTTTTCAAACCACTAGAATAAACCATGAATAACATATTCTGTTAAAAAGAGATGCGATCAACAAAACAATTGAATGAAAATTTTACCCTAATCGGTTTACCAGGGAAAACATTATTTAATATTTTACAACTCACCCCCTTCATAACTTCCCCAATCATTCCATCCCATGTTCCATCTTCCAGCTCATCCCCATAATTTGTATCACCAACTTCAACCATTTTATAGGAAAATTTCAAATCTTTTGCCAATAGCTGTAATTAAATTGAATAGGAAATGTGTTTATTTAGGGGGAAAAGATGGTAAACCACAAAGACAGTCATAACATGGCTATTTGTCTAAATACCATGTTTAAATTCACGTAAAGCAGCAATTCTTTTTAGTTACAGAAAAATTCATTCTGGCCTGGGACTGGATTACTTTTAGACAGGTTTTCTTTGCCAATCTCCAACATTAAAATCCAAAGTTATTACAATGAGAGTTTCAAAAAATATGTTTTAATAATGAACTCAGTCATGTCTTTGATTTTTACACTTTTGAGTACAGTATCAATGTCCCACTCAAGTTGATTTGTTTTAATTGAACAGCATTAGCATTGTTGCTATATTGTAAGCATTTTGAACCTAATAAATTATTTGTAAGATTAGGCACAAAACAAATTTTACGTTTTACAACAAGAACAATGTGGCATATTAATTTGTGCTATATGCAGTAGTTTTAGTACAATCCAATCAGTCAACCGACGCTATCGCTGAATGAGAAAACCTACCAACTAACCCACTGTATAGATTTTTAAGCCAAAACAAGGAAGACTGAAAGCAATAGATGTTTTTAAATTTAATTAGCTATAAAAAATTTTTAATGTTAAACCTCTTCTTGAATAAATTAAGGTCATGTATCTCTATCGAACAAGGCTAATCCGGAACCTTGAATTCAATTAAAACGCTTAAGTTCTTACATTTAGTAGATCAATACAGTATCCTTGGTAATCACTGTCTTCTTCATTTGTATCTTTAAAAACATAAGGATGTTCCTATAAATATAAGAGATGTCATATTTGTATGCATAATAGGGGATTAACAGAAATTGTGTAAACATATTTGGAAGTGCATATTTTTTTAAAGAAATAGGTGACCGCTAACTTTATGCTAATAGTCCATGTGTTATTATAATACAAATTATGCTTAAAAAGCCAATGTTCAAGCAACAAACATTACCTGGATTGTAGTTACAATCAATGTGGTATTCTTGAGTGATTTGTTACTCGTTGGTATATCTGGTTGCTGAAGACGTTCGAATATCGTCAATCGCTTACTGACATTTGGTCGAATGCCAAACAAACTTGTACCTCCTGCGTCGTATTTCCATTGACCAATCTAAAAATTCAAACATGTTTAAACTTGTTAAACTTTAAAATAGTTTTATTGCAATCAAAGAAAAAAAATATTTTAAATCTTAACAACTGTTAAAAAATATAATATTTAACCATAAATAAAATATTTTTTTTGCATTATTACTCACATTAAAATAATTTAAATATTATATTGATTAAAACAATTTTTATGTATTCGGTTAATATATTTTGACAGTTTGCAAACAAATAGGCTGCTTGTAATTATGACTACTCAGGGGAATTCAACCGGCCAAGGACCTATGCAGAAATTGCACTCTTCACTTCGTAATTTAATAAAGCTCACTTTCTCCAATCCGTTATAGGTTATCGATAAGACATCAAATGTAACGTTTGTACGTCGTCCATCACCATCAAATAGCAGTGTCCCAGTCAACCCTTTAATCTGTGTCTGCCAGAAAATATTCTTTGTAAAAATAGCAATTTCTTTATATTATACTTAAAAAAATGCATATTTGCTTATATGTATTTAAGTGATGTTTTAAACAGTATAATTACCTTTTATGGAAACCAAAATAAGTTGGACACAATAAATAAAAACATAATTACCGATTTCATTTTTTCCAAAAGTGGAGGGCCAGACATCCATGCATCGGATGAAGTGCAAGGTATACTTCGATGGTAAAAACTATATTTGTCTGCTTTAATCATACGCGACAGCGATATCATGTAGAACTGTACAGCATCAAGCATCAGAGCTACACCTGTCTAATTAGAACCACATTAACATGACAAAACAAGAATCTGCAGAAAGTATACCGTCATTTCCGTTGCTGGCAAAGCAGAATGATTGTCAATTTCTTGATCTGTAAACATTGAACGCTAGGGGGAAAATAAATAACTTAATGAGCCGTCTCTTGTGAACAAAATTAAGAATTATCGGTGGCTAAATGTGCTGTAATGAATTTTTACTGTAAATATATCATACTACCAGAGAGGCAAGTTTTATTTAAAAAAAATATAACTCACACAATATTTCACAAAATAAATATCAGATAAACTGTTAATTCACAAGTGCAAATAAAATAAGTATGGATATTGGTGTCAATGGTGAAGGTACCTATAGGTATAAGCCAAATATATTGATCAATTAGCTTAATGCTGAAAACAAATGGCATACCGAATCAGATTTGAGGAAACTTCTGACATATTTAGCCCAATTATTTTTGAGAGCGTCCGGTGGTTGATCTTGGATCATTGAAAAAGTTGTGATGTTGCATTTGCCAAACATGTATGGATGATTGCGCAATAATATATGAGAATCCTAAAATGACAATAAAATAATCAATAGCATTACAACAGCAGGCATTAGGTGTAATTTGAATCCACGATTACAACCAGTTAAAAGTTCTCCTTAAACTACTTTTCATATGGCCAAGTAGACTAAATAACCGTCAGAGCTACAGATATCCAGATTTTGATAATGGTTAACTAATCAGTAAAACCAGTTTAAACTCACTGTTTTTGTTCAATTTTCGATCGAATTGATAGCTTGAGTAAGATTTTTACAGTAAGTGATTGCTTTACTGTTGGGTATACATACACATAAATCGATTAACTAGTGATGATGTGACATATGGTTTATTATTGATTTTAAAATAGGACACCGCCAGTAATAATAATAAAACTAATTAAGAATTAAAATGTTTTATGTTTTACCATGCCAAGTAAAATGATGTGGTGGTGAGAATTCATTATTCCTGCTTCCATGAACTGTTAATAAAGCAAAATTCATTACAATTTGAGTTTATTTCAACAGAGATAATAAATTTGATATGGCGAGTTTGAACAGGCCGTGCTTAGGGGAATTACCGCCATGAATACTTTTCAGCGCTAGAACAGTGATTATCTATTTTTATTTCTAATCGCGTACCACTGGAGGATCCCTTTTCTTAACCGCGCTCCACCTCAATTTAGAATTATTCCTTATCCACTAACACTTTGGTTAGAACCACAAGATGAAAATCATAATTAAAGAGCACTGCGCGATCCGATGGATATGCGAAAGCGAGTTGAAAATGATTTAAATCCCCCAGAGCACACGTAGGCCTACATTGGTGCGAGGATTTATCAACAGAACCGGAAGTAAAAGCAAAACTTAAGATAGTACGAAATATATCTTTCTGGTTTGTGATTATTTATTACAATTAGCATTAGACATTACTTAGGCCTATATTACTTATGTATAGGGTATCGTATTAGTTTATACTTGGTGCCTGCGTCTGGCATTTGATCTGTCCTGACGATTCCCCAGAGTACGATATGACTCCGATACAACTCGCAATCCGACAACGTCACGAAAGGTCCTTTTATTCTTGCATGTATGCTAATCTTGTAAAACACACAAAATTTAACTTGTTTAACCAATTTTGGCGATAGTGTCAGGACAAAAGCGCCCTCCAAAGGAGACTGCGATTTTAGCGCCTTAGATTATTACCACGTTTCTCCAAAGCCGTCGGAAACGACAAAACCTGCGGCCGGGTTAAAGTGAATTTAAAGCCGTGTGAAGGTGGAGTTATATAGAACCAGGGATAACGACGACATTAAGTACATATAATAAACATTGACGATTCGCGAATATGTCAATACAGTTAACGAAAATTCTAAACAAAATTTGTCAATACAGTTAACGATATTGTATATATAATATATATTCATTTTGGATCCTATTCGGTTTTGACTGGAAACTGAAAATAAGGCACCCACTCACGTTCACTTTGTATAAAAAATAAAAATACTAAGATAATACATATACATGTTGGTCACGTTGTGTTTACAAAAACAAGATACTATAAACTAAAAAGAATTATTAAATGTTAAAGCCAATACGCAACTTTTGGTTTATAAAAATCAAATACAGTGTACCTTCTTTATAACGTTCATCAGAAGGTCATGTGCACTGCAATCAATGATTATTTTCTGCATTCGTCCTTCCTTTATATGGTGCAGGGTATCTCGCAGATTATGGAAATCATTCCCTATGCTAAACACAGATAATTCCAAGCCATGAACTCGAAATAAAATATCTTGAAGCAATTGAATTCGACCAAACCCTGTCAAGAAAGCGGTAGTTGAATACTAATAAAGCCGTTTATGTATCTACGTTGTCATATCGATATACCCTTTTATAGATGAAATAATGCCAAAACACAGTTTTCATACGACATTCATAGTAGCCTTTATAGAAGTTAATCAACATCTACCTGAAGAGATACAATACAGTAGGGCGATTTTGCTCCAACGATAATGTATAACAACATCTGCTGCCGCCCTGCTCCAAACTTTTGCGTCCGGCGACATTTTGAATGTATATTGCAGTGTGTTATCTCTGGGAATCTGGAATGTGATGGTTGTTGTTATGGGATTTATTATAGTTTATTCCTAGTTAATTATTTTATCTAGAATTACCGTTTGTCCAACTTTTAGTTTCAAAAATCTCATTGAAAAAGTTACAACTTACCCTCGATATATTTCCACAATCTTCTGGCAGGTTTTCCTCTCCTATAAAAATATTCGGCATTTGTTTTTCACTGCATGCGGATCGTAAGAATTGTGAATCAGACGTGGTGAATATGGCGGCTACACCGAGTGAAAACTGAGCACACACTGCAAACGTAAAAAAATGTGTTAGAATATACTCTAATATACCTATAACGTTTTGTAAGCCCAACAGCACAGGTACAACAAGCATAGCTAATTCGGTCACCTTGTTTTGCAATTTGAAATGCCTCCCCGATGCCAGCGACAAAGGTTAATATGTTGTACGTGAAGCTTTTATTGAAAGAGAGCTCCGATGTTCTTTTATTTAGAGCCGCAACAGCGAATTCAAATGCCATTCTCATTCTGAAATCCTGACCACTCGGTACTTGGGAAAATGAGTTTGTTGTAGTTTGACGTTGGTATTCATAAAACTGGTCGGAGTCTTGGGGATCAGTCGCTGTATGCTTGTGAAAAATTGCACCTGCAACAATGTTTAAACGTTTCTTTTGACTTTTTATTATTTAAAATACGGCGTCCAATAATTTTCTAATGACAGTCAATTGGTATGACGGTAATGAATCCAAATACAATTGCGATTCATCGGGATCAGATTGTTGTATATTAAATGAATAAAAATTGAATGAATAAATAAAGAAAAAACACTCTCTAAAAATCACAATATTGTGGTTTCAAAGCCTAGTTCATAGCTTCGGTCTTTTACAGAACGATTGATAAATTATTAAACGGACGCTGATGAAGTTACAACGTTGCGATTAAACCGCCAACCAATCAAACATATGGAAAAAGTGGTTGGATTTAGAAAAGTGCTGCGGTTGCGATCTGTCCTATTTTTTATGTAAATAAAAAGATCTAAAAGCGTGTGTTTATTCCAATGTGTTGGAGGATTTATTACTGTTATTGTGAGACAGCTTACAGCACGCGAACATATTGTTAAAGCTATCACACCGTGTTGTATAAACGTTGGTACTGTTTCAGTTCCGTTAAGCTATTGGGTGCAGACAACGTCCACCAAAAACCATGTCCAAGACATATTAGCCGACTAGCCAGCGACTGGTTTCGCCCAACCACACTCCATCGACCAACCGTTCCCGTCATTGAGGTCGAGCACAAAATATATACACAATCAATACATGTGCATAACATATGTGCAATTAACTACACTATATATTAAAAAAATAAAAAAAATAAAATTTTTTAATACAAATATAATTTAGTGCTGCTTTGCAGTATTACAAATGACACACGTTTTATAAACCGTATGTGCTCCAATTGATTATCCTTCGCTGTAATTGCTTTAAATCAACTGGCAAGCCTGGATCGAAAAGTGATACAGTGCTAGTCATTGAAGACCGACATCATTGACAGTAAACTGACGCAGTAAGATGATCAGAATATACATAACGACATTGATACTGCGGTAAACCGATTTAGGTATAAGCAAAATCAAAAACTCTTTATCGACTAAAATCTCCGTGTGCAACGAGATATATTATTCTCGGACGTTGCTTGAAATTTAAGGATAATCGGTTGATAAATTCATTTCCATTTTATTGAACTGCTTGTGACAAAGCAGACATAGAATCAAAATTTTTCTAGCCATTTAAAAGTATAGTGATCAATTTTCATTTGACGTGCAGTAATGAAGAATATGACACTTGGCTCACAGAGGAAAATAAAAAGTTTAGAAATAAGGGTCTTTAACAGTACAGTATATAGCTTTGATCATGCTTTTATAGACATGTCAAAGCAAAATTATGTAGACATTTAAAACACGGAATTTTATAGTATTTCTGAATTTCAATAACCTAACAAACAATATTATATTGTTAAACAGTTGAAAGGTCGGAAGCTATGACTGCAAATGTTTTAAAATATTAAATGATTAAATCTTAAATAATTTACTCACCGATTCTAATAGCATGCATGTTTCCAATTTGCAACATTAAGAACGTTGCGCAAAACAAAGTCTTATACCCACACATCATGCCCTGAAATACTGTAATGCCATTAAATTATAATAAATAATATGGCCATAACGTCAGTTTAAAAAAAATGAACATGAAACAAAATTTGACGGAATTATAGTTACAGAACGCTGTTGTCGCTATATAATTAAAAAGGAAACAAAACTGAGTTACGGTTGCGTTACTCTCACCACAGCTGATCCGTGTAAGCTACGGAAGCTAAACGCGCAATTTAAATATCACCTGGAAGACCTTTTTAAATTAAATGTTCTACTATGACGTCAAAGAGTGCCCCAAGGTTAAAAAATTATCTTCCGAGTGACGTTTCACCTAAAAAATATCCGCACGCTAAGAGCTAAGTGAGAGCGATGCGTACAATGCGGATGGCTGCAAAATTATCGAAACTTTATAAAGTCCTCTATATTATGTCAGCACTTTACCTTGCCTTGCCTGTGACAGCCACCCGCAAATTGAGTGGAAAACGTGTGTGGCGAAGTGACTAAAATAATGCAGTTTCTCTTGGGTGATCGATTTGCTATTGGCAAAACGCAGAGAAGCCACTAATCGAAATCCAATAGCAGGAAAATCAAACCTGGTAAGTTTTAATGCGTTTGGAGAAGAATGTCTAACAGCTCGATTGATCGGGAGTCGGGTAATGCGAAAGTAAGTACTCTGTCGTTCTGTTGGTCAACGAGGTTAATGCCATGCTGTGATTCGCTTAAATATTAATAAAACCTAAAAAATCTGATCAAGTTTTGGAAATCTCCAGAAAGTGCGCAGCTCTTCAGATTGAATTTGTAAAAACATCAAGAACTTTTAGACGAGAAATTTTGTTGCGGAGAAAACGAGCCAAGAAAAAACGAATCGATAAATTTTAATAGTTCGACACACATAATATGGGTATTGCACGACAAGGGAGCGTATGGGGGCAAGCAAGCAATCAAACATTCATTTAAAAATTTTAATCACTGAAAATAAATACTGCAAAACTCGTGTGTAATCTACATGCTAAGTGTGATGAATGGTATGGGATATTATTTCCGTTGCGATTATTCGGTTGTATATAACTGCAAAGTACGGACGCACTACTATTGCCCAGAGTGCACTTAACACTGCAAATCATAATATTTATAGATTTAACTAGCATTAAAATATCACATAAACACTGGATTTTGGAACTTACTGGCACGGATCATGATAATACTTTCCATTTAACATTAAATGAAAGATAATTGCATCATCTGTACAAAATGCTTAAGGAGTTCAATGTAACAGATTTGAAGAAACAAATTAAAATCATGAATTGGAGGTAAATGATCTAATTAATAAGCTACCGAAACATTCTAAAACAGATATTTCACTTTTAAAACATAAAGAACAAGATGAAAACAATCAATCCTTCCAGCAAATTAAAAAAAGCAAAAAGCAATGTATTAAAATTACACAAAACATATTAGAATGGATTCTTCCAATCACAGATAATTTGAGCTGCAACATCGCAACTGACATCTTCTTGTGGTTTGAGTTATAGCAGGCGGTAAAAGAGCAGTCAAGATAAAATTGTTGGAAATCAACTTGTTCTAAGGTATTACATCAATTCTTCATAAAGTGCAGCAGTTTCTTGCAGCTTCTTCACAATCTTAGAACAAGGAAATGTCACTTTAAACATTGGTGTTATTGTGTAAACCATGTCACCATCATTGACTAAGCTAAATACCTACACGACACCTTATACGTCAGATACTTAGATTTATACATTTACAGGTTTCTGTCGTGATGGTGCGTTTATAGAAGCCAATTGTTGTAAAAATAGTTAAATTGTATTGGTTAAACCGCAGTTATTTTCCATGCCATTTTATGATAATTACATGCCGCACATTTCCTAACGATTGCAAAACATCACTGCTATCAGGAAACATAACCAGCACATCCAGCCAAAAACACAAGAATCTCACCTCTTGGTGGAAAGATATCTGTTGCTGGACGAAGTCCTTGGTATAACCCACGAAATCTCCAACTCTATAATGCTGGAAATGATTCACCTCAGCTGTGGGGATAAATGTAACTTCATTAATTCTTTTTTATTAATATAATCCTACAAAACTAAGCTATATTGATAATAAACAAAATTGAAATTTAACTAACTGATGCATGTATAGAATTGATATTTAAATGGATAAAAATAATCTTGCATAACGTCTTAATAAGAACTTTGTCAGTTTATGCGTTGCGTTTTAGCAAAAGGGTTCTTAGTTTAAAACTAATCACTAGTAGGTTTTGTCCTTGGGCGATTAGCGACTACACCTGCCCCCAGTGGATTTATAGTAATTACTAAATTTAAAGAACAACCCCATTCTGTACAAAACAATTATGGATGACCATTTCAGAATAAAAACTTGCGTTTTGCCGCTTGCGTTTTCCCATTCGCGGCAATAAACATGAAAATAGTTTGTATTGGATTTCTCTTTACAATGGTTGCTTAGATTGATTGTTGAATTAAAAATCATTGTGACGAGTGATTCAACTGAGCAATGACATCTTTCAACACCGCAGAACTAATAATAAATACAGGAGTGCTCCATTTAATCAGGCTGTATGCACAATCCAAACAATTTTTTTCAAATTCCTCTGTCGAATAAATACACAGTATTTGGAAAATAATAGTGACATTTTCAAAACCTATTAAACCCATTGTGTTCAAACCACGTGAAGTGGCTTAGAAGGCGTAAAAATCCAATTTTGCAACCTTTGAGCTGATATTCTGGCACATTACTGCTGAGATAACAAGATTTGAAAAATATAAACAGAGAAAGAGGTTGGCTGCCTATCTGTTATTTTTGCAATAATAGAAGAGAAACAGGGTTGGGTTAGACCATTTCAAGTAAAGTACAAGTTTAGCTATTGTCTATTATTATGTAACCACCTTGTACAGCATAGCTGATCTTCTCTGTTCGTGCAGCCACATCTTCCATCTCATCCACTGTTACTTTGTTCTCGAGTTGCAACCTCCTCACTTCCTTCATCTTGTCCAGCGCACTCTGTGTATGTTGGAACATTGGAGTCACAACACAGAAGACTAATAACACAAGCATTGCACGATGAATGTGTAAAGGGTGCGAACCAACAAAATTACTTTAGAAAATTCTCTGAAATCCAAGAGATTTCACAAATATGGCTCCACATACTGTTAGACATTAAAAATGGGTGTTTTCCCCTTGAATATTTAATTCTAAAATCTTTCAAACAAAACATAAAATCTGCATAATCACCCTCTGGTTGGAAAGTATAGCAGGAAAAGTGGCCAAGACTCCATGATATTCATTTAATCCTTCCAGAAGAGGATTCCAATCATATTTAGGTTGGTCCCCGTACAATTCACTGATAGTTTCATAAGTTTCACCGGTGTGTTTGAGGGCAGTAGTCAGTGGTGTAGACACTACAATAGGAGCAACAAATCAACAATCAACAAATGTTGAAAGAAAACATTTTATCGTGTCATTGTAACTTACCAGGTCTGTCGTCCAGTTCAAAACATTCACTCAATGAGGTAAACAACTGGCCCAGCCTTTGGGTGTCCTTCTTGTACACTGAACATAATTATTTGTAATTTATGAAGCTACTCACAGAAGTTCCACTTACCTAGAGGGAATTTTTTTGCCTGGTCTTGTCCAAGAG
>CH002760.1:117480-134402 GCA_000149265.1 Ciona savignyi
TGGGTTATGCTAAAGTAATAATTTGTACTAAAAACTAACTTAATCAATTAAAAAAACTTTTTAGGAACATTAGTCATATATTAATAATATTAATAAAACACTTGTGTTCCACAGAACCTTGTTGAAAATTTCTGGTTGATAACATATTTTTAACGTTAATGACTATTTTGTATATGAAAGATGACAAGAAATCAAACATGCTTAATACCTCATCATTAGCACCAGATGGACTGGTAACACTTGTAGGAGGCTTGAAAGAAGAGACAAATTAATGTTAAATTACATTAAGCAATTTTATTCCTTTTTTTCACAATTAGATTGCCAAGAAGAAGAAGTTATCAAATTAATTTATATTTTCTAAAAGTAAATTCGAAAGAATTCAAGTGAAATTAATGGAAAGCATAAACATTTTACCTTGCTCCCAGTGTTAGATGATTGAGCTGGGATTCCAAGACCAAAAATATCATCAGTATTCGAAAACTTAGGAAGGAAGAAGAGATTTGAAAATAATAATAGAAAGACCAGAAATGACAGAGACACGATATAAAAAACGTTTAAAGACAATCATCATATGTGTATCAACATAATTGTGACTGTCGAGTCGCCTGGTAGGTTGTTAACTAGGCAGCTGGCTTAGTAAAAATATGAAAATAATAAAAAGAATAAAACAACGGGTTAAATGTGAATTTATAATGCAAATAAAGTCACCTCAGCATCAGATGGTGCAGGCAAACCGAATGGATCTGCAGCTCCGAAATCAGAATTTGACGGAGGTTGCAGTGTCTGATAAAGACATATGAACAACAAAAAATTAAAAAAAAAACATGTAAACGAAAATAACTAAATTGTATGATTGCTAAATGAAAATGATCTTTTTGCACTATCATGAACTAAAAATAAAATTCTGAAAGAAAGTGCGGTACCGGTATCAATATTACAATAAAAATATTTTTTTAACTATAAAAATGTATTTTTTACACGACCAGTACCTCAGAAGGAAATGGTGCTGTGAAACCAAAAGGATCATCGGCTTGTGGTATCTGGTATGCAATCAGGGGATTATGCAATGAATAGGGATGAACGCAAAAGGAAAGATCATCAACAAAAAAACAAAGAATATTATGGCATCAGGAAGTAATTGTGTTACTACACAAAAGATTACGTCATAAATGTTTACCTGCTCGGTTGATAAGGTGGCTGGCTGGGGGATTGTTTCTGTGCTTTCAAAAGCCTAAAATAGATTTAAAATGAATTCTTTATTTATAATACAGTGTTTTTTTTAAGATTCAATAGACCTTTACTGGCCTAATTAAACTGTATAGGACTCTTTGGAATATATATATTAAAAAATAAATACTGCTAGACAGTAAAAATGACTAAGAATGTGTGTTTGCATGTTGAAAACAGCAGTTTACTAGTTCTGTTTTTTTATTATACACAAGCCAATTTATTTTTATCAATTAACTTCAATTTACTGGCACAGTTATAACTGCACAGGATTCTTGAACATGACAAATGACAACAAATATAATGGGCAACATTACAGTAAAACAAAGAAAAGCCCTAGTGGTATTGTATTTTAGCTGTAAGGTTGAAACCAGCTACTTGCTAGTCACATTTTCATTAAACACAATTCACTTTATCACTCTAACACTGTAAATATCGTAAGTCGAACAAAAATTGTGTCTGTTTTAAATACTACACACTGTAACAGTTTGCGTAATTGGACCCCAGGCATGAGTTAACCGATGATGCAAGAGTGCAGACAACTTTAAAGTCAAATTATTCATCTATCCACCAGTCATGAATATGTATTTCATTTAGATATCACCCAAATTAATGAATAATTTTTGTTTCATAAGTTTTTTGCAAAAATTTAAAATGTTTTAAAAACTAAAACAGATTAACATATGTCAACATACCTCAACATAAGTTTCAGGAAATAAACCAACCGTTCCATCAGCTTTATGCCCCTCCCACCAACCCTCGCCAACCTCCTATGTATAAAAATAATTTTATTACTACTGCGGGGGAAAGAAGGCTGATCTCTATCCCTGGAGATTGATCAAATTAAATTGTGCTTAGAGTTGGGTTACAGGATCGGGTTATACTGCAATGCATTCAAAAACGTTTTTTGTTTATTCCAATAACCCACTGGGTTAAGCCAGCATTTGTTTAGTGCATTGGTCAAGCACTTAACCAAATCTGGGTGGATTATTTTGATCCTACCACCTTTCGATTGGTAGTTCGGCACACTCTGTATGGGATAAGCCGGGAGGGTCAATTATAAATTGGTAGACGGTACAAGTAAATATATGACATACAAGTATGCTTACCTTATTGGTGACAGTTATTATTTCACCAGATGAAAAGCAGAGCTCACCATTATTTACATCTCCATCAAAGTCGTATAATGATCGAACTGTTTCCTGTGTTTATAAAACTTATTATTTCTTTTTATACATTGTGTGCATGACACTAACCACTTAGATAGGTTTGTTATTAGTATTATCTGGTTTATCTCTATCGAATTTATAAAAAAGCAAAGGTTGGTATAAAATATCCATAACAATGCGTTATCCATAACAATGCGGCCACAATGAAGTTATGCATCAGGTTCAAATTGAGTTCTTTAAAAATTGGTACTTGGTACATTTAAACATTGGTACATTACTAGATTGCACTAGATCAAAGCAATATTTCTTTCATGTAATAGTCAAGGACACAAATCACAACTGCACAGAATAGTGGCTAGCTATGGGGTAAAACTAGAATACTTATTATTACAAATATTGTTCTCTAACCATTAGACCCCTATTGGAAAGTTCGTTTTCTGTGCGCCGGATTTTTGCGTCAACATTTTTTAACCTGAATTTTGCGCCACGCCAGTAATACTTATTTGCGCCACCACAAACTAAGTTGCATAATTTTTTAATAAAAAATGGAACTATAAAGCTTAAAATGTCAAAAATACTGACATAAATAAAAGGAAGTGTAATCACGCCACGCCAGCATGATTTTTAGAGTTTTCTGCGCCAATACCCAAAAAAGTAGTCCGTGCGCCGCGCCAGATATATCCGGCGCATCATACGAACCTTCCAGTAGGGCATTAGACTAAAGGACAGAATAATTTAAATTTGTATTAAACGATTTATCCATGGTTGTTTTATTTAGTACTGGTATGTAATGTTGTTTTTTTATTATTATTTATTGATCTACCTAAACACAAAGGGCGCAGCTGACTTGGTTACTTTTCGGTTTTTGCTGCATCCTTTGCTGTACATTACTACAAATATATGTTGTCATTTGTAAATTTGTGATGTCAACATATATTTAAAATTAAACTAAAAAAACTATGCTATAAACAGACCAACTTACAACAGAAAAGTTGGAGCTCATTTTAAGATTTCCGTAGGGTTCAAATTTGCACAGAAAATTGTTGAAGAGATACAGGCAAAATTACTCTTGATCGTCTTCTACAGGCAAAAGCAAATACCCAAAAATACCAAAAAATAAAAAAAATAGATATTTAATCTTTTAACCTTAACACAAAAGTTGAGCTATACTGCAATTTTAGTAATTAAACCTGGGTAGCACTGTAGCAGTCATACACTTCTTATACAATTAAGCTCATGTACGAATATTGGTCATACTATACTATTATGTGTGTTAAACATCAAGCCTTAAGTAACCAAGTCGAAAATAAAAATTCGCTTTTTCGTGTTAAACGAAACGATTCTCGCCTGGAACCAGATCAACAAATGACCTTTTGTTTGTTTTGTTCGGTCATCTCGGTTGTCTGCGCGGGAGCTATCACATTGTGCACAGATGCAGAACTAAATTGGTGTACCGCGGGCGCCACCAACCCCTTATGTTTCTGATTAATTATGTTATGTCGTACGCGAAATTAACTTTAGTAACTAACTAATGGCAACGATTTAATAACGGTTTTTGACTTTCTATTGTCAATATGTGTAAATTATTTTTCCGGTGCCGCAGGATTACCTTATTAGATTCACCAATATAGCGTCACAAAACAATATAAAAAAGGGGTGTCATGACAACTATAAAAACCCATGAAAGCTATTTAAAAGTTTTTTTTACTTTTGTTGGATAAAGAATATCTGTATTTTTGCGTTGGTTTAATTATGGGCTCTTGTTCATCGACAATTAACGAAGACGCACCAGGTAATATATGTTTGTGATATTGCAGTTGTAGTAAAACATACCCAAGGAACTTCTACAAAGTTTCATTCAGAACTTGAAAGGCACCAGGAAAATGGCGTAGAAACTTCAAAGGAAAACAATGATTCAGTAGGAACTGATCCTACAAAACAGTTTATTAAAAAGTAATGTTGTGGTATTAATATGCACTACTTTGCCTAAGTAATATGCCAGCCCTACTTTTATATTCTGATCAATAACAACATAGGTCGCTTCTTCGCCACGTCGAATGTCAGGAACCAAGAAATATTGATGATATTCTTTCCAGTACACATTCTAAAATTGTCCGAATGAAGCAAAACAAAGTTATTGTGGAAGCAGGCGTTTGTTCTTCAAACGTATTCATTGTTATTGGTAAAATTCGAACTAAAACTTCTGCGTGCTTGTGTAGGTAGCCTTTTTAATGTAGCCTAAGTTGCACTTCTGTCATTTATGGTCCTATAGCATATGTGATATAGATTTAATCCTTATTTTTCGATAGATGGGCAGTGTCGAGTTATATACAACGATGAACACTCAAAGGATGACAACACAATTACAATTCTACGAAAAGGAGACGTGTTCGGTTTACGTTCAGCTTTGGCCTGCTTGCCATCTATGGATAGAGTTGTTGCTGGTGACCGGTACCCTACTTATATAGCTGTGTCTATATAAGTTCAGTTTAACTCTGACTTGTTATAATTAGTGCACACCTGGCAAAAGTATCAGCAGCACCTTTTCGAAAGCTAGCTGGTAAGATATCGCAAGTGGCGTGGAGTCAGGAGATACAGCGATTTTGGGTGGACGCCTCAACGGAAACTGGAAAGTTATGTTTCGTAGAACAACTGTACCAATCCCTTCACTTGGTGAATATCATAGTCCTACACAGCTTACTCGTTCGATTTTTATGGCATTTGTATGAAATGTTTATTACCTACCCCCAGACAAGTTTATTTGAATTCTGGCCTAGGAAAGATCTGGAGACGTTTGTTGCAAATTTCAAATGGGGCCAGCTCTGGTTTTTACCAGCTGGTGCCCAATTGATGCAAAAGGGCGAAGCAGCTTCGTGGTTCTATATTCTGTGCAAGGGAAGGTGGGATATTTGTTTTAATTTTTCGTCCTACTGATTGTCTCAGTGGTTGCTTATCAGACCGTCAGCCGAAGCATTATACATGGTCGACGCCAGTTTATAACGTCTTGATTGATTGTTTTTAAAATTTAACGAACGCTGCTTGAACCTAGTGGATTTACCGGTCGGGCAAAAAATAAATTTAGTGTCATTATTTTAACGAGACACCGGAAAATGTTTAGTACGCTGCCTGTGGGCACGTCTAATTTTGACAAATGCCAGTGTTGTAAGCTATGTATAACAAATAGGCCTACCTGCTGTATTATATTTGTTATGCAACTCTGCATTATTTACTTTAATTAAACAAATAAGCCTTAAGGTCTGCGACGATAAGCAAAATGAAACCATATGTTTGCCTGCAAAGAAATACCCATTTGTTATCGGAGAGGAATCCACCTTTGCGCAAACTCATTTTTCTCTTACACTGGTTGCAACTGAACCTTCGTTTGTGCTCCCACTTTCCGCCAATTTATTCAAAGAATACAAGGTGAATATTGGCGTATTATTTATGTTCCAGGCGTAGTACATTTTCGAACGATTGTTTCACCGTTATAAAATTTAACTCCACATAAATTATATCTTCTTTAATTGACAAAATAGTTTACTATTGGATCACGTCGTGGCTATAAGTGTGTCGCAGTTCTGCATTTCGTTGCTGTTTGTCGTGACAAGGGAAGTTTTTATCAGTTGTAACTTTCATACCGGCTTACAGAATGTTTCAATTTCGTGGGATTTTCTGATTTTGATTGCGGTTAAGTGATGGGAGGTTTCCCGGAAAATGGTTCATGGTGGGCATGGGGTATTCGAATCGTTTTCTTGAAATTCACTATAAAATAAATATCAAGTTTGGATTGGTAACTCGGAAACCCGTTAGTTTCTGGTGGCAGAAACAAAAGTTATACAGTTTATTTAAGATATACCGATGGTGATGAGGTAGCCAGGGAACCCGGCGTTTCTGCATTCAGAAAAATATAACGTACACTTAACAGAGGTTTTAAAACGGCGGTGGATAACACGTGGTTGACACTCTCTAGTTGTTGTTAAGTTCAGTTAAAGCGGTTGCACTTTTTAAGTAAGAGTGATTAACACATATTCCCCAGTTAAACCCATAGCCATACAATTTCAAACCATATATAATTTCAACGGTAATACGATGTATATACGGCTGTAAATCCCTAAAACTCTGTTTCAAACTGTTCTTTATAAGGCATAAAACGCAAGTTTGGAGTATATATACGCTCAATGCAAAATTATGTATATATATACGTCGCAAACACTTGTAATTAGTGTTCGTCTGCCATTAGCATTGACGAGTTCATTAAAACTGGCTTCAGGGAATAACTTTAAACCATAGTCTTATTTGCAGAATTGCAAAGAAACTTATACATACATGGAAAGCTATCGAACTTTATGGGAAGCAATGGTAAAAGAGAAATCAAAAATCGGTGACAAATTTAAGCAAATGCTTCAACACGAAGTAAGTTGTTAATCTGCTTTAAGTTAAGTTTGGGTAGGATAACAATAAATTTATGTCCCCATTTTATATTTCAGATTTTAATTGTTCAACTGCGACAGGTGAAGTAGGCTATAGGTTAACGTTGTGCTTAATTTGGGTTTTGATTTAATGTCTAGCTCAATTGGATAAAGTGCTGTCGTATGCTGTCCGCTGATGTGCTGTAAGATGTAATCTGACGAATTTTTGCCTGTATGATGTAATCTGATGAATGAATACTGTATCCCATTAATGTCATTAACCACAAGTATTTCTAAGATTCCAGCCATAACAGCAATGTCACCGGCAAAAGTCACTCAGCTTACTTTACGTGGAAAATTTATGACATTTCAAGCCGGTGAAACAGTGGTTGGGATGGATAATTGTGAAAGTTATAAATTTGATTGGATGTTTACACTGGTTGGTATCCTGCAGTTGCAATTTGACTTCAGAAAGAAGTTGTCAAACGCTACTTCTCTAATAAAACGTGAGACTTATATTTTTATGTATTTTATTATCAAAGCCGTAATTGTTTTAACCTTTGTTGTACCGAAATAATACAATAAGCTAAATCGTTTTATAAATTGTCTCTATTAGTACCAGATAATGAGAAACCATTTGCTGTACGTTGCATCGAGGAAGCAGTGGTGCTGTATCTACCCAGCACTTACGTCGAGCAGTTTACAGGAAAGATAGAACATCCACGGAGGATTAACCAAATGATTCAGAATGTTGTTTCAGTTCCCAAAAGGAAATAAAAGTTGTCTTTAGCGATCGTAATATCGCTTGTCATATCCTGTGCCACATAGAAATCAACTAGTTATTGTGTCGTACTTATAAACTCGGATCGAACCAATTTCGGTTCACGGATCATAATTAGGGATTCCAAAACTAAGATCGAGTAGTATCAGACTAATGTTTTACACGGATCACAATTTAGTGTTAAGTGCATACCAAGATTAACACAAGATTAACAATAGGCTTCTTTTTTATACCTGTGGTGAAATGGATATTGTCATTATGCATTATTCGCTTATAATACCGTTTCTAAATTACCGGATTTCTGGAGCTGTGGGGTAAAGGGGCCTTATGGTGGGGCTTCGGGGCTTAATTAGCGCCTATGACTAGCCAACGACATATAATAAGGTAAAGGGGCCTTATTATATGTCGTTGGACTAGCACTAGAATGGTCCTGAAGCTCCCTGGCCACTGAGACTCCGAAATGACTCCAGCCAATCTCCGTCACGGAAGGTTGATTTTATTCTTGTTCACACACGAGCACAGCAAACATACAACGCTGGGAATAAGTCGTATGTACAGGTGAAGGCGATATACACAGTTCTTGGCTAATTGCCACGTTAAAACGATTGTCTTGCAGTAATAAATTGTTCTCTGCACTTTACTCGTTGAGCGGTAAAATATCGACCTCTCAGCGCTAAAGTATAAATCGTATGTCTTAAAAGCGTTAAAACTCTCAGTCTTCAAAATTTCGGTTTCAACAATAATATTCTGCTACAGTATTAGCCGTTACACTGTTAGCAGGCCACAACGATAATAATTATTATATGCGCTACGGCGCTATACGTTTTGTCTCACAGCGACGAAGTTTGATAATCATGTAAGAGGAAGTTATTGGGAGTTCTAGAGTTAGTGGCATAGCTTTATCGTCTGGGAAAAATGATAATAAAGTCATATTGTATACAGTAGGCCTACACACTGACAATTGTTTAAACACACATTACACCTTGATTTAAGCGAATTATGCTACATGCGATGTGTCTTATTGTTATGACTTATGTTTACCGAAACTAATTCGACAAAACTAACTAGAATATGAGAATTAACAACACCTAAAGGAGGAAAATAAGAAAGGTGGTAAAATGCTTATTAAAACTATAGAAACTAATTCTAATCCCGCCTCAAAACTATGCCCAATCTTTATTTTAGTGTGAAGTTTACCTACATCTTTCTTTTCTTGCGCTATAATTTAAACCTAGACTTTTAGACTAATTAATAAAGCACTATTGATGGTATGCTAATGTTACATATAAATTGATATACTCATGGAGCGTTATATTTCCAAGAATACTTTGCATATGGAGAGCTCATTGCATACGATATAGCATTTTTTAGATTCCCATCCAGGAACATATTAAAGAGATGAGAAATTTGTCAGCAAATTGTTGTCCAGACATGCTGCTAAATTGCTTTAAACTATTTTTTTCAAGATAACGATCTCAGAAACGATTACTATTTTAAGATATACAGAAACCATCATTGGGTATGATTTATTTTATCAGAATGGTAATATAGGATGGATAGAATATTCATGTTTATCCCTGTGAATGGGAAAACGCAGGTGGAGATAACACCTAGGTAAGCGTCAGATCACCTTGTGCACACCGTCTGGTTACCAAAGCTATTGCAATGTGTTGTGTATGATGCAGACGTCCCTTTAATTTGGTAGAACCAATAAATCCAGAAATGCAGCACAATAACCCACCAAGCCAATCGGTTTTATGTATTGCTGTGTTTATTATACCGCATACACCTTACACGTTACACCTCAACTACCTATTGCAAGAAACTGTTTTAATTCTTTATTTTGGGATAGTCTTTTTTGTTTTACAGCTGGTAACCTGGTTTTATAAGCTTTTAATGGAAATATCTTGATCAATGTGATTATTTGCCACATCCTATGTTAAGACTCGAACACTACCTATACGAAAAAAGATGTCTGAAGAAACAAAAATAGTTTATTATTTGGAAAATGAGCAAACTCCCTATGTTAGCAAGATCAACCTTGCTCCAAACTCTATTACACTCGGCGATTTTAAAGCTGCTATAAAGAAATCAAATTTCAAGTTTTTCTTCAAATCCACCGACGCAGATTTTGGGTAATAGTTTACTTCTTATTGTGTAACTAAACATTAATATATGTTATTTTTGGGGTGCCTCCATAGGCGCCAAGTTTTTCAAAAGTCTGGGAGTGCGGCCAAAAAATTGAACATGTTGGCCCTTTATTTATACCTTACGTAACGACGCATGCGTGGTTACCGCGTAAATAATTGTGAAGGTACGTTGTCGCAAATTTAAATGATTACGGATGTCTTTTCGCACGGTTAAACTTAGATGCGCCTTTCGTTGTAAGTTTAGCTGCAATGCTGGACCTCACGTGATGCCCACCGCAGCTGATGTCGGCATATTTGCTTTGATCGGGCGGCGCCGATTCTTACGATAAAAAGTAGGATTGGACAAGGTAACACGTGCGCTTAAAATCATCCGTATTTAAATTAACCTACCGTACGCCGTTACGATTATAAATTTAATAAAATTCTTTTTTAAATTCGTTTTCGCGAATTCCTTTATTAACAATCAGTGCACATTGTACAATCAACCCAAGAAATAATGACGTTCCAGATCGGACAGTAACAGGACCTGTTAAAAATCGTTTTTAACGCGTTCTCACCGACACTTGGAGTATTAGACAAACTTATATAACAATCACCAACAGCTTAAATCGATAAATCAGGAAATTTACTTGGACAAAGCAAAAATATTTCGGCCAACGGTGGCGTAAGAGAAGCTAAGGTATGAAGTAAGTGAGTGCAGCGCTCACTCTCTTCTGAATTGACGCTTTTTAATAAATTACCAAGAATACAGAGAAAGCGGTAAACAGAAAAGGATTCCATTGAGGCTAAATGAGGTCTGGCACTGTTCCGTGTCGCCCTATCCAGCTCGGTATTAGATATACCGAATATACTTGTCTATAGGTGGCAACTTTTTTCCTAATATTTAAAAAAAACATAGATGGGACCAATCCGCTCGACATAAGTGCAAATCGCCACCAAATTGGAACAAAATTAAAAGTTTTCGGCTAATGCAAGGTGTTCATGAAAATCGTATGGTCTGCGCTTGCGTACATGCACTTAGCATCGCTCACAGGCTTCAAGTTAGCAGGTGACGCGCACTCGTGCATATGATCTGATTTTAACACGAAATAGTATGCATTTCAATTTAGGGGAGATTATAATAAGACTTGTATTAATGATTGTAAATTAAAACCTCGGTTTATAGTAGATTTGTTGGCAATCGAATTAGAGTGAAAACCACAAATTGCTAATTCTAAAATATATTATGTTGATTCTTCCTGGCTGTGGTTACTGCGCTTTAGAAAAGAAAAAGTTTTTCTGTCTTTCTTGATGACTTGTGCGAACCACGGCGGCCACGATTGACATAAAAGAGAAGACCGTTAGTCTGTTTATTAAGGATCGTGGTCCTTTCCGCGTTGGTCGGGAGAGAAAACGCTTTTACACGTCGTTATTTATTAAAGTTTTCAAGAATCTGTTATCTATTATTTTACCTCGCTTCTATATTAAGCCCTTAAAAAATACAAAATAGGATGCAAAAAAGCTAGGGTAATGGCCTTTTAAATCCCTAGATTTTCAGTGCGAGTCAACCCCAAACTAACCTTTTAATACAAAACTAATAATGCGACCCATAGGCGTAGAGTTTTGCAAATGGGCGGGAGTGCAAAGAAAATCGTTCGCGCGATAGCGCGAAAAAAATTTTTTAAGTTACTTTTTATTTGCAATGTACACCCTTACAACTGTTTATTTAACTGTACACATAGTATGTATCACTGGAGTGCTGTGCAAGAACCTAGATTCTTATAACGGTTAACCGATCAAAAAAATGTTTAGCCAACTATTCCCTCTAGCTGGTTCTTAGTAATGGGAAAAACGCGCGCGGGAGAGTGCGTCAGTGGTCCTGTATTGAAACTAGGTCAACGTAACCCTAGGTCAAACCGCCGATCAAAGCAATAAACACCGCTACGAATCTCTAGAAAAGCGCCGCTGCGGTTAGCAACGCCAAGACCTACAAAATCATACCAAGTCGATACGATCTCGAGGCCTCAACCGTTACTCGTACCATTACTTAGGGCAGGCCTACTGCAAGTCAACTACGCGGTCTTTAAAAAAGAACAACCACCATATAACTTATATTGTTATCATGCGCTGTTGTAGGCGTAAAAAAAACGAACACAGTCGATTTCATTACCGTTATCTTCGCACACGCGTCCAAAGTTCGTTTAGTCATTCAAAGGGAAACCACCGCAGTTGCGACAGACGAAATAATCTCTGATTTCGACGATGGACTTTGTTCCCTGAAGCGTTACGTGGACTATTTTAATGTCACTTAAATATGAAATATATTACGTGAAACGTAACATAGACTATTTCAATGTCATTTAAATATGAAATATGTTACGTGAAACGTAACGTAGACTATTTCAATGTCATTTAAATATGAAATATGTTACGTGAAACGTAACGTAGACTATTTTAATGTCATTTAAATATGTTACGTGAAGTGTAATGTGAACTATTTTAATGTAACTTAAACGTCAAATATTTAACGTGAAGAAGCATAATGTGGACTATTTTAATGTTGTTTAAACGTGAAATATGCTACGTGAAGCAGAACTTAAATTATGTTCAAGCTCTACCTTTCTAAATAATTGCACTTACAAAATGTGGGTTACGTAACGTTTAATTCAAAAAGCAATGTCATAAACACCATGGAAAAGGCGAACGAAAACCAACACACGCTAATGCAATTGGCTGCCGTATGCATTTCTCCAGACCTACAGCGCAAATTTTCGTGCGAGTGCGTCCATTTCTTTCCGAACTCGTCCGGACATCTGCCTACCTAAAGCGAAGTGCGCACAAATGAAACATACCGTAATATCCGTTTAATAGGGAAAGGGTTTGAGGTAGAGGCGTTTGCTTAATACATTAAATAAAATTAAGGACGATTTAAAAACGGTAATTTATACCTAACAAATTACGCAGTAGACGCTGTTTTGGAAAATCACCGGGAGTGCGCCGCACTCCCGCACGCCCAGACTCTACGCCAGTGATGCGACCTATACCTATAGGCGAGTATATACGGTAAGTTCCTCGAGCAAGTTGAGAAATTTTTCGTATTCCAGAAGGAATGTGTCCACAGCAGATAAAAAAAACACGTTGTTGGACACAGTGGACATAATTCAATCCTTTTTTGCTGGCTTCAAAAGTTTAAACGAATCTTGGGCGGCGGCGGCAAGTTTAATTTGATGACCTACACAATGAACGTAAAAAGCATTTGTGGCATTTGTGCTCTTGATCTCGCATTGCGCTATCTGACCTAATTACGCAATCACAAAAGTAACGCGTATCACAAATACCGCGTCGCTTTATCTGTGCGCATTTGGGCTTGCTAGTTTGATTCACAAGAGCGAAAATAAGCGATATTCGGCAGGATAATAATGCAATATTCGGACAGAAAATAATAGTAAAATAGGGTCGCTATCCCGCTCCGGTCCGTCCTATCACTACCGTGCGAAACATTCCAAAATCCAAAATTATTTTTTTTTAATTATTTTTTTTTTATAAAAACGCTTTTGCGCAGGGAGTGCGGCACTCCCAGTGGTTAACACAGGGAGTGCGCGGCACTCCCCGCACCCCCGTACTTGGCGACAATGGGTGCATCTAAATACTAAAGTATCGCTTCAAACCAGCAACGTATGTGAGTCCTTTTGCACTTTTCTATCAGATTTAAAAACACTAAAATAGCTTTAGCAAGTAGCCACGATAAGTTATCTCATCATCATAAATAAGTTCTTTTTAATACCGATTTGCCCCTTAAGGTTTCTGGATAAATCCTTCAATGTAGATTTGCCTCACGAGTTATCTGATGTTAACGGTGGATTTTTCCTTTAATTTGTTTTTCTCTTCTCAAGTTAACCAAGTATTAAATTGAGGTTGTTATATAACAGAGTCGTAAAGGAAGAAGTGACAAATGATGCCAGCATTCTTCCACTTTGTGATAATCGAATCGTGGCCTGGGTTTGTACATTTTTTACTTTACCATTATGTTCCCTTGTTTAAACATAATCTGTTTGGCTGTCTTAACTATGCACCAATTTATGTGAGTTTTTTCTGTGCATTATATTGCATCATTCTATTAAAATTAACTTTACTACTATTTATAGAAAAGAGTCTTTTGAAATGCTTTTGCAAAATAGTGCAATTTTGGTTAGGTTTATTTAATTGATATGAGGTATGATACAGGCCTTAGTAAAGGTCTGTGTTTAGTTTTAAATATGTGTTACGTGTATCAATGTATTTCCACCTATCTTTATCATGACCATTGCGTAAGGAATCATATAAACTTTGCAGAGCATTAGTGTTAAAATCATTGAAATGCTGAATTATTTTTAAAAGTGCTGCTTCAGTACCGGTATATTTTAGTGGCATTGGTACAAACGACAGTTAGTAATTGTCCAACTGATTAGTCTGGTGGATTAGTGCATTGCTTTTTATCCGTAGGGTTGTGTGTTTAAAACTGGTCACTAGCTAGTAAGTTGTGTCCTAGGGCAAGGCACTTAACGGCCATTGCCTGAACTCAGGGGATTAATATATTTAACTTAATTAAAGGAATGTGTGAATCATCCACAACAGACTGTAATAGCTCCGGTAACCAAACGGTGGGCGCGAGGTGATCTGACTATTGCCCCTGTGTTAACCCTCTTGGTTTTCCCATTCATGGGGATAAGCATGAATATCCCATCCTATCCTAATTACCACACACAATTATTTCTGTATGGCTTGGTGTGGTATTTTAGTTATCTATATAACCCACATTCATTCTTCCAGTTAAAAGATCCAGAATTGGACACTATATCGCAATGTTCTGGTACATCAGGTGTTTCAGCTGCCGGAGATAAGCCACAACCTAGAGTCGCTTCTATTAACAGTAAGATGGAATAGTGTAATGACTAATGCATAAATGTTGTGTTTTTGTTTGTTTGTTATAGGATAGGATTTTTTTATGTGGCATCTGTAAAGGCTGTATTAACTTGTTTTGCCAGTTGTAAACAAGTGTTTTAGTTTAGTTATTTATTTTATGCTCCAGTATTATTTGTTCTTTCTAATATAAAACCAATAGCCAAGCGTTAATTTAGTACTTCTTTTAGTCAATATTGTTTTAAAGTTTAATTAAAAAGGAAGAAAGTTGGTTGAAATTAAGTTCAATCATCAGTTTGGATATTTAAATTAAATGAGTTATTGAAGGCTATCCCCATATTTAGCTGTTTACATTTAAACTAAATGTTTTATTAAATTTTTAGTTATCCATTTTCGTTTATTAATTATTTATTAATTAATTACGGTCAAAAACTGACAAAACATTTGAAAATGGCAACTGATGGGAAAACTGTTGAGAAATGGGAAACTGTTGGAAAGTTCAAAGCTAAAACAAGGGCACAGAAGCAAGCTTTATCGAAAACTATGCTTAAAGCAGACCAACTCCGTATGTCAGGTGAATCATTCACACAGAATCAGCTTGTGTCAAGTTTAGTACGAGACATAAACAAGGACAATCATGAATGGTGGCGCCTACACTATCTCATAAAAGTTGTTGCTTTTTTTAGCTGTAGTCATTTTTTCACCATTGGTACATGCTATTTTTTGTTAAAATTCCCTATACTTTTTAAACCAACAACCAAATCAATACTTATTTATTTTGCAGCACTTTCCACCATTCAATCACCCATATTTGAAGGTGTAAATGGAAAACTTCCGACCAATGTCCCAGGAAAAAAATTAAAATCAGAAAACAATCCAGGTATGGTTTAATAATTAATCAAGAATAAAGTTTTTCTATTTCAAGGGTGTTTTATATCTAGGCCTGTATTAAATATGTTCTTTAGTTTCCAGAATTATTAAATAAACCATAAAAAAAACAATCCAACCTGATAAGTTAAAATCAAATTTGAATATATAGCTTCATGGATGCTGTTAGTATACAACTTTATTTACAAGTTTGGTTGCAGGATTATGAACATGCCAAGATGTTACAACTAAAATATAATTTTTTTTTTTAGTTCACAAGCCACCCTCCATCAAACAAAATATTCGAAAGAAACCCAAAAAATCCTTAAACGACAATAAATTCACCTATCAGTCAATTGAAGAAGCTGTCAAAAATGTAAATATTCATAATTGCTTTAGCTGATGTTTAATAAAAGTTTCTTGTTTTTTTAGGAAGAAATCTTTACTAAGTTAGAAGAAGATTTAACTGGCCTAAAGGAAACGTTTCCCAACAATGAAATTGTGGGTTTGGTTAAATTTTGTTCTGATATGTCATCTTCATAAACATGTCAATGTGTTAAAAAACTGTGGTGTGATTGATGGATCATCTTGCCCAAAGATGTAACTGAATATACATCTGTCTTATCCTGCATTAAAGCTTATTAAAAATAAAAATTTTTAAAAATATTTAACCTTACTCAACCCTACTCAATTATTTCTAAAATATGGTTACATTAATAATCACTGTTTTAGTTATTAATGCAATGTTTGATGATGACAGACTTGGCTGAAAGAAATTGCTGCCAAATTAAATACAAGACTAAGCTGCCCAGAAACAGAAATTACCGAACAGGATTTTGATTTTCCAATTAATAAAGCAAACAAAGTACGTCTAACTGTGGTTTGTTATCTGTTTTTTTCACAATTTGTAAAATGTATCATGAAGTTTAACTTTTTTAACAAGTTTTTTTTTGCTTATTTGATTTAGATTAATGGTACTAAATCTTCATCAATGTAAAATTTCAACAGTATTTTTGGATGTCATTAATCTAATATCAGTTTTACATTGCCCTATTCTTTACAGAACAGCCATGTAATACTTTCAAAAACCTTTGGAAAAAATGTTTCCAAAGAAGTGGTTCGATTAATATTTCAACATTATCTTACAACCATGCTTGAATATATGGGTCGTGGTAAGTTCATTTTTAGGCTGCTTAGTTTTGGGTTGTTTTTTTAAGTGGCACAGATAATATTTATAGTTTGTCCCTAATACTTGTTAAATTGTAAATAAAAAAAAGGTTACATTAACATATCTACAGGCATGTTTAATGCATCTATGTGATTCCCTTTGCAATATGAGGGAAAAAATAAAACACTTTATCATAACGAACTCTATGCTTCAAATATTAATAGTTAGCATGTCACTTTGCAGTAAATTCTACTTCAATGCTGTATGACCGTT
>CH002760.1:134502-144535 GCA_000149265.1 Ciona savignyi
ATTCTGCTGTATGACCGTTTTTTTTTATTTAATTTAGACCTAATTGGCTATATTCTTTTATTAATGTTGATTAGAAAAAGTTGATTGTTTTTATAAACCATGAATTCCAGACATGCCATCTTGGGGATACAGGATTTGTTTGCAAGCTATCACTCATAGCCATCCAACTATTTGCAGTGAAAACTTGGAAAAGCACTTGGAGAAAATGAAAACATATGCTAATGATGTGAAACGGTATATACTATTTAATTAGAAAACTGTGTCAAAAAAGTTAATTTTTAAAACACACTGTATGTTAATTTTTAAAACACACTCTAGCATTGTCTAGCCGTTCTTTTATTATTTCATGTTTAAATATAAATTACACAGTTGCTGTGCACTGGTGTGGGCAGTCGGACAAGTTGGTCTCAAGGACATGAGGTGTGGCTTAAAAGGTGAGATTTCATAAAATAAATTTAATCAGCATTTTGGAATTAATATGTCATTTTCCTCTTGTAACATTTTGTTTAATAGTTGAGTATATAGATTCGAGATGGAAATAGTAATTAAATTGACGCACACCTGTCCATCAAATTCAACATTTTAAAAGTATGATTGAATACCTTCCTTTTTGAAAAGTTAATTGGATCGAACTGGTCGCTAGCTAGAGGTTTTTGTCCACCAGCAAGACACTTTACCTGAACCTAATGAAAAATGAGTTTTAATAAACATCAAAGGAAAGTTTTATATAAAAAAACAAGACACTGCCATAGCTCTGGTAACCCAACTGTGGGCGTGAGGATAACGGCCATTTCATTTTCCATTCTTTCAAAATGAATAAAACCTCGATATTCTATCTTATCCACTTTTGTTTCATTATAGTTTGGCTGCATTTGCATCTGCCCAACCTTGACATGAAAAAGCTTGCCCCGTATTCAATGTCCTTTATCGAGCGAATTATGACCAAATGTCAACGTAACCCGGAGCAGTTTCTTTCTGATTGTTTATTGCCAAAACACTTTGTAAAAATTACCGAGCTTGTGAATGGAAATTTCCCGTAAGTAAATATCCCAAAAAATGTTGATGCTAATATTATGGTGACACTGATAATGCTGTATAAACACCAACTTTATCACCACATAACAACAGTCCGGTTGCTGATTCTATTACAGCATGCTGAGTAAAGTAGAAGCTACCAACTTTTTTTCAGACCATTACGTTTTATCAGATTCAAACTATCTGAAGCACACCAACAATCATTTGGGTGAATTTCTATCTGCCTAAGAGGGTAGTTTACCCCAAATTTTTGTGACTAAGCTTTTTTGACAAAACACAACCGACTTTTATTTTTAATTAAATACATCATTTTAAGATCATAATGTCGTATTTAAATTATTAATATATGTTAAAAGTAGCAATGTGTAATATGGCTCCCATTGACAGTTGTCCTAACTTCTTCATATAGAGAGTATTGAAAAACCTTTGTCAACAAACATACTTTTGCTCTGAAGCTTAATCTTTAACACAAACTGTAATTTATTTCATCTATTATGCATGTAATATTGTTAAATTTAACCTTACAGTATATTGTTTACTTATTGCTAAGTATTATTCATTCTTTCCTTTAATTTAGCTGGATAAGGTCAATTTTAACAATGCACAATCATTATAACAGGATGAAAGACAGGATGCAGAAAATTTATCCAACTTTTCGACATTTGATCACGCACAACAGTATGGCCAAAAGAGAATTCTTCACTCATTTAATGAAATTTTCTACAGCGGTATGCAGATTGTGCCATTGTTTCTACACTTGTTGGTTACCTTTTGTAAACATTTGATTGTACATAGTCAATCAACAAATATTTCTTGGATACTTATTCGCCTTTAAGAAAAATTGGTGCAAAAAAATAAACCTGATTTTTATACCATAATCAAGGTCTAGGTAGCACCATTTTTGTGTATAGAACTCAAATGTAGCTTCCTAAGACTGGTAAAATGATAAAGGGATTATGCACTATTCCTAAAAGGGTATGATTTTTCAAAAATCTGGTCTTTGAGTTGCTTTCAGAACTTAACAGTGATGCAGTCTTCACTCATTTAAATCGTCTTGGAACAGTCTTTTTAAAGATAGCTTAAATTGATAAACAATGGTGTTGGTTGAAGACCAAATATTTTTATTCAGGATGAAGAAGTAACCAACCAACTTGTGAAGATCGGTGTAACATGCTTGCAAGAGGATCCACATTGCTTCGCAATCTGGAGGGAACATTACTCTGAGAATACTCTTCAAATTTCCCAAGTAAGATTTGATCACAAGTAATAAGTTTATAATTACCACTGCCTGATAGGTGGAACATTATGATTGTTGACTTATCTTAGAGATAACTTACTCTGTATATGTGTTTCTCCAATAAAACAATGTTATATATTTAAATTATGTCCTTAAATGCTTAAATGTAAGACACATTGTCTTGCTTGAAACAGGCTGTTGTTGGAAGAAATGCTAGAAAGGCGGCCATCAGTAAACTCAGATGCAGCAAGCAAGTCCAACGTCCTTGCTTCAAAACTCGAATTCCCAAGTGTGAGAAGTGCATGTGAGGTAATAACGACATGTTCTTCCTTCGTATTTGCATTTGTTGCCAGTTGTTATGCTTATGTTATATATTGTGAATCGTAAAACATAGCGGATCTTATCAGTTTGATAATCGTACGCTTACCTCGTGTGCTGTCATATATATGCCATTTGCACTATGCACATAACTGTCACATATATGCTACTTGCACTATTGTAGTCTATTATATAAAAACAAAATGTTCATACATTTACTTTTTTATTGTAACCCATTTGTCCATTATGGCCGGAAGATGTCTTCTATTTTCCTTGCTAAAAGACACAACCATCTTTAAGCCAGTGATTGGTTTAATCCAATTTAAACAACCTTATGGTTGATAGCTAACACTCTAACCGACTAAGCTCGGGTTGCCTGATAAATAATTACAACCATGTATTCGAAGTGTTAAATTCCAAATGTAATGTTCAAACCTTTCTTAGTGACCACCACATACCATTTTCTTAGGAACTTTAGCTATATTTCTCAATATATAAAATTGTTACCTACATAAAACAGTCTATATTGTATATCATTACTTTATTAGGCATAGGCCTAACCAGTTTCTCATAACCAGAAAATGAACATAGATTCAAAATCAAAGTATTTCTATTTGACCATGGTACTCGTGGTCCTGTGTGGGTCGCTTCTTTATTATGATGTCACCTTGCATGGAAGTTGGGCAACGTCAGCAACCCACAAGTTCCTGGATTCAAATGGTGTTTTAAAATTCATGGAACAAATTATCTTATTTTACACTTAAAAGTTTTCTATTTTTTAGCCGGTACAAAGGTTCATGGACCGGATTATTATCTGCATAGTTGCATGTGTATTCTATCACTGTTGTTTATATATATATTGCCTAATGATTTGTACAAACAAGTTAGGAGTCTTTAGTTTCACCTGCATGCAACTCTGTTACAGCTTCAACAAACATATTGTAAGCTTCAGTAATCTGTCAATAAGTCTTTTCTGTAAATAGTCCCAATAAGTTTTTATATTTTACATATGGTTTAATCAATATATTGATTTAAAATGAGTTCCTTATTTATAATACACTGTTTTTTTTAATTTAATAGACCTCTACTGACCTAATTAAACTGTATAGGACTCTTTGGACTATATATATTAAAAAATAAATACTGCTAGACAGTAAAAATGACTAAGAATGTCCTAGTGTTTGTATGTTGAAAACAGCAGTTTACTAGTCCTGTTAGTTTATCATACACAAGTCAATTTATAGTCATTACTTCAATTTACTAGCACAGTTATAACTGCACAGGATTCTTGGACATGACAAAAAATATAATGGGACATTATGGGTCCCATTTGAAAAAATGGGACACTTGTTTTTGTCCGTTTTTTTTTTCGTTTTTTTTGTCAAACGCTTGACAGGCATTGCTTGTGGCTCCAACAACTACCAGAAGGGGTAATGGAATCGTAATGAAACTTTGTCATTGGTTAGAAAACATGGTCTAGATATGCAGAAACCAAAATTTTGGGTAATGTACCCAGGGGAATTCCCCTGGGAGGTGAAAAACCAAAACGGTATTTTTTTTAAATAGCTTTTTTGGGCATAGTGCTCGAACCGCTACTATAATTTTAATTAGATTTGGTAAAATGTAAGTACATTGGCCACTGATATAAAATTTAAAAGAATTTAAAAAATTACCTAGGGAAATACCCTAAAAATAAAATTTCGTTTTTAAGTCATGATTATGACAGGCATGGCTTGTGGCTCCGACATCTACCAGAAGGGATAATGGAATCGCAATGAAACTTTGTCATTTGTTAGACCATAAGGTCTAGATCAGCAGAAACCAAAATTTTGGGTAATATATTTAGTGGAATTCCCATGGGAGGTGAAAAACCAAAACGGTATTTTTTTTAAAAAAAATTAGCTTTTTTAGGCATAGCGCATGAACGGCTGCTCCAATTTTGATCAGATTTGGTTAAATTGTAGCGTGTTAGCCACTACGTTACTAATTAGAAGAAACAAAATATTTACCTAGGGAAATACCCTAAAAATGAAGATATGTTTCCAAATCAAAGATTGTGACAGGCATGGATTGTTGCTCCGACATCTAACAGAAGGGATAATGGCATCCCAATAAAACTTCGTCATTTGTTAGACCACATGGTCTAGATATGCACAAACTAAAATTTTGGGTAATAAATCCAAGGGAATTACCTTGATACGTTAAAAACCTAAACGGTATTTTTTTCAATTTTTTTTTAGATTTTTCGGGCATAAGCGCTTAAATGGCTGCTCCAATTTTAATCAGATTTGGTGGAATGTAAGTAATTAGTCACTTATTTAACACCTCAAGGAAATAAAAAAAATCCCTAGGGAAATACCCCCAAAATAGGTTTTTCTTCTCGAATCAGGATTGCGTCAAGCATGCCATTTCACCCCGACATCTACCAGAAGGAAGAATATAATCGCAATGAAACTTCGCCATTTGTTAGACAACATGGTCTAGATCAGGGATGTCCAACCTGCGGCCCGCTAGTCATTTTTACTCCAAATAGTATTTTGAAATTTAAATTTTGGCCTGATTAAAATGTATTAGTCAGCTTTTAGGGACGCAGTAAACATCAAAACTGCAGAAAGAAACAGACTGACGAAAAACACTTATCTCATTGACTTTGTATTGCAGAAATAAGTTTTTGGTTCTTTCTATATGTGTGTTATTTGTTCCCATTTTCAAAGATGAAATTAATGGCTTTTAACTGTTTCTTTATGTACCCATTCAGGGTTGGAATTAAGGGATCGCGAACCGTTTTCTAAAGTTCGCGAATTACAAAACTTAACAAAATCGCGAAAATATAAATTACCGTTACTGATTTCGCGCACTTTTAATTATGCATTTAACATAACATTTTTTATTTACCTTGGGTTTACTTTGCATTATTGGCGCATAATAAGCATTACTATCACAATGCAACAATAGCCATTATGCGTTAATATACCTCGATTCCTTTATTTATGATTGGCAGAGATGAGACACACCCCTTCTGAATTTACGTTTATTGCAATTTATCATTACTACTTAATAACGGTACTGTCTGCTTTATGAAATAAATAACTTTTTTTAAGGCAATTTATCATAACCAAATTTTTTTTCGCGCGCTCCTTATCCGCGCATTTCGCAAATCATTTCAAAACCATTAATTCAAACCCTGCCATTTTTATTGAAATTTAATAGGTTCTGCGGCCCATTGAATTATTTTAAGTGACAATGCGGCCCATTACAATAAAAGGTTGGACATCCCTGGTCTAGATGAACAGAAACCAACATTTTGGGAGATAAAACCAGGGGAATTCCCCTGGGACGTTAAAAACCAAAACGGTGTTTTTTTTCTAAAAAATAGCTATTTTGGGCATAGCGCCTGAACGACAGCTCCAATTTGAATCAGATTTGGTGAAATGTAAGTGCATCAGTCACTGATTTAACACTTAGAAGAAATTAAAAATTTACCTAGGGAAATACCCTAAACAATAAGATTTTGTTCTCAAATCATGATTAGGACAAGCACGCCATGTCGCCCCGACATCTACCAGAAGAAAAAAATGGAATCGCAATCAAATTTTGGTAATTGTTAGACAACATGGTCTAGATATACAGAAACCAAAATGGGTAATAAATCCAGGGGAATTCCCCTGTGACGTTACAAACCAAAACTGTATTTTTTTTCTAAAAAAATGACTTTTTTGGGCATAGCGCTTGAACGGATGTTACAATTTAAATCAGATTTTCTGGAATGTAAGTGCATTAGGCACTGGTTTAACAGTTAAAAGAACTAAAAAAATTACCTGGGGAAATACCCTAAAAAATAAGATTTTGTTCTCAAATCATGATTGTGACAGTCATGCCATATTGCCACGACATCTACCAGAAAGACTAATGAAATCGCAATAAAAATTTAACATGTTTTAGACAACATGGTATAGATATGCAAAAACCAAAATTGTGGGTGATAAATTCAGGGGAATTCCCCTGGGACGTTAAAAACCAAAACAGTATTTTTCCTAAAGAATTAGCTTTTTGGGGGCATAGCGCTTGAACGGCTGCTCCAATTTGAATCAGATTTTCTGGAATGTAAGTGCATTAGTCACTGATTTAACACTTAGAAGAAATAAAAAAGTACTTAGGGAAATACCCAAAAAATAAGATTTTGTTCTCAAATCATGATTTTGACAAGCATGCCATGTCGCCCCGACATCTGCCAAAAGGAATAATGGAATCGCAATGAAAATTTGACATTTGTAAGAGAACATGGTTTAGATACGAAGAAACCAAAATTGTGGGTAATGAATCCAGGGGAATTCCCCTGAGACGTTAAAATCCAAAATGTTTGTTTTCCAATAAATTAGCTTTTTGGGGCATATAGCGCTTGAACGGCTGCTCTAATTTTGATCAGATTTGGCGAAATGTTGGACTATTAGACACTTTGTGCCTATTTAAAAAGAAAGAAAACATTTACTTAGGGTAATTACGTTAAAAACGACGATATGTTACTAAATTATTTTTGTGACTGGCATGCCATATCGCACTGACAAGTAAGACAAGCAGAAATCAGATTAAAACTTTAAGAATTGTTACATAACATGACCCACATATGTAAAAACAGAAACTTATCGGAATTCCCTGACACATGAAAAACTAAATCGGGCTGTTTTGGCAATTTAGCTTCATTTCACTTCAGCGCTTGAAAAGAAGGTTTAATTTAAAATATTTGTGGTGAAAATGTTCGTAAATTTAAGACGTTTATTCTTTTTTAACTAAACATGGAAAAGAAGTTTGGCTTTATAACTCTGGGACCCATGCGTTTATGCTTGCAGAAACAAACTACATATACTCGGTGTATAAATTACAAATTGTGGTTAGGGACCCTGACCCCGTTCCTAAATTCCGATTGTAACAGTTATGGCCTGTGGCTTCACAATCTACCAGAAGGGGTAAGAAAATCGTAATGCAACTTTCTCATTTGTTAGACAACATGGTCTAGAAAAGCAAAAAACAAAATTTTGGGTAATACATCTAAGGGAATTCCCCTAGTACGTAAAAAATCAAAACATTTTTTTAAGTAAATAGCTTTTTCGGGCATAGCGCTTGAACGGCTTCTCAAATTTAAATCAGATTTAGTGGAATGTAAGTGCCTTAGCAACTGATTCAACACTAGAAATAAAAATATATTTAGGGAAATAATCTAAAAAAATTTGTCCTTAAATGAGGATTGCGACAGGCATGGCATGGCGCGCCGACATCCCAACAATGAGTCGTCAAATCGGATTAAAACTTTAAGAATTGTTGAATAACATGACCCACATTTAAATGTAAAAACAAAAATTTATGTACTAAACCTAGGGGAATTCCCCGAAGCCATGAAATACTAAATCGGACTGTTTTGAAATTTAGCTTTATTTTACTACAGCGCTTGACATGAGTCTTTAATTTAAAATATTTGTGGTGAAATGTTCGTAAATCCATCATGATTACTTTTTTACATGAATGGAAAAGAAGATTGGTTTGATAACTATGGGACCCATACGTTTATGCTTGCAGAAACAAAACTATGGCAGCTCGGTTAAAGCTTTCTGGAATATTGGATAACATGGGCCTGACGTCCACGTATCTGAAAATAACATATATTGTGTAATTAACATTAATAACAAGATTGGATTGTTACCCCAGGGACCCATGCGTTTATGCTAGCAGAAACGAAATATATACTCGGTGTATAAAATACAAAATGTGGTAAGAGACCCTGCTCGAATGAATATATAACATACATCATGTGTTTTACAAATAGTGGTGGTTAAACACGTGGTTGACACTCTCTAGTATTTAATAAGCAGCCGCTACAAACACAAGTCAGACATTTCCTTAATCCAGCAATATACAAAAAGAGTGGCAATGCCTTTATCGTTTTTACCTTGCCTTAATAATTGTGATGATAACATTAATAGCCGTGTTATCTTACGTTTTTTCACTATTTAAACCAAATATTAGGGCCCCGCGCTCACACGAAATTAAGGAACACGACAGTCAAGCAAATCAAGGGAACTTCACCGAATACCGTGTATCATATAGAATGTTTTGCGGGGCCCAATTAGAAATGTGATGGCGGGGCCCCTACTCTTCATAGCAAAATTTATGGGTGTTTATATATCATAAAATACATACCAGTACATACAAACTACAAACATAGCCATTTAATACTTGCTATAAACCAGGGTTGTCCAACCTGCGGCCCACCTGAGATTTTTGTGCGGCCCGCTAGTCATTTTTACTCCCAAGTAGTATTTTGAACTAAATCTTGGCCTAATTCAAATGTATCAGTCAGCTTTTAGGGACGCAGTAAACATCAAAACTGCAGAAAGAAACAGACTGACGACAAACACTTATCTCATTGACTTTGTATTGCAGAAATAAGTTTTTGTTTTTTTTGTATATGTGTGTGATTTGTTCCCTTTTTCAAAGATGAAATTAATGGTTTTTAATTGTTTCTTTATGTACCATTCAGGGTTGGAATTTTAGGGATCGCGAATCGCTATTCGCGAACCGTTTTCTAAAGTTCGCGAGTTACAAAATTTAACAAAATCGCGAAAATATAAATTACCGGTACTGATTTCGCGCACTTTTAATAATAAATCCTAAACACACGTTAATTTAACATCGTTTGCCTTCAACATAACATTATTTATTTACCTTGGCTTTACTTTGCATTATTAGCGTATAATAAGCATTGCTACCACTAGGCAATAATCGCCATTATGCGTTAATATACCCCGATTCCTTTATTTATGATTAGCGAGATGCGACACACCCCTTTTGAATGTACGTTTATTGCAATTTATCATTACTGTACTACTAAATAACGGTACTGTCTGCTTTATAAAATAAATATCTTTCTGGTTGTTTAAGGCAATTTATCATAGCCAAAATTTTTTTCGCGCGATCCTTATCCGCGCATTTCGCAAATCATTTCAAAACCATTAATTCGAACCCTGCCATTTTTATTGAAATTTAATAGGTTCTGCGGCCCATTGAATTATTTTAAGTGACAATGCGGCCCACTACAATAAAAGGTTGGACATCCCTGCTATAAACAAATTAAAGGTAGATGCTTATTTACGATAAATTGTTTTATTTCCAAACATATATATATTTTTAGCAACCATATTCATTATGACGTAACAGGCAGACACAGAAATATACATTTGACTAAGTTACGATGCATAACAAATTGATATTATGAGAAAGAATATTATTTCACTTTTTATTTTACGTTTCAGTAGTATTTTAAACCTCGTAATACAGAAAGACTCCCGCTAGCGCGGGGCCCCTTCAAGGTGCGGGGCCCAATTTGATCTAATCGTTCAAATCGGCCTGAAATCCACCTTTGCGCAAACTCATTTTTCTCTTACACTGGTA
>CH002760.1:144635-164237 GCA_000149265.1 Ciona savignyi
CGTCGTAACTAGTGTGTTGCATTTCGTTGCTGTTTGTCGTGACCAAGGAAGTTTTTACCAGTTTTAACTTCTATCGGGCATAGCGGCTAACATAATGTTGACGAGTTACCAATCCAAAAACTCTTTCACTCCCGGCCAAATGCATTAATTTAAACATGCTGTCCCGCAGTGTTTTTTTACAATTTTTGGTCATTTTCAAATTAGCACAGTTTTTCACAAATTTATGCTATGATTTATTATTTAGTATGGTTGGAAAGATAATTTATCCCTCTTTTAAACAAACCGCACACCTAGAATCTACCTCCAATAAAGAATATATTATGTAAACTTTAGTGAACACCACTTTTTATGTAAAGAAAATTCTGCTCGACTTTGAAAATTTTGAGGTGCACTGACAAACGAAATACTCACTAATTATTGGTATGCCCAAATGATATAAAAATTGGAATGTAGATTGTCTAATAGTTTTTGTACTCAGGAAAATTTGAACTGTATTTGTATCTTCAGTAGTTTTTTTACTTTTCCTAATTGAAATTTCCCTTTATTCTAACTATATTATGAAAAATTGAACCAAAACGCATTGAAGTTTTTAGTTTTGTAGAACTAAAATAGTAAAAAGTATAAAAAAGAACAGTGAAGGAAGTGTAAAAATGGCATACAAAAGCAAACAAACACAAATACTATATCCAATATTCTTCAAAGCAGGGCACACCGAACTAGCTAGTCTCGCCGCCTTTTTCTTTATCGTGCGCTCAGCAGGCCCAGCTGGATTCATGCTTTGGTGAACACGAAGCATAACCGCCTGCTGCGAAAACGTCACCAACGCTCTCCTTTTTATCTCAACTGCACGAAATTCACAGAGAATGTAAAGAAAGACTTGCTTGACAAAAAGAGCTTCTCCGCAAGTTAACGCGACTCCTATTGGCTGAGTTAGTCACTTGTAAATTCGTGTAAAATCGATAGAAATAAGAGGCGAAGCCTTGAAAAAGAAAGGCTATCACTCCTCGCATTTTTAATATTTCTCCACGAAAATTACAGAGAATAAAATATAGGGTTTCCTTGATCGAATAAGCCAGCGGTTCTCAAACTTTTTTTGTTGGCGGCGCCTTTTGTAAACTTATTAAATCTTGCGGCTCCCTCATAAAGCCCAAATTTTCAAACTGCAACTTGCAAGTATTGTATATCCAGACTAGTTCGCACTTTGATAACCATTCAAATTCTTCACTGAAGTGACGAACAGTCATTTAATGCAAAGCAGTTATTTGACAAACCATTATTCGAAAACAATGCAACGTTAGTCAGCAAATAGTGGCAGTTAACACCGAACAGTGGAATTTTACCAAGTAAAACGAATACTGTATGGGGTTGCACACCGAGCTCATACATCTCCAACTAACACATGTACTGTAATTTTATGTAAGAAAACAATCAATGCAGCAACTTCCGCATGCTTTCGCGGCGCCCCTGGCAAAGTCTCGCGGCTCCCAAGTGCGCCGCGGCGCCCAGTTTGGGAACCGCTGGAATAAGCCATAGCTGAGGTCTCTACCATTACGCATTACGGAGAAATCGTTTTTTAGATTTGCACCCATTTATGTGCAACGCGGGATACCATGTTTTCCCACCAACTCGCGATATATGGCGAGTTGGGACGGAAAGTTAATATCCATGTTTTCCGAAAAAAGTTCTTACGTTGGTATACAGAAAAACGACAATAAAAACAAAGAAAATTCAGTTGTTTTTATATTATTGCGGACTTTTCGGGCTTTTAATGAATGTATTTTTCCCTGTTATTTAAAAATTCTGCTTTAATAAAATGCGGGAATCTGATGAATGTGCTAACATTCCTTTTAAAAGATTAACTCATTATTTCATTTTTCCATGTTGTTATGGGGAGTTAAAGCAGACTAATCAGTGGGTTACGTGCGGTTAGGTGATGGGTGGTTTTCCCGGAATAGGGTTCATGTTACATATATATGTGTGTATGACTTTGATTAACTTTAAACCATAGCCTTCTTTGCAGAATTGCAAAGAAACTTATAAATACATGGAAAGCTATCGAACTTTATGGAAAGCAATGGTGAAAGAAAAATCAAAAATTGGTGACAAATTTAAGGATATGCTTCAACCCGAAGTAAGTTGTTAATCTGTTTTAAGTTGAGTTTGGGTAGGACAACAGTAAATTCATGATCCCATTTTATTTTTCAGATTTTAATTGTTCAACTGAGACAGGTGAAGTATAAGTTAACGTTGTGCTTAATTTGACTTTCGATTTAATGTCTAGCTCAGTTGGATAGACTTCTGTCGTATGCCGTCCGCTGATGTGCTGTAAGATGTAATCTGACGAATGTTCGTTTGATAAAATAAATAATCTATCTTATTAATGTCATTAACCACATGTATTTCCAAGATTCCAGCTATAACAGCAATGTCACTGGCAAAAGTCACTCAGCTTATTTTACGTGGAAAATTTATGACATTTCAAGCCGGTGATACAGTGGTTGGGATGGATAATTGTGAAAGTTATAAGTTTGTTTGGACGTTTACACTGGTTGGTATCCTGCAGTTGCAATTTGACTTCAGAAAGAAGTTGTCAAAGGCTACTTCTCTAATAAAACGTGAGGCTTGTATTAGTATGTATTTTATTATCAAAGCCGTAATTGTTTCAACCTTTGTTGTACAATAAGCTAAATCGTTTTAAATTGTCTCTATTAGTACCAGATAATGAGAAACCATTTGCTGTACGTTGCATCGAGGAAGCAGTGGTGCTGTATCTACCCAGCACTTACGTCGGGCAGTTTACAGGAAAGACAGAACATCCACGGAGGATTAACCAAATGATTCAGAATGTTGTTTCAGTTCCCAAAAGGAAATAAAAGTTGTCTTTAGCGATCGTAATATCGCTCATCATATCCTGTGCCACATAGAAATCAACTAGTTACTGTGTCGTACTTATAAACACGGATCGAGCCGATCTCGGTTCACGGATCATAATTAGGGATTCAAAAACTAAGATAGGATAGGCTAGGATAGGATATTCATGTTTATCCACGTGAATGGGAAAACCAAGGGGGTTAACACACGGGCAATCGTCAGATCACCTCGCGCCCACCGTCGGGTTACCGGAGCTATTGCAGTGTGTATTGTATATGATAGACAAGTTTCTTGAATTTGGTAGAACCCATTATTTCGCTGGGTTCAGGCAATGTACGTAAAGTGCCTTGCCCAAGGACACAACCGAGTAGCTAGCGACCAGTTTCGCACCTGCAACCTTTCGATTGAAAGGCGACGCACTTAACCATTAGATCAACGGGCCGGACAAAGATCGAGTAGTATCAGACTAATGTTTTACACGGATCACAATTTAGTGTTAAAAACTTGAATAAATTTTAATTTCGATGGATATAATGCGATTTGATTCCAAATGATTTTAAATACGATCAGAATATTTTTTAAAAACATTTAGCAAAACTAGAGAGTGTCAACCACATATGTACCACCACTCTTTTTAAAACTCCTATTGAGGTCCCGCTATATTTTATCTGCATGCAGAAACCCAAAGTGTATAAAGGTGTTTCTTCAAGCTGAAACTAAACAAAAAACATGCGTTTGTCCCACACCTATCTTTAACCCTTTTCTGGGAAATTCCTATTTATTAAATTCCAATAAAACTAGTGAAAAGTCACATTTGCGCTTTATATAATAAGGAAAATCTTCAATTAAGTTAAAAATTCTGGTGGTGTTAGCTAAGTAATATGGTTTGTATCTACAGTTGCAGATTTTGGGGAAATTGCGCCAGGGAAATTCCCGAAAGATCCCAGAATGTGAGCACCTGTGTTGTTTTGCGAATGTTCGTCACCGGGTAATGAGGTGGCCAGGGAACCCTATAGTTTCTGCATGTGCAAAAGTATATTGTACACCTCAAAATAAAAGTGGTTTACACTCTGTAGTTGGTAGGACTTTTGGTAGGTAAAACAATTATGACAATTATGAGAGCGTCATCTGTTTTATGAAAGATTTGGCAGAAGTTAGTTAATTATTTAGAGATAAAAGGTGTCACTCATCGTATCACCCTAAGATATTAAAAACGTGTTGTCGTTTTTCTCCCCTTCTGAATAATAAATTTAGAACACATAAATAATAACTATGAAATATCTATGGCAATTCGCGTGTCAATTTACTATAACGGGAAATCCCCTTTTGGATGGAGTCATTCAGACCCCGCTTTCGGCTGACGTATGCAATTTGTACTGGCTCTTTAAGACATAGAGGTCTTATTAACTGTACTTTTCATTTACTTTGCTTGCTGGCTGTAGTGTGTTTACGTGCATATGTTGCACCTTTGGCGTTAACCCACGTTATTTCGGCAGATTTTTGCATTGTATTACTATTTTTTCTTTCTAATATAAAACCAATAGCCGAGCTTTAATTTAGTACTTCTATTTTAGTCAATATTGTTTTAAAGTTTAATTAAAAAGGAAGAAAGTTGGTTGAAATTAAGTTCATTCATCAGATATTTAAATTAAATGAGTTAATAAAGGCCATCCGCATATTTAGCTGTTTACATTTAATCTAAATGTTTTATTAAATTTTCAGTTATCCATTTTCGTTTATTTTTTATTTATTAATTAATTACGGTCAAAAACTGACAAAACATTTAAAAATGGCAACTGATGGGAAAGCTGTTGAGAAATGGGAAACTGTTGGAAAGTTCAAAGCTAAAACAAGGGCACAGAAGCAAGCTTTATCGAAAACTATGCTTAAAGCAGACCAACTCCGTAAGATATAGTCCAGTATGGCAGCGTCACACTTAAAAAAGCATGGTAACAAAAATGCAGGCCAAACGTCAAAAATAAAAATTGTCTGAAAATGTCACAAATATAAATGTAATTTTTTACTGTTACATGCATAAGATCTTGTCAAAAACTGGTATGCTTTTCAGACTAGCATATAGATCCAGTAGCATTATTATTTTCTTTTGAATACATGCAAAGGTATAGATAAAAAGAAGGATATATTATTGATGTTTATTTGTCAATAATAGCAATGGTCAGTATGCTTTTTGGTATGACTGTAAGGTGAATCTTTCACACAAAATCAGCTTGTGTCCAGTTTAGTACGAGACATAAACAAGAGCAATGGTGACACCCACACTATTATCATAAAAATTGTTGCTTTTTATAGCTGTAGTCATTTTTTTCACCCTTGGTACATGTTATTTTTTGTTAAAATTCCCTATACTTTTTAAACCAACAACCAAACCATTACTTATTTATTTTGCAGCACTATCCACCATTCAATCACCCATATTTGAAGGTGTAAATGGAAAACTTCCGACCAATGTCCCAGGAAAAAAATTAAAATCAGAAAACAATCCAGGTATGGTTTAATAATCATTTATTAATGAAATTGTTTCTATTTTAAGGGTTTTTCATATCTAGGCCTGTTTTAAATCTGTTCTTTAGTTTTTAGAATTATTAAATAAACCATAAAACACAATTAAACCTGATAAGTAAAATCAAATTTGAATATATAGCTTCATGGATGCTGTTAGTATACAACTTTATTTACAAGTTTGGTTGCAGGATTATGAACATGCCAAGATGTTACAACTAAAATATATATTTTTATTTTTAGTTTACAAGCCACCCTCCAACAAACAAAATATTCGAAAGAAACCCCAAAAATCGGCAAACGACAATAAATTCACCTTTCAGTCTATTGAAGAAGCTGTCAAAAATGTAAATATTCATAATTGCTTTAGCTGATGTTTGATAAAAGTTTCTTGTTTTTTTTTAGGAAGAAATCTTTACTAAGATTGAAGAAGATTTAACTGGCCTAAAGGAAACGTTTCCCAACAATGAAATTGTGGGTTTGGTTAAATTTGTTCTGATATGTCATCTTCATAAACATGTCAATCTGGTGTTATTGATGGGTCATCTTGCCCAAAGATGTTACTGAATATACATCTGTCTTATTCTGCATTGAAGCTTATTTTTAAATAATAATTTTTTAATTTTAATTTAACTTTACCGAATTATTTCTAAAATATGGTTACATTAATAATCACTGTTTTAGTTATTAATGCAATGTTTGATGATGACAGACTTGGCTGAAAGAAATTGCTGCCAAATTAAATACAAGACTAAGCTGCCCAGAAACAGAAATTACCGAACAGGATTTTGATTTTCCAATTAATAAAGCAAACAAAGTACGTCTAACTGTGGTTTGTTATCTGTTTTTTTTTCACAATTTTTAAAATGTATCATAAAGCTTAACTTTTTTAACAAGTTTTTTTGCTTATTTGATCTAGATTAATGGTACCAAATCTTCATCAACTGAATGTAAAATTTCAACAGTATTTTTGGATGTCATTAATCTAATATCAGTTTTACATTGCCCTATTCTTTACAGAACAGCCATGTAATACTTTTAAAAACCTTTGGAAAAAATGTTTCCAAAGAAGTGGTTCGATTAATATTTCAACAGTATCTTACAACCATGCTTGACTATATGGGTCGTGGTAAGTTTATTTTTAGGCTGCTTAGTTTTGGGTTGTTTTTTTTAAGCGGTACAGATAATATTTTAGTTGTCCCTAATACTTGTTAAATTGCAAATAAAAAAAGGTTACATTATCATATCTACAGGCATGTTTAATGCATCCATGTGATTCCCTTTGCAATATGAGGGAAAAATAAAGCACTTTATCATTAAGAACTCTATGCTTCAAATATTAATAGTTAGCATGTCACTTTGCAGTAAATTCTACTTCAATGCTGTATGACCGTTTTTTGTTATTTAATTTAGACCTAATTGGCTATATTCTTTTATTAATGTTGATTAGAAAAGTTGATTGTTTTTATAAACCATGAATTCCAGACATGCCATCTTGGGGATACAGGATTTGTTTGCAAGCTATCACTCATAGCCATCCAACTATTTGCAGTGAAAACTTGGAAAAGCACTTGGAGAAAATGAAAACATATGCTAATGATATGAAACGGTAACCTATATATTATTTATCTACCAAACTGTGTCAAAAGAGAATTTTAATTTAACACACTGTATGGGGAGACAATGCCATGTCAGTTTACAAGTGTTTGAAATAATTGTCTGCTTTGTCCAACGTATATTCTCTTGTTGATTACTTGCATTGTCTGGCCGTTCTTTATTATTTCATGTTTAAATATTAATTACACAGTTGCCGTGCACTGTTGTGGGCAATCGGACAAGTTGGCCTCAAGGACATGAGGTGTGGCTTAAAAGGTGAGAATTTATAAAATTAAATCAGCATTATGGAATTAGTATGTCATTTTCCTCTTGTAACATTTTGTTTAATAGTTGGGTATATAGATGCGAGATGGAAATAGAAATTAAATTGAGGCACACCTGTCCATAAAATTCAACATTTTAAAAGTATGATTGAATACCTTGGAGTTGGTGGCTTAGTGCGTTACCTTTCAGTGAAAAGTTAATTGAATTAAACTGGTCGCTAGCTAGATGTTTTTGTTCATCGGCATACACTTTACCTGAACTCAATGGAAAATGAGTTTTAATAAACATCAAAGGAAAGTTTTAAATAAAAAACACTGCAATAGCTCCGGTAACCCAACTGTGGAAGTGAGGATAACGCATATTTTATTTTTAATTTTTTCAAAATGAATGAAACCTCAATATTCTATCCTATCCACTTTTGTTTCATTATAGTTTGGCTGCATTTGCATCTGCCCAACCTTGACATGAAAAAGCTTGCCCCTTATTCAATGTCCTACATCGAGCGAATTATGAACAAATGTCAACGTAACCCGGAGCAGTTTCTTTATGATTGTTTATTGCCAACACACTTTGTCAAAATTACCAAGCTTGTGAATGGAAATTTCTCGTAAGTAAATATCCCAAAAATGTTGATGCTAATATTATGGTGACACTGATAATGCTGTATAAACACCACCTTTATCATCATAGCACATAACAACAGTCAAGTTGCTAATGCTATAACAGCATGCTGAATAAAGTAGAAGCTACCAACTTTTTTCAGACTCTTAAATTTTATCAGATTCAAAGTATCTTAAGCACACCTGCAACGAGAGGGTAGTTTACCCCAAAACTTTGTGATTAAGCTATTTTTTTGACAAAACACAACTGACTCTTATTTTTAATTAAATACATCATTTTAAGATCATCTTATTTAAATTATTAATATATGTTAAAAGTAGCAATGTCTAATATGGCTCCCATTGACAGTCCTAACTTCTTCATATGGAGAGAGTAATAAAAAACCTTTGTCAATAAATATACTTTTGCTCTGAAACTTAATCTACAACACAAACTGTAATTTATTTTATCTATCATGCATGTGATATTGTTAAATTTAACCTTACAGTATATTGTTAACTTATTGCGAAGTATTATTCATTCTTTCCTTTAATTTAGCTGGATAAAGTCAATTTTAACAATGCACAATCATTATAACAGGATGAAAGACAGGATGCAGAAAATTTATCCAACTTTTCGACATTTGATCACGCACAACAGTATGGCCAAAAGAGAATTCTTCAATCATTTAATGAAATTTTCTTCAGCGGTATGCAGATTGTGCCATTGTTTCTACACTTGTTGGTTACATTTTTTAAACATTTGATTGTACATAGTCAATCAACAAATATTTCTTGGATACTCAGCCTTTAAGAAAAATTGGTGCAAAAATATAAACCGGATTTTTATACCATAATCAAGTTCTAGGTAGCACCATTTTTGTGTATAGAACTCAAATGTAGCTTCCTAAGACTGGTAAGATGATAAAGTGATTATGCACTATTCCTAAAAGCCAGGTATGATTTTTCAAAAATCTAGTCTTCGAGTTGCTTTCAGAACTTAACAGTGATGCAGTCTTCACTCATTTAAATCGTCTTGGAACAGTCTTTTTAAAGATAGCTTAAATTGATAAACAATGGTGTTGGTTAAAGACCAAATATTATTATTCAGGATGAAGAAGTAACTAACCAACTTGTGAAGATCGGTGTAACATGCTTGCAAGAGGATCCACATTGCTTCGCAATCTGGAGGGAACATTACTCTGAGAATACTCTTCAAATTTCCAAGTAAGATTTGATAACAAGTAATAAGTTTATAATTACCACTGCCTGATAGGTGGAACATTATGAATATTGACTTATCTTCGAGATAACTTCCTCTGTATGCGTGTTTCTCTAATAAAACAATGTTGTATATTTAAATTATGTCCTTAAATGCTTAAATGTAAGACGCATTGTCGTGCTTGAAACAGGCTGTTGTTGGAAGAAATGCGAGAAAGACGGCCATCAATATATCAATCTATGCCACTCATTGCATTTGAAGAAGCTATTTGCTCATTCAACAAGGTAAACTCAGATGCTGCGAGCAAGTCCAATGTACTTGCTTCAAAACCACAATTCCCAAGTGTAAGAAGTGCATGTGAGGTAATAACGACATGTTCTTCCTTCGTATTTGCATTTGTTGTCAGTTGATAATGTTATTTATTTTATAACCTGTGAATCGTAAAACATAGCGGATCTTATCACTTTGAAAATCATACGCTTACCTTGTGTGCTCACTGTCACATATATGACACTTGCACTCTTGCAGTGTATTGTATAAAATTAAAATTACAACCCTGTATTCGAAGTGTTTTAATTCCAACTGTAAAGTTCAAACCTTTGTTAGTGATACCACATACCACCATTCATTTCATATTTAATAAGGAACTTTATCTATATTTCTCAATATATATATTTGTTACTTACAGTCTATATTGTTTACTATTAGGCACAACCAGTTTTTCTGCCTAAAGTTTTTTGAAATATTAGGTGGTTCCAAGCCGGACCTGTCCAGTAAATCTCAACTTTTATTTCAGACTTTTTGTCAAGATTTGATCGAACAAAAGAAAATGAACATAGATTCAAATTCAAAGTATTTCTATTTGACCATGCTTCTCGTGGTTCTGTGTGGCTCGCTTCTTTATTATGATGTCACCTCGCATGGAAGTTGGGCAACGTCAGCAACCCACAAGTTCCTGGATTCAAATGGTGTTTTAAAATTCATGGAACAAATCAAGATGAAAACAATGAACTTATATGACCTTTCTGCGAAGTATGTATGGTTATCTTATTTTACACTTAAACGTTTACTATTTGTTAGCTGGTACAAAGGTTCGTGGACCGGATTATTATCTGCATAGTTGCATGTGTATTCTATCACTGTTGTTTATATATATTGCCTAATGATTTGTACAAGAAGTTAGGAGTCTTTAGTTTCACCTGCATGCAACTCTGTTACAGCTTTAACAAACAGAGTGTAAGCTTCAGTAATCTGTCAATAAGTCTTTTCTGTAAATAGTCCCAATAAGTTCCATATTTTATATATGGTCTGGTCAATATATTAAAACGCAACGTAGGATATTGTTAAACAACTTTAAGTATTCACTATATTTGTCTGTTCCATGGTAGTTGGCTGAAGAACAATATTCCTTACTATTGGGACATGACAAAGCTGCACCTTGGACCTTACATTGCAAAACTGGTGGAAGTTGGAATGGATTGCTGGACTTGGTTGGGAAATGTTACGAAACCTGCTTTGGCATCAATATCTTACCATTGTTATGATGGTTTGGCTAAAGTAAGTATTTCTAGCAACTTTTGTGTTTCCAATATCCCCTTATTTGGGTGCGTTTTTAGCTATAATACAACGTTAACTGTTATAACCTTAATTTTAAACAAACCACTTGAATGGTCTATATCGAGCTTCCAGGGTACATAATGTTTACCTTGCACAAATATTTTATGCATTATAAATAGTCTGTGTACTCCCATGCCAAGTTAAAGCATTTCAGAGTGTTGCTTGTTTTAAAATTTAGTGTATTTTAAAACCAAATCATCGAAACAGGTTGAATCTTGGTCTCGAACAGCCGCTAGTTACTGCTTGCATCAGTGGGATGACTTGGTGGCTTTTTGCTGGCCCTACCTTGTCATTTGTGCAGAACATATATCTGTGTTTTATTCCTGGGTACTAGATGTTGCAAGGTAAGACACACTTTAAACGTGAGCATCGTAGTAATGTATTTGACTAATTTGGGGTCAGATTCTTAAACCAAAATTACATAAAGCTCCGTAATAAGCAGTGTTACCTCAACTTGTTGTTAAAACTCGCAAAAAAAGTTAAAATATATAATAATAATCATATAATAATATACGAAATAGTTTTTCCCCACTTCTGGAACTTTTATGATTTACTTTATTTGCAGAGGAGAAGCTGACTGGCAGAGCACGTCAGACAATATCCACAACTTTGCACTCAACGTAGTTAGCATGGCCAATGCAATCGTACAGAATATTACAAAGCTAGTTAGCAATTACATAGCTCCATCTCAGCCTTGATTTCGCCATGAAATTCATTAATGTCAAGAGTTTTTTTGGAAATCATTCATCTTGTGCCTTGAAATTATCTGCTTTACATTCTTTTGGTTAACATAAAAATTTTACTCTTTTATTTGAAAATTTTTATTAAAAATTCAGAACAATTGTAGGATACTAAGATTCGGACAAAAATGCAGTTTAAAGTTATTAGTGTGCCTTACACTTTGGTTTGTGCGGTTTTGGTGGGTTTTGTGTTGGTTTCTCTGGTGTTAGTACCAAAACTAAATGTTCATTATTTAAAAAAAGTTGGATTTTCAATTCAAATCTTTGCAATTATCAATACGAGATGTACTTCTGTAATATGGCAGACTTTTTATCAAACCGCAAAAATAAACGAAATTTTAAAAAAGTGGATTTTCTAAGATGGCTTAAAATACACGAGCAAACAACACTAGCGTAACAACTGGGACTTGCAATACCCGTAGTCGCAACACAGCAAAAACGGTCCCTTGAAACTAGTTTATATAATTTTATTATGTAGAATTTTTGTTTGTTTAGAAAGAAAAAATCCTTTTTTAACTGACGGGTATACCCTTACTATAGTAAGCATTCTAGTTTTAAACGAAGAAACAAAAATGGTTAATCACTCTGAATATGACCATTTCCTAATTTGGGTTACATTTGGATTCACGGATGAAATTAAAATCACTTAACTATGTAATTGATTCTACACAAACCTGCGATGGGATTTGTAAATCAGGTTTATGACTGGACAAATTATGGCCTGTGATTTTACCTACACTCGAGTAAAGGAGAAACAAACTACTTTACCATATTTGGTAAAACATAGTAAGGTGAAACGGTTCGCGCACAATTTTATCTCATCGAACCGTGTCTGGAATATGTAAGCAATAAACCAGTTTTTACCCAACCTCTTCATTAATGTTGATTCACCAGCACAGATCTTGTTCTTACACCAAAGTTATTTGCTTTGCTCGGGCGCTGTCATACAAACAAGCTTGCTGGGGGTCAAGATCCTTTAATATGATGTTACACGGTATACACGGCTATATACGAAAATGTAAATTAGTGGTTCGATAAATATTACAGACGGTTTTACACCAACCCAATGTGTTTGCACGCAATAATACTGCGCCTCCAAGCGCCATCTTATTTGCAGTATTTGAAAACCTTAACATGTATACTCGCTTGGAATTTGTGTTTTTTATAAGTTTGTGCTTAGTTTTGGTATATCAATGCACGTCATTCCACCTTTAAATGACACTTTGCAAAATGGTTACAAGCTGCTTAAAAGGAATTCCCACTTCCTCCTTCACTATATATGTAACAGAAAATGTAGTGCATTAAAACGCTTTGTGCAGAACATGTATGTAATAATGACTCGTAAGCGAAAATCCCAGGAACAAGAACAATTGGCTGCTTGCGAAGAGCATGGAAAACCCCGAATCAGCTCATGTCATGAGTTACTATGGCACCTAATATGGTACACATCCACCTGTATTCAGTTGTGCTTGTACAATCTTGTAACGCTTGGTTTCAATTGTAGTCCCGGATCTTAGACACGAGTGACGCACAAGAGCGACCGTTTACAGATGTGACGTCACGCCCGTGCAGGGGTTTCTCCTTTCTCGCGCGCTACAAATACCTGCGCCAACCACTGCGATAAAGCAGTTTGGAGTGTCTTCACAGTCTCAGGAAGTTAAAAGCAGCAGAGTTAATTTATCATTTGATGAATTGAAAATGGGTCAAAAAGTTTATTGTAGGATTTGTCAAATAGGCCTATTTTACATCCAATGATAAATAGTAAGCCAATTTATTGTAATTAATTGCAGAGAAAAAACTTCGATAAATAATTTTGTATAAGCTGTGTTTTGTTTATTCACTGTTTTGAAACCTGAGAAATGTATTTTCTGCTAGTATCAACTGTTCTTACTGTTATAGCCGCTACAACTTCAACACCTGTGTCACAATCTCAAGCTGTGGTAAGTTATTATTCGCGAACATTGGCTGTACTGTAGCGAGTTAAAAAAAATACGCCACTGGCATTTTGTTTTTAAAAAAAAGGTGACAGAACAGTATTCTATGTATTGCAGAAGATAATACGTTTTTCGTTATATTTAATTATTTCAATTTATTTGTAATGTTGCAAAACAAAAACGGATGGAAGTTGTTTGGACTTGTACATTATATTTAAATACATTTTTTTTCATTTGTTGTTCAATTATAGAAATTCTAACCTCCGTCTTTGTATACCACAGTCGTATTTAAGAAAGTTTGGCCATGCTCCTGAAAGCAACCATATGTCCGGGAGTCTTTTGTCGTTGGAATCTCTGTCGGAATCGATCAGATCGTTTCAACGGTTTGCTGGGCTAACAATAACAGGAGAACTCGACGCTGAAACATTAAATGCGATGGGCAAAAAGAGATGTGGAAATCCTGACATTGCAGGTATCCCTGAACCAAGTTCTAAATTGCCCCTTGTAATTTATTTATCTTGCCAAATTTGTAGATGACGCTGTAGCTGTATACAGGGAGGTTTAAATTTGGCTTTTAAATTGTCCCAAATGTTCATGTTGCAAAAAATGCACTTGACTTAAACGATCCGGCTAAATCGATTACAAAAAGCATGCTGCCTTAATACTATAGGTAAATTTACCTTATAACAAATAATTTAATATATTCCAATTTGTAGGGACGGATAACGCAAAGAGGAAAAAGCGGTACGCATTACAAGGAAGTAAATGGGATCATAAGCATCTGACTTACAAATTCGTAAGTTACACGCCAGATTTGACAAGAACTGAAACAGAAGCAGAAATACGAGCTGCCTTTCAGGTACTGATAATTATAAAATAGACATCTTTATAGCCTAGCAGGCCCATAATCAAAATACTGCTTAAATACTTGTTGTTAGATAACTAAGATTTGTGGATGAATTGCGAAAATAGTTTATGTGATTTTAACGATAGTTAGGAAGCTGTTAATTATTTTTACAGCCTTTTATTGTAAAAATTATCATTGAAACTTTAGCTATAAACTATAATTGCCATTAACTTAACAATTAACCGACAGTTATAACGCTCGCTTAAAGGAAAACATCACCGGACTGAAAATAACCGTGACGATACTGGTATCTATAACATCAACGCGTTTGCTGACTTTAAGAAATAACTTAACACGTAACTGCAAACTATTTATTGCAGCTATGGGAGGACAACTCTGGTTTGCGATTCAGCAAAGTCGATAATCGCCAAAAAGCCGACATTGAAATTAAATTTGCCGCTGGCGCTCATGGCGACGGTGATCCGTTTGATGGAAAGGGGCAAACTCTGGCGCACGCTTACTTTCCTTCATCGGGCGGTGACGCACACTTCGATGAGGCAGAGACTTGGGTACTTGGAAAAGTTAACGGAGGTAAAATCCCTAATATAACATTGTTGCGATAATACTATCGTTGAACCACAATCTATTGTCGGAACTATTGATTAAAGTGCATATGCTTATACATAAAAACGTACATAAAATCATATTAAGTTGTAAATAAATTGAAAACATTTTAGTATGAACTGTTTTATATTTCAGTCAATCTGCGACTCGTTGCGGCCCACGAATTCGGACACAGTTTGGGTCTCTCTCATAGCGATGTCACAGCGGCACTGATGGCTCCGATTTCCCACCCGAAGTTGACTGGACTCCACCGTGATGACATACAAGCTATTCAACGTATTTACGGCAAATCAATGGTAAAGCCGGATATAATTCCACCAAGGACCAGGCCAAAGGTTACGACAACAACCACCACTACCACAAGGAGAACGACCACCACAAAATCCCCACCAGTAGGAGCGTGCAACGGCAGGTAATTTGATAATTCTATTATTCTCACCCACCCGCGGGCGCTAGTTTAAAGTCGGTACAATAGTAGAAAAATCTGCACTGACAGCTAAAACGACTTGGTGTCATTTATACAGTCAACATTATTAACATATGACCAATTATGGTTAGATTCGACGCAATCACGAGGCTGAGCAACGGCAGCACGTATGCTTTCTTGGGTGAACTATTTTGGCGACTGAACGATAACGGCGCCGACAAAGGATTTCCTGCTAGTATATACAGCGCTTGGGGCATTAGGGGTTCTGTTGATGCGGCTCTAACTTATAAAGGTGTCACCAATCTGTTTCAGGTAATAAGGAGGTTAATTGCAATCTTAATATAATTTTGGCTGCACTGCAATAATGTCAAACGTATTACTCACCAGTGAAAAGTGAAAGGTTACAAAAGATTTAATACTCATTGTTATTATTTTTATATAGGGTCACAGAGTCCATAGCTTCCGGAACGGTAGGAAGCAAAACACAGCCCACATTTCAACTTTATATGGAAGCGTTCCTTCATTTATAGATGCGGTTTTCGAATGGAGTGGAAATGGGAAAATTTACTTTATAAAAGGTAGCCTACGTCTTTGGTAAATCTTTGGGTACTTGTCGACAACATGTTTATTGACCAAACTTGTGCTTTCGTCTTTGATGTCGTATAAGGCATTCAAAACACGATATAACTAACAGTCTTATTAATCATTTTAAATTATGTTATAGGAAAATTATGTTACAATCACTTTTCATCAACCAGGTGACAAATATTGGAGATATAATCCTAACATCAAAGCTATTGATGCCGGTTATCCTAAACCGTTGACCGTTTGGAGAGGTTTACCTGGCCACATAGATTCGGCTTTGCAATGGAATGGCAAGACTTACTTCTTCGAAAATGGACTTTACTACAGGTAGGTTATAGCCTGTACGCTCGAAAGGGCTATATATTACGGTTTATTGGGTACAACGTCCATTCTATGGGGCAATCTATGTTTCATTCGGTCATACGAGGCCATACAACCGCTATGTAAGGATTTACAAGGCCAGCTTTGGGACCTGCGAAAGAATCGTTAATTGGTCGGCTACGATTTTACTTTATATTTGCTTAAACAAGTCGGTAAAAAAATAAAATTATGTATTTAAAAAATAATATTTTACAGATTTGACGACAACCGAATTCAGGTTGCAAACTCGACTAAATATCCATATCCCCGCCGTGCAGACGAGTGGTGGTTGGGATGTAAAGATAATACTCTCCTTATGGCTGCTGGTGACAACGGAGCAGCAGCCGCCGCACTTCACTTGCCACTAATTCTCTTATCCAGTGCCATTATGATGTTCATGACATCTTTATAAAACTTTTTTGCATTATTTGTCAAGCAGCAGTATTAGCCGACTCTTATTATTTCTTGTTTTTCTTCATATTTGCCAAAAGCCTTATTATATCGCCATTTATGATGACATTTCCGAGCCGAGTTTATTATTGCCTTCTATATTTGGTTTTCCTGTGGCGAGTTTATTAAACACATGCTGGTCCTTGTGCAGTTAAAGTACTTATTCACACCGTTCTGTGCGTTTATGCAGTCAATAACAATGCAACAGTGTTATATTATATATCGTCGTGTGTATTTTTTAATTATACGCTCTGTTATAAATGTGTTTTTATTTTTGATTTAACTATACGTCTAACTTAAGTTCTAGTCCGTAATCAGTGAGATTTTATTGGTTTGTCGAAAGATAATCTTTTTGTCTTTGTTTATCTGTTGGTCTTGTGTACTGATGGCTGGCCACTTTCTGCGAGGTTGAATAAAAGGCACTTAATAAACCGACGACACCTCGATTCAATCATTTAGCCGAATATAAATTTTCGAAAGGCAGCAAGCAGATTTGAGCAACTGCACAAGCGAAGAAATTATATTTACATTATAAGTTAATATTACTTCGAAATAAAAAAAATATTTTTTGTGACCAAGTTTTAGTTATACAGCTACCTAACTTATTCCAAATAAACTCCTTGATCAGCGGTCTTCCTGATTATGTTTATGAACAGTGTTAATAAAGTATAGGTGAGGCTACCATGGTTAATATTTGTCCGGTTACACCAATCTATTAAAACGTAGGTAAGTTGTCAGCCAGAAGATTTTTACATTAAAAACACCTGGTATCAAGTTGGCTGTGGCAATTAGTGGGTACCGAAAAACTCAACGGATTAACAGGATGTATACTAACGTCTCAATCATAAACAACACAGTGCAATATAGCTCTAAATCGACCGTGGTGGAGTGTGGACTATAATGATAATATATATTCTACAGGTATAAACATATTTATCTTATATACATTCTGCCGATGAGCGCAAACATTCGTTGGAACTTGAACTATCTTCGCTATTTTTAGACTAACACAATTTTGTCATTAAGTTCACACAAGCAACACAAGCATATGGCCAGGCCGTTTAAAGAGTGCACACCCTAATTTCTACTTAAATGTAATTGAACGAAACATGTTTGGCTAACCCTCTTGTCTAGAACTCTACGGCAACATGCTTTTGGCGGCGGTTTGCAAATGCTATACCTCCCGACGAGATGTTTTACAAAAACTGGTTTGTTGCAATTTGTTTTATTTTTGATTAGCAACTCTGTATACAGTAAAATAATAAAACTAGATCGAGGGTTGTCAATGTACGTTCCGTCCATTTTCATAAAAGCATCGTGAAATTTCGCCTAAAAAATAATTTTTTTTTAGGGCAACCGATATGTGTCTGTGAGATAAAAACCATCATCAAATACTACATATTTTTTCGTTAGTGTGGTCAACATTTTAAAAACCCTATTTTTAATCATTAAGTAGGAAAAAAGTAGAACTGATCTAGATTTAACACAAACTACTCGCGCAGATTATTGTACAGATAGAAAGATGGTGAACCTAGTTTCATGCTAGTTGTTTATCTCATTTGGCAAATAACATAACGAACATTGCTTTAAATGAAGTGTTTTAAGAATATTTTGTTTCGATCTACCGACAGCTTCAGAAACCAACTGTGCGCAAGAGATAATCTGACGATTGCCCGTTTTATAATCCCCAACCCCCTCCCTATTTACATGGATAAACATGACTAACTTAATCATTCGTAGTTACCATTATTTCACTTTCGACTTTAAATATCTTTGTTGTCATACCAACCATGGTCCTTGTTGTCATACCAACCATGGTCCTTGTTGTCATACCAACCATGGTCCTTGTTGTCATACCAACCATGGTCCTTGTTGTCATACCAACCATGGTCCTTGTTGTCATACCAACCATGGTCCTTGTTGTCATACCAACTATGGTCCTTGTTGTCATACCAACCATGGTCCTTGTTGTCATACCAACCATGATTGTCAGCAGGTTGGTCTTTGTTGTCATACCAACCGTGATTGTCATACCAACCATGGTCCTTGTTGTCATACCAACTATGGTCTTTGTTGTCATACCAACCATGATTGTCATACCAACCATGGTCCTTGTTGTCATACCAACCATGGTCCTTGTTGTCATACCAACCATGGTCCTTGTTGTCATACCAACCATGATTGTCAGCAGGTTGGTCTTTGTTGTCATACCAACCATGATTGTCAGCAGGTTGGTCTTTGTTGTCATACCAACCATGATTGTCAGCAGGTTGGTCTTTGTTGTCATACCAACCATGATTGTCATACCAACCATGGTCCTTGTTGTCATACCAACCATGGTCCTTGTTGTCATACCAACCATGATTGTCAGCAGGTTGGTCTTTGTTGTCATACCAACCATGATTGTCATACCAACCATGGTCCTTGTTGTCATACCAACTATGGTCCTTGTTGTCATACCAACCATGATCCTTGTTGTCATACCAACTATGGTCCTTGTTGTCATACCAACCATGGTCTTTGTTGTCATACCAACCATGATCCTTGTTGTCATACCAACTATGGTCCTTGTTGTCATACCAACCATGATTGTCATACCAACCATGGTCTTTCATAGCACTGCTGTGCGCCACATTACTTGATTGATCGGGCTGCTCTTGTGCTGTTGACTGAACAGATTTTGATACAGCCAAAACAACAGACAGGCTGAGAACCACCACTATGCTAATGTATCTCATCGTGCCTTTTGGGGTCTGGTGGTTCAACTAAAACTGATCTGTCTTTTATAAGAAACTAACCGGCAGTAAAGAACAATGATACTTACCCAAAAGCTTCCGTTTCTCCTTGCATTTCGTAAAAAAATTATGCGGATTATATATAGCAGCATAACAATGATTATTTTCCAAATTATTTTCGCTTTATGAC
>CH002760.1:169625-188289 GCA_000149265.1 Ciona savignyi
TTCCAATATTCTCGAGGTGTATGATATCTTCAAAGCAGGGCACACGCAACTACTCTCGCCGCCTTTTTCTTTATCGTGCGCTCAGCACTCAGCAGACCCAGCTGGATTCATGCTTTGATGAACACGAGGCATAACCGCCTGCTGCGAAAACGTCACCAACGCTCTCCTTTTTATTTCAACGGCACGAAATTCACAGAGAATGTAAAGAAAGACTTGCTTAACAAAAAGAGCTTCTCCGCAAGTTACCACCACTCCTATTGGCTGATGTAGTCACGTGTAAATTCGTGTAAAATCGATAGAAATAGAAAGCGAAACCTCTAACAAGAAAGGCTATTACTCCTGGCATTTTCAATATTTCTCCACGAAAATTACAGAGAATAAATTAGATAAATTAGGAATTCCTTGATCGAATGAGCCATATCTGAGGTCTCTACCATTCCGCGTTGCGGAGAAATCGTTTTTTAGATTTGCACCTATTTTTATGGAACGCGGGACACCATGTTTTTACACCGACTCGCGATTTATCGCAAGTTGGTATGCAAAGAGAGTAAATAATGCGACTCTTTTTTTATTTATTATGTTATTATGTCAATAACTAAAAGAATTTATAAAAAAATCATTAAAAAACAAATTTTGACAGTACGTCATATCTTAGGCAAGCAAACAACAATCAATATTTTTATTTCACGGATTAAATATTTTCTGGCAGTAGAAACGGTTGGGTTCATAAATTAACAATTCAAACTTGTATACCATGTTTAGTTAAAAAGTAAATATGCTTGTGTTAGATTCAAGCTAGACACTAACTGAATGTTTTTGAATGTTTTAACCGTAAATAAGATTTGAATGTAAATGAGATATAAAGATAATACTCTTCCTATGGCTACTGATGACAACGGATCAGCAGCTGCCGCACTTCACTTGCCACTAATTCTATCCAATGCTATTATGAAATTCATGACATCTTTATAACTATTTTTAAATAATCTGACAAGCAGCAGTATTAAGCGACACTTTTTTATTTCGCACTTTTTATCATATTTGCCAAAAGCCATATTATATCGCCATTTATGATGATATTTCCGAGCTGATATTTTTTGCCTTCTATATTTGGCTTTCCTGTGGCGAGTTTATTAAACACGTGCTGGTCCTTGTGCAGTTAAAGTACTTATTTCTACCGTTCTATGCGTTTATGCAGTCATTAACAATGCAACAGTGTTATATTATATATCGTCGTGTGTATTTTTAAATTATCCGATCTATTATAAATGTGTTTTTTTTTTCTGATTTAACTATAGGTCTAACTTAAGTTCTCATCCGCAATCAGTAAGATGTTATTGGTTTGTCGAAAGATAATCTTTTTGTCTTTATTTATCTGTTGGTCTTGTGTACTGATGGCTGGCCACTTTCTGCGAGGTTGAATGAAAGGCACTTAATAAACCGACGACACCTCAACTCAATCATTTAGCCGAATATACATTTTCGAAAAGTCTGAACTATAATGATAATATCTAGTCTACAGGTATACACATCTTTATCTTACGTACGTCTGCACATAAACGCAAATTTTTAGTTGGAACTTGAATTATCTTCGTTATTTTTGGACAAACACAGTTTTGTCCTTAAGTTATGTAAACAACAGAGGAAAGATAGATCAGTCCCATGGCAACCATGATGTTCGTATACAACTGCCACAAGCAAATGGTCAGGTCTTTTAAATTATTATTTATATTATCTGTTTGTGGAAATGTCAGCGATCAAATTGAATCAAAAGCCTTTTTTGTGGAAGACCCGGTTAGAAAATTGGTTAGGTAAATTGTCGTTAGTCTGTTTAATTAATAACCGAGCACACATCCTAATTTCTGTATAATAGTATTTAAATAAATGTGTTTGCATGGTTACACTTTTGTGTAGAACTCTACGACAACATGCTTTTGGCGGCGGTTTGCAAATGCTATACGTCCCGAACGAGATGTTTTACAAAAACTGGTTTGTTGCAATTTGTTTTATTTTTGATTAGCAACTCTGTATACAGTAAAATATTAAAACTAGATCGAGGGTTGTCAATGTACGTTCCGTCCATTTTCATAAAACCATCGTGAAATTTCTCCTGAAACATATTTTTTTTAGAGCAACCGATGTGTGTCTGTGAGATAAAAACCATCATCAAATACTGCATATTTTTCATTAGTGTGGTCAACATTTTAACAATCCTATTTTTAATAATTAATTAGTAAAAAAGTAGAACTGATCTAGATTTAACACAAACTACTCGCGCAGATTATTTTACAGATAGAAAGATGGTGAACCTAGTTTCATGCTAGTTGTTTATCTCATTTGGCGAATAACTTAACGAACATTGCTTTAAATGCAGTGTTTTAAGAATATATGTACCGACAGCTTCAGAAACCAACTGTGCGCAAGAGATAATTTGACGATTGCCCGTTTTATAATCCCCAACCCCCTCCCTATTTACATGGATAAACATGACTAACTTAATCATTCGTAGTTACCATTATTTCACTTTCGACTTTAAATATCTTTGTTGTCATACCAACCATGGTCCTTGTTGTCATACCAACCATGATTATCATACCAACCATGATTGTCATACCAACCATGGTCCTTGTTGTCATACCAACTGTGGCCCTTGTTGTCATACCAACCATGGTTGTCAGCAGGTTGGTCTTTGTTGTCATACCAACCATGATTGTCAGCAGGTTGGTCTTTGTTGTCATACCAACCATGGTCCTTGTTGTCATACCAACCACGGTTCTTGTTGTCATACCAACCATGATTGTCAGCAGATTGGTCTTTGTTGTCATACCAACCATGATTATCATACCAACCATGATTGTCATACCAACCATGGTCCGTGTTGTCATACCAACCATGATTGTCAGCAGGTTGGTCTTTGTTGTCATACCAACCATGATTGTCAGCAGGTTGGTCTTTGTTGTCATACCAACTATGGTCCTTGTTGTCATACCAACCATGGTCCTTGTTGTCATACCAACCATGGTCTTTGTTGTCATACCAACCATGGTCTTTGTTGTCATACCAACCATGATTGTCAGCAGGTTGGTCTTTGTTGTCATACCAACCATGGTCCTTGTTGTCATACCAACCATGGTCCTTGTTGTCATACCAACTATGGTCCTTGTTGTCATACCAACCATGGTCCTTGTTGTCATACCAACCATGGTCCTTGTTGTCATACCAACTATGGTCCTTGTTGTCATACCAACCATGATTGTCAGCAAGTTGATCTTTGTTGTCATACCAACCATGATTGTCAGCAGGTTGGTCTTTGTTGTTATACCAACCATGATTGTCATACCAACCATGGTCCTTGTTGTCATACCAACCATGGTCTTTCATAGCACTGTTGTGCGCCACATTGCTTGATTGATCGGGCTGCTCTTGTGCTGTTGACTGAACAGATTTGGATACAGCCAAAACAACAGACAGGCTAAGAACCACCACTGTGCTAATGTATCTCATCGTGCCTTTTGGGGTGTGGTGGTTAAACTAAAACTGATCTGTCTTTTATAAAAAACTAACCGGCAGTAAAGGACAATGATACTTACCCAAAAGCTTCCGTTTCTCCTTGCATTTCATAAAACATTTATGCGGATTATATATAGCAGCATAACAATGATTATTTTCCAAATTATTTTCGCTTTATTGCTACGGATGTTAAAAGGGAAATTCCTTTTTAAATAGTCTATTTGTGTAACATCCTTGGCAATTGCGATATATTTCTAAATAATATAGTTTTACATAACGTATAGATTATAGCATATAATAAAACTTATATCATTTTCATTTTTACTATTATCTTTAAAATATTGCGACTCTGGAAAGGATAGGATAGGATATTCATCTTTATCACCGTGAATGGGAAAACCAAGGGGGTTAACACACAGGCAATCGTCAGATCACCTCGCGCCCATCGTCGGGTTACCGGAGCCATTGCAGTGTGTTGAATATGATAGACACGTTTCTTCAATTTGGTAGAACCCATTAATCCGCTGGGTTCAGGCAATGTCCGTAAAGTGCCTTGCCCAAGGACACAACCGACTAGCTAGAGACCAGTTTCGTATCTTCGACCTTTCGATTGAAAGGCGACGCACTTAACCGTTAGACCAGCGGTTCCCAAACTTTTTTTGTTGGCGGCGCCCTTTGTAAACTTATTAAACCTTGCGGCTCCCTCATAAAGCCAAAATTTTCAAACTGTAAGTATTAAATATTGTATATTCAGACTAGCACGCATTTGGATAACCATTCAAATTCTTCAAAACTATTCACTGAAGTGACGAACAGTCAATCAACACAAGGCAGTTTTTTGACAATCCATTATTCGAAAACAATGCAACGTTAGGCAGCAAATAGTGGCAGTTAACACCGAACAATGGATTTTTAACAAGTGAATCGAATACTGTATAGGATTGCACACCAGGATCATACATCTCCAACTAACATATGTACTGTAATTTTTTTGTTAGAAAACAATATAATAAATGCAGCAACTTCCGCATGCTTTCGCGGCGCCCCTGACAAAGTTTCGCGGCTCCCCAGGGCGCCGCGGCGCCCAGTTTGGGAACCGCTGCGTTAGACCAACGGGCCGGACTGTGTTTTTATTGATTGTGTTAATATAGCAATAACTAGAAAAAAATTGTTTAAAAAAACATTTTGACAGTACGTCGTATGTTGAGGGAACAACAATCAATATATTTATTTCACGGATTTAATATTTTCTACAGTAAAAACGGTGGGCTCCTGAGTTAACAATCCATACTTGTTTACAAAGAAAAATATGTTCTTGTTAGATTCAAGCGTGTCTGAAGCGAGCTATACAACTATTCTGAATGTTTTAACCGAAAATAAGTTTTGAATATAAATTAGATGTAAAGATAATACTCTCCTTATGACTGCTGGTGACAACGGAGCAGCAGCCGCCGCACTTTTACTTGCCAAAAGTTATCCTATCCATTGCCATTATGACGTTCATGACATATTTTTGGCAAAATCTGACAAACAGCAGTATTAGGCGACTCTTATTATTTCGCACTTTTCTTTATATTTGCCAAAAGCCCTATTATATCGCCATTTATGATGAGTTTTACGAACTGAGTTTTTTATTGCCGACCACCAGGTTGGGAACCATTGCTTTATACGGATAGGATATTCATGTTTACCCCCGTGAATGGGAAAACCAAGGGGGTTAACACACGTGAGATCACATCGTGCCCAACCCATTAATACGCTGAATCCAGGTAATGTCCGTATAAACCTTGCCCAAGGACACAACACGACTAGCTAGCGACCAGTTTCTTACCTGCAACCTTTCGATGGAAAGGCGAGGCACTTTACCGCCAGGCTAACCGGCCGGACTTTATAAAGCAAATAATGACGTAGATGGAAAACAACTGCTTTAAGTGACAATGACGCCATAGAAATTCAATATAAATGACGTCATTAGGTGAAAGAAGAATTTAGTCGGCGTGCTTTAGCTGAAATGCAATTTTAGCAAATATGATATCAAGATTGCTCCAACACCTTGCTTTACCAACATTTAGGAGTTGAATTTCAATGGTCTGAATTTGAATCTGCAAAATAAACTGAAAATCGTTTTTAAAACTTAAGGCCTAGAGCAAGCAGTAAAAGCAATAATAAGAATATAGTTAAGCAAGGACAAATGTGGTTAATGACTTTGCTGTAGGCGAAATGTTAACCTAAACATTATTAATGAAAAGAAGATACAAAAAGTATAATAAAACGTTCCGACAATGCCGATTGTCAGTGATAAAAGTGTGACCAAGAACTCTGCAGGTTCCTCGTGTATTGGCGTTGCCTGCTTTAAAGAGCAACAATACTTTAATGCCATTTTCAATAATCCAATCAAGTTTGGTTATACAAGAGAGCCAACTCTTATATATATGTAAAAGCTGAACCAGGGGAACGTGGAAAATTCCAACACGCGTAATATATTTATAACCGCGTCACTCTGGGCGATAGCCAAGGCCACTATTTGCCTTTAGACTTAGAAAACACACACATAAGGCCGTATTTGGCAAACGAAGGGGTGGAATTATGCTTGGGTTAAATCGTCTAGTGTACAAAACCATTGACCTTTATTTAATATTGCAAGTATCCGAATGGAAGTGTTCATCAATGTTTGCAGTAGATCAGCGTCAGTCATATCCTTGAATTATTGTGGATTGTCACGTTTTGTTCCAGAACTTAATTGCCAACTGGATAATGATCTATTGATTGGTCGGCAGGTAATCTTTTCCTTTTAATTTATCTGTTGGTTTTGTGTACTGACTATTGATGGCTGGCCACTTTCTGCAAGGTTAAATGAAAGGTGTCACAAACTGGAATAAAATTAATTCTTGCGTATGTTTTTGTATTGCGCAACCTGACCTACTTTAAAACGTTGTGTTTTTCGAATTACCATGGCTATGTGACGCCACAATGCATGAGGTTATTATTGTTCACTTAGGTGTTATTATGGAACCTCAGTTGGATTATTAGCAGTAAAGAAAGCAGTAGTATTGAAGTTGTAATTTATTCTGACCGCACATAAGACTAACCACAAACATTTATAATATAGAGTGATTTAAATATTTACAGCCGTTTTCGTTTCTAAAAACAAAAATTGTGTTTTTTAACTTTGTGTTAGATTTAATTGGCGTATTTTATTTGTTCCATTTATTTAAATAAAAAGAAAATTGTTGGGCATCAGGCGAATCATGACGCTCAGCTGTGGTGGACTATACCACAACCGAGCTTTCTCGGGAAATAAAGTATCGCAGCATCTGACTTGAACTTTAAGGACAACATCAGCTAAGAAGCTTCCACAACGATATACATAAACAGCACTCAGAAAGCATTTATTCTGAACAGAAGAGAAGCAGCAAGCGACACACGGCATATTGTCACATAGTTATAGACATAGGCTGTATACGAGTAGATGTTTTATAATCTCAGAAACGGACCAAGAGATTAAGATTTGTTCTGGGCGGAAATTCTTAACAATATGACAGTGTGGTACACAGTAGGTAACACGACGTCCCAGAATTATTTGAATTAAAACGATTCAATTTCTTTGCAAATTGCTACAATTTAAAAAATCCACAATAAACAACATAAAAATTGAGTAAACTGTATAGAAGGGCCGGTGCCAAAGCCGAACATTGGATCGGATAACTGACCTATTATCACTATTAGCGCACAGACACGCAGCCGAATATAGTTTTTGTTTTCATGGTTTCGATTTTAACGAAAAAGAACGGAATGCGAGCTGATGAAAAACCACGGTACTTGTATTGCGAGTAGTTAATTTTGATTGTAAAAGGCCCCTATTCACTTTCATGACTATGTGTATGGTGTTTGCACAAACTTGCCATTGATAAACCGAATCGACAGTTTTCATCCTCTAATTCGCATTTGAGTCGTCGCAGCTGATATTATTGGCAATGAACCAAGAATTTCTAATCGGCCTGCTCAGATAAACCACAAGATCAAAGGTACCGCCTTAACTAGAGAGTGCCAACCACGTGTTTAACCACCACTATTTGTAAAACACATGTTGTATGCCATATATTTATACTACATGGTCCCTAACCACAACTTGTATTTTATACACTGATTATGTAGTTTGTTTCTGCAAGCATAAACGCATGGGTCCCACAGTTATCAAACCAAATTTCTTTTTCATATGTAGTTAAAAAAAGAATAAACGTCTTAAATTTACGAAAATTTTCACCAGAAATGTTTTAAATTAAACCGTCGTTTCAAGTGCCGAAGTGAAATGAAGCTAAATTGCCAAAACAGCCCGATTTAGTTTTTCATGGCATCAGGGAATTCCCCTAGGTTTAGTAAATAAGTTCTGTTTTTACATATTATGTGGGTCATGTTATGTAACAATTCTTAAAGTTTTAATCTGATTTGTAGACTCCTTGTTGGAGATGTCAGTGCGATATGGCATGCCTGTCACAATCTTAATTCAGGAACATAACTTTGTTTTTAACGTAATTACCCTATGTAAATGTTTTTTCTTCTTTTAATTAGCACATACTGTCTAATGGTCTAACATTTCACCAAATCTAAATATAGTTAGAGCAGCCGTTTAAGCGCTATATGCCCCAAAAAGCTAATTTATTGGAAAAAAAACCTTTTGGATATTAACGTCCCAGGGGAATTCCCATAGATTCATTACCCAAAATTTTGATTTCTGCATATCGAGACCATGTTCTCTTACAAATGTCAATTTTTTTCTGCGATTCCATTACTACTTTTGGTAGATGTCGGGGCGACATGGCATGCTTGTCACAATCATGATTTAAGAACAAAATCCTATTTTTAAAGTATTTCCCTATAGATATTTTTTTATTTTTTCTAAGTGATCAGTGACTAATGCACTAACATTTTAGAAAATCTGATTCTAATTGTAACAGCCGTTTAAGCGCTATGGCCAAAAAAGTCAAATTTTTTAGAAAAAATACCGTTTTGTTTTGTAACGACCCAGGGGAATTCCCCTGGATTTATCACCCAAAATTTTGATTTCTGTATATCTAGACCATGTTGTCTAACAAATACCAAAGTTTCATTGCGATTCCATTTTTCCTTCTGGTAGATGTCGGGGCGACATGGCGTGCTTGTCACAATCATGATTTGAGAACAAAATCCTATTGTTTAAGGTATTTCCCTAAGTAATTTTTTTATTTCTTCTTAGTGTTAAATCAGTTACTAATGCACTTACATTTCATCAAATCTGATTTAAATTGGTGCTGTCGTTTAAGCGCTATGCCCAAAAAAGCGAATTTTTTAGAAAAAAATATCGTTTTGGTTTTTAACGTCCCATGGGAATTCCCCTGGTTTTATCTCCCAAAATTTTGGTTTCTGTTCATCTAGAACATGTTGTCTAACATATGGCGAAGTCTCATTGCGATTCCGTTATTTCTTCTGGTAGATGTCGGGGCGACATGCCATGCCTGTCAAGCGTTTGACGAAAAAAAAAACCCATAATAAACACGATATCAAAAGCCTTTTTTGTAAATCTACGACAACATGCTTCTGGCGGCGGTTTGCAAATGCTATACCTTCCGAACGAGATGTTTTACAAAAACTGGTTTGTTGCAATTTGTTTTATTTTTGATTAGCAACTCTGTATACAGTAAAATAATAAAACTAGATCGAGGGTTGTCAATGTACGTTCCGTCCATTTCCATAAAAGCATCGTGAAATTTCTCCTGAAATATAAATTTATTTAGAGCAACCGACTTCAATCTGTCTGTCAAGTAAAAACCATGATCAAATACTGCATATTTTAGTCATTAGTGTGGTCAACATTTTAACAATCTTTTAGATGGTGGACCTATAGTTTTATGCTAGTCGGTTGGCTCATTTGGCAAATAACATAACGAACATTGATCTAAATACAGCGTTTTAGGAATTTGTTGTAGGCCTATTTGATGTACCGGGATAGCCCAAGAAACCAACTGTGGGCAAGAGATAATCTGACGATTGTCCACGTTACAATCCCACACCCCCTCTCCTATTTACATGGATATACATGACTATCTTAATCATTTGTAGTTACCATTATTTTACTTTCGGCTTCCAATATCTTTGTTGTCATACCAACCATGATTGTCAGCAGTTTGATCTATGTTGTCATACCAACCATGATTGTCAGCAGGTTGATCTTTGTTGTCATACCAACCATGATTGTCAGCAGGTTGATCTTTGTTGTCATACCAACCATGATTGTCAGCAGGTTGATCTTTGTTGTCATACCACTCATGGTTGTCATGCCAACGACGGTCCTTGTTGTCATACCACTCATGGTTGTCAGCATGATGGTCTTTGTTGTCATACCAACCATGATTGTCAGCATGACGGTCCTTGTTGTCATACCACTCATGGTTGTCATGCCAACGATGGTCCTTGTTGTCATACCACTCATGGTTGTCATGCGAACCATGGTCCTTGTTGTCATACCACTCATGGTTGTCATGCGAACCATGGTCTTTGTTGTCATACCACTCATGATTGTCATACCACTCATGGTTGTCAGCATGATGGTCCTTGTTGTCATACCACTCATGGTTGTCATGCGAACCATGGTCCTTGTTGTCATACCACTCATGGTTGTCATGCGAACCATGGTCTTTGTTGTCATACCACTCATGATTGTCATACCACTCATGGTTGTCAGCATGACGGTCCTTGTTGTCATACCACTCATGGTTGTCAGCATGACGGTCCTTGTTGTCATACCACTCATGGTTGTCAGCAGGTTGATCTTTGTTGTCATACCAACCATGATTGTCATACCAACTATGTTCGTTCATAGCACTGTTGTGCGCCACATTGCTTGCTTGGTGAGGCTGCTCCTGTGCTGCTGGCTTAACGGATTTGGATACAGCCAAAACAACAGACAGGCTAAGAACCACCACTGTGCTAATGTATCTCATCGTGCCTTTTCGGGGTCTGGTGGTTCAACTAAAACTGATCTGGCTTTTATAAGCTCTAACCGGCAGTAAAGAACAATAATACTTACCCAAAAGCTTCCCTTTCTCTTTGCATTTCGTAAAACATTTACGCTGATGTTAAAGAGCATCATAACAGTTATTGTTTTCTAAATATTTTTCGCCTTATTACCACGGACGTTAAATAGGAAATCGTATTTTGAATAGTTGACTGTCTAACATCCCTTACGTAATTGCGATATATTTCCAGTTAATATAGTTTTACATAACGTATAGATTATAGAATCTAATAAAACTTATAACATTCTGATTTTTCTACCATTTTATTTAATACTGTTAGGTTTTAATTAAGATAGTAGATTTATGTCAGGCAAACAAACAACAATCGGTAGATTTAATTCACGGATTAAATAGTTTCTGGCAGTAGAAACGGTTGGGTTCCTGAGTTTACAATCCAAACTTCTATAGCATGTTTAGTTAAATAGTATATGCCCGTGTTAGATTCAAGCATGTCTAGAGCGAGCTATACAACTATTCAAAATGTTTTTTGAATGTTTCAACCCGATTTGCTGTTACTGTTTTGTGTTTCTGCAAACCTAGACGAAAAGGACCCTAAGTTACAAAATCGAACTTGTTACCCATGTACGCTCCGGGAAATGTAGTTGCCCCTTTAATAACCTTTGATGTGACCTCTTTAAAATATATCAAACAATAAATAAATAATTACCTTATTCGTCTGATCTCACATAGTCAGTGTTTTGTTTGATCATTGAAAAATAGACACCATTGACGTCAAGGTGAATCCCCAAACAACATCCTGCAACTTAATCAGAAAGGAAGGTGTGTCACGACGTGCCCTTGCTATATACGCATACCTGTTCTTTTATTGATTAATATTATCGTACAACATAATTCATTAGATTGTGTATTCATATATATCACACATCGCTAAAGTATGTGTTTTTATAGTTGTGGCAAAAGTTTTAATTGAAAGTATCAGATAGAATATGTTTGCTTAATCCCTATACCTTGCGAATGCATAATATATGCCTAACGGGTTTTTCGCGGCTGGGCAACACTAAAAGGAAGGGGGGGGAGGAAAATATAGAAGCTAGTACTAACCATGCCAAGACTATTCTCAATCCCAGAACTAAACTATGACCCCAGTCCTGACACCAAGCACAGGATCCACCTCTCCATTTATTCTGCTGCTCCTTCTCTTTTTATCATTTACCTAGCCGTCGGGTTACCGGAGCGATTGCTATGTTTGTAAGCGTTCAAGGGCCCGAATAGTAAACGCGACCAATTCATATGTCGAGTTATTTACAAAAAAACTGTCTTAGCAACGAACCCATTATGGGTTCGAAACTAAGCTTTAAAAAAAGTAAAATATGCTATGCGTTGTATCCCCCTTAAGCATTACCACACGGACAATCGTCAGATTACCTTGGGTACACGCTCGGGTTGCTATCGCAGTGTGTTGTGTATGGTTGAACCTATCTTTCCACTGGGTTGTCGATGTTTGCTCAGTGCCCTTCCAATACCACAGCCAAATAGCAAAGACCAGTTTCGAACTCTTTGAATCTAAGGGAAAACGCAAACCTACCAAGCTACTGGGTCGGATTATATCGATGGTTGTTATTCGCGACAGCTTTGGAAATATCGGCTTTAGACCTACAAATTTTCTTAAAAGTGGTTAGTGGGATAAAGCTCAATTTACATATAAAACTCTGTCGAGCTTGACCAAAAACTAATGGAACAAATAAGTCTTCTGATGTCATGCTGTGGCAAAATACGGTTTAAAAAAACAATACAAAGTAGATGGTTAAGTTTATTTTACTCGATGAACTGTCACAGTGACCACGCACTTCATATATTAATAATCTAATTAAAAAAACAAAACAAAAAATATTCACAAAGCGAAGGGTAAAGTATGCAAAAAGCGAATATTTCGTTTGTTTCTTTCTTCATACTGAGAGAAAATACCAGAGGAACCAAGCGGTTTCATTCGAGGCTTGGAAATATCATTATTATGTAGGGTGGTTTTTAAATAGAATTGTGTTGCATTGTCTTTCAATTGAGGCTTATCATGTTTCATGATATTGGCGCCGCCCTTGTTCGCCGTGGAACAGCTCGAAGAAAACTCAGATTCTTTTAACTGGAAGAACATTATCTCTGGTAATCATTGATCTGTACGACCTGTTAGTCTGGCAGTTTAGTCGTTGCAGTTAAATCAAAAGGTTTTAGGTTCGAAGCTGGTCACTAGCTAGTCGGTTTTGTCCTTGAGAAAGGCACTTTACGGACATTGCCTAAACCCAGCTTAATAATGGATTCTACCAGTTTGAAGGAACGTGTCTATCATATACAACACACTGCAATGGCTCCGTTAACCCGACGGTGGGCGCGAGGTGATCTGACGATTGCCTGTGTGTTAACCCCCTTGGTTTTCCCATTCACGGGGGTAAACATATCCTATCCTATCTAATTAATGCAGCAAACAACTGCTTTAAAGAGGTGAATGTTGTAAATAAAATAATTAACTTGGCAATTTCTGGCCTGTAAGCTACAACTAAATTACCATCACACAACCACAAAATGGATCAGTGCAGTTCCATCTTATTATCTCTACACCAAAAGATTTACTTTATTTGCAGAAGATGTCCCATGTAGTGGTGCATCTCTTAATCTTCGTAACATCAATCTCCAACTCAATCCGGCTCCCGCAAACATCACCCCCGACACAACCCAAAATGCCAGCGGATTCTTAGAATAAAATAAGTTTAAATAAATAATTAATTATTAATTGTTTAAACACCCCCATCCACCAATAACAAACATAGAACCAGTAATTTATAATATTGTAGAAATTTATTTGTATGGCTCGCAACACAATGGTTGCTGCTGTATTAGAAGTATTCATGAATGAAATTTGGAAGTGCAAATGTAGAGAATATTACCTCTTCGAAAGAAGAGTCAAGATTCATTCCAAAAGCCATTCCAAACATTCCAAATAAAGTACATGAGAACATTCCCATTGTCAGTTGTAATTCTAACCGGAGAAGCAGATTACGATGGCTGAAAATAAAATGATAAACTTTATAGCTTAAACTGAGAACAACTAATTTTAATCATTAATTATGGGTTGCCTTCGATTCCAAAGGGAACACATTTTAATTTTATTCCGTCTTAGTTTTATGCATAACGCTTGTGGCATGCATGTGTGAACAATATGATAAGATGATCTTTTGTTTCCTAATGGATGGTCAAACCCATGGAATAATTTCTGACGAAAATTCTGTTTTAACATTATTGCATTGAGCAGATCAGATTAAAACTTTACTTTGATTTTAATTGGCCAATCATATATTAGAACACAATACACATCACTATACAGAAAAGTATGTTGTCTTTAGTTTTTACCTAAACATGATGTTAATCCTACAAACTTTTTGGAAAATTGTGAAAGGAAGAGAAAAACAGTTTTTACCTGTCTAAGTTAATAAGAATAGCAGTGTTGGAGTTGTCAATTGCCTCTTTAAGTTCAGCAACTTTATTTCCAATCTCTTCACCCTGGTCAGGTAAATTGCACAGGTAAATATAGAAAGAATTACAAAAACAATTTACTATTCATTAACAAACAAAACTACGAAAATATGCATTCTATGATTTAATGATAAGGTTAAGTTAGCACAAAGATATGTAGAATTAAACGTGTTATGAGAGTGTTTCTACACCCTGTAGGTAAACTCAAACCACTATAGACTGCTTTCATGCATAAAAGTTTAGGTTGATGATTTGATAAAGTAAGATTGAGGATTTAAGTAGACCTACTGCCACTCACACTTCTTAAAAATGTATCGATTAAAGTTTCCATTTCGTCCTGCAGGTTTATGCGAAATTTATGGTGAATTTCTCTTTGAGTTTCAACTTGTTTAGAAGGTGAGTCCTTTGTCTTCGTTATTGATCGATTTTTATTATTTGAAAACGGTGAGAAAATAAATGCATCGTACATTGACCTAGGTGGACACATTGGTTAAAATCATGTAGATATTTTACTGCAAAATACTTATGTTTATAAACTTTATATATTTATATAAATCAGTTATATGCAATAAATATGTATTGGTGCTCTTACATAAACCTGCCAAGTGTACAATGTTTGACAATTATGATTATTTAGCAAACTACTATTCACTTTAAGGGGGTTGATAATTAAATATATAAAAAAAAAACCGCACACCTCACACTAAGGTTGTGTATTAAACTAACTTATAAAGACTACCTGTTTTCTCCTTCCCCAACAGTGATGCACAAATCACGAATATCGTCATCAATATCAAGTAGTTCTTCCAGTGTTGCGCAAAACTCCCGAATTATTGTTGCAAATGCATTTAACCTAGAAAAAAAAGAGTAATTTTAAGTGTTAAAAAAGAAAGTTTTGCAGTTTTTAACTTAGTAATCAATACACAATCACCGTTGCCACCATTAAAAAAGCACTGTTAACAATAGCATGAAACAAATCGTAAATAATTTTATCACAAGCATTGTATTCATGAATGTAAACAGGAATTTCCTGTTAGTTATAAAAATGGCTTGACATTTTAAAATCCATCATGGTTATAGCATACTACCTCCGACTACTATAAACAAATACACCCCTCTTTTATATTTATTTTTGACGTGGAGTGATTATCTTCTAATTAATAGTAACGTTCCACAAGAGATACACCAATAATTAATTTAACAATACTTATAATTTGTCTGTTGTCAAAAAGCGTTCACAATATGAATCTCACCACTGGTTGTTTATCGTCTGAAGTAATGCATAAGCTTTGTAACAATACATTAAACAAGTTACACCAACTATCTTCATGTCTACATTAATAAAGAGTAATTTAGGTATGTTATTTAACCTTAAAAATACCTTGTACTGTTTTCGAGTAGAATATGCACCAGAGACCGATCAACACCAAATTGAGTTGGGTCTGTTAGTGTTGTGAGCAACTTTTGAATGTTTGGCTCCAATTGGGACAATGTAGCTGTTAAACTAGATATCTAAAAATATTAGAATTTGAAATGATTTGAACATCAAGCAAAACCACCAATAAAACAAGTACTGGTACTCTATGTATTATATAGAACATCAAATTCAGAAAAAAATATAACTTTTTAAATAATAGTTTTTCCTTGGATGCAAATTAACTTATGGCCAAAACAAAATATATGTAACTAGATAGTGCATCACATTTTTCAAAAGTAACATGTGAATAAAAATTTATATTTGTTATTGGAAATTTAACAAGGCTAATAGTGAAATTTACATTATATGCAAACACAGCCTCCAAAACTCTGTACTCAAGTGGTAAATTTGAAGTGTAGAGTGAAGAACCAGTTATCAATGATGGAAGTTCATTCCAAAATGTTGATATTTCACTTTTTGATCCGCTATGGTTGTGAAATGGTGGGTCAACCAACAACACTGCATCAGTACATATTATAGCCTTCAGGTTCTGAAAAGAAAAAAAAAAGGTTGTTAAACGATCAATAACTTTTTAAACATTTAAACCTGATTATTGGCATCACAATAAAGTGAAAATACACATTTAAAAATATTGGCTTTGTTATTTTTAGTATATATTCAGGTACTGGTACTATACTCGAATGTATTAACCTGAAATCGTAAAATGATTTTCTTGTTACGAACAGCAATCATATTAACATGTTGAAACCGTAGATCTCGTACAGTTAACCCAAGCTCATGGTACAATGATGTCTTTGTTACTTCTGTAAAAAAATGGTCAGCACATTAGCACACCTGCATCCGGTGCTTAGTATAAATAAAAAAAAATGTTTAAAATTTTTGGCGCTGAAAATTACAAAACATGGACTTCTTTTTTATATTTTATGTTCTGTCTTGTCCCATTATTATTATAAGTAATATGTCTATGCACATCTACATTATGTAAATTTACATTTCTGAAAAAAAATCCGATGTTGCTAACTTTTACATAAAAAAAATTGTGAGTACAACTTATTTTTCAATATGACCGATAATGGCTTACCAAAATGACTTCTTATTCCATTTGAATCTACAGAGTACTGTAAAAATAGTTTAAAATAAAGATAATTGTTGTGCACTTTTAACATAAGCTTTTTTTTAAAACATAGTAAATAATTATATGTACTGTACCTTTTTCGATAATAAAAGTGACCAATCTTGGTTTGGGTCTTATCTATAGCAACATTTATAGTCTATTTATACCCATATTTTTACTTTAGTTGGTTAAAACTTACAATTTTAAATTTTGGAACTTTATTTGATAAAACCCTCTTGTTATTTCCACGAATTCCACCTGTTAAAATATAAAAATAAATGATGCATGTTTTTTAGATTAAATTAATACAATTAATCTATAAGCTAGAACCATGCTGTCCCAGTCTAGTAAGTCCGGTTGACTCAATGACGCCGGCTTGCAGGTAGCCCACCTTAAATACATGGTTGTGTTAAGGCATTTTCGGGAAAAAGCCCCATAAGGTAAACTTGACAATTGACTGTGTGATAACATCGCAAAAAACTTCTCATTTACAGGGCTAAAATACAAATTCTTATCTTAAGTATTGCAGATGATGCAGATCTTGCACAATATCAATAATTGAGTGCACAATCCTAGAAAATAAGGCTTATAGTAGGATTCGCTTGTGATATCAGTTTAATAACAAATGTATTGCAATAGCATGAGCGAGAATTATCTCTTGACGCAAGCAATTTTTTTCAAAAACAATCTTTTGCAAGCAAAACTATTTGTTTAAAGACCCGAGAAATATTATTTGAAGCACTATGTGCTTTTAGAGCACTTACTTTGACCCTTACACATACAATGTACAACAGCCATATTGAAAATATGTCATTTTTTGAGTGTTCTCGCAATGAATTGTAAAGTGTTCCAAGAGCGCAAACATTAAGTGTGTACCCAACAAATTAACAAATTGTTTTTCATAAGACACAATCAAACTTTTCGTAATTTTATCAACAATCTTACAAGCCAGGTCACTATACTCCTTACATTTCAACACTCAAATAAAAAAAATAAAAAAGTGCCATTGTGTGAAAGGGTTTTCTCTTCACTGATATAACACTTTCTGACAGTATCACAAAATAAAGATAGAAAAACTATCCACATGTACATAAAGGACAGGGTTTAGCTATAACTACGGTACTCATTATATATTAATATGTATTCTCTCAAACTAAAAATAACACTGGTGTGCAATAATAATACGAGAAAGGAAGCTTGAGAGTAGAGCTGCACTATGTTTCACACTAGCCAAACAGTGTAACATCCAGTGTACCGGTACCCTATAACACCCTTACCCCAATTGGGAACACTTAGTGATATACTGCTTGGTACATTGAATTTTCAGAGGAACTGCCTATGACCTATATGAAACATAGGATTTATTGTTAAATAATGCATACTTCTCATCGATATTTGCAATTTGACTAAAACGATTATATTCTCTTAACAACGAAAAATGCTGTACAGCTTAGTTTAGTAAGGAATAAAATCACGACACAGGAACAGGAAAAAAAGGAAAAACGAACAAAGTTAAAACTCATTTAACGCGTTGTTAAAACTTATCATTAAAAATAAAGATATAATTTAATAAATATAGCGGACGCAGCCGCCAAAACTGGCGAAAGAACAACATTGAGCAAACCAAATTTAATTAGGAATAAAAGATATGAATATATAACATAGCTCACCTGATTGTAAACAGCGGTAGCATATCGAAAAATAATGCTGTGGTTGCGTCAGTAAAGCAAGAACTTTTTTGTGGAACATTGGAGCATTCTTTTGCACAAAGAGAGTCCTAAACTAGACATTGAAAAGGGTTAGACAAGTCAACAAACTACAAAACTACTGTATTAATATGTTCCACTGTTAGTTATATAATTGTCCTTCGGATGTTTAAAAATGTAAAAAAAACTATTGTCACCTTATTCAATTAAATTTTATATGCCTTGGTAAGTTCTGCACCTGAAATGTTATGAAAAATAATTTTCCTGAAAAATTTCATTTTAGGGTATTTTTTAACTTTAACCACGAAATCCAGCTCCTCATTTGTTACTGCGGCGCTTCAGCTTCTGCTCACTTTTTTCA
>CH002760.1:191923-206302 GCA_000149265.1 Ciona savignyi
TTTTTTAGATTAAATTAATACAATTAATCTATAAGCTAGAACCATGCTGTCCCAGTCTAGTAAGTCCGGTTGACTCAATGACGCCGGCTTGCAGGTAGCCCACCTTATACATACATGGTTGTGTTAAGGCATTTTCGGGAAAAAGCCCTATAAGGTAAACTTGACAATTGACTGTGTGATAACATCGCAAAAAATTTCTCATTTACAGGGCTAAAATACAAATTCTTATCTTAAGTATTGCAGATGATGCAGATCTTGCACAATATCAATAATTGAGTGCACAATCCTAGAAAATAAGGCTTATAGTAGGATTCGCTTGCGATATCAGTTTAATAACAAATGTGTTGCAATAGCATGAGCGAGAATTATCTCTTGACGCAAGCAATTTTTTCAAAAACAATCTTTTGCAAGCAAAACTATTTGTTTAAAGACCCGAGAAAAATTATTTGAAGCACTATGTGCTTTTAGAGCACTTACTTTGACCCTTACACATACAATGTACAACAGCCATATTGAAAATATGTCATTTTTTGAGTGTTCTCGCAATGAATTGTAAAGTGTTCCAAGAGCGCAAACATTAAGTGTGTACCCAACAAATTAACAAATTGTTTTTCATAAGACACAATCAAACTTTTCGTAATTTTATCAACAATCTTACAAGCCAGGTCACTATACTCCTTACATTTCAACACTCAAATAAAAAAAATAAAAAAGTGCCATTGTGTGAAAGGGTTTTCTCTTCACTGATATAACACTTTCTGACAGTATCACAAAATAAAGATAGGAAAACTTTCCACATCTACATAAAGGACAGGGTATAGCTATAACTACTCTTTATATACCTTTAATATGTATTCTCTCAAACTAAAAATAACACTGGTGTGCAATAATAATACGAGAAAGGAAGCTTGAGGGTAGAGCTGCACTATGTTTCACACTAGCCAAACAGTGTAACATCCAGTGTACCCTATAACACCCTTACCCCAATTGGGAACACTTAGTGATATACTGCTTGGTACATTGAATTTTCAGAGGAACTGCCTATGACCTATATGAAACATAGGATTTATTGTTAAATAATGCATACTTCTCATCGATATTTGCAATTTGACTAAAACGATTATATTCTCTTAACAACGAAAAATGCTGTACAGCTTAGTTTAGTAAGGAATAAAATCACGACACAGGAACAGGGAAAAAAGGAAAAACGAACAAAGTTAAAACTCATTTAACGCGTCGTTAAAACTTACCATTAAAAATAAAGATATAATTTAATAAATATAGCGGACGCAGCCGCCAAAACTGGCGAAAGAACAATATTGAGCAAACCAAATTTATTTAGGAATAAAAGATATGAATATATAACATAGCTCACTTGATTGTAAACAGCGGTAGCATATCGAAAAATAATGCTGTGGTTGCGTCAGTAAAGCAAGAACTTTTTTGTGGAACATTGGAGCATTCTTTTGCACAAAGAGAGTCCTAAACTAGACATTGAAAAGGGTTAGACAAGTCAACAAACTACAAAACTACTGTATTAATATGTTCCACTGTTAGTTATATAATTGTCCTTCGGATGTTTAAAAATGTAAAAAAAACTATTGTCACCTTATTCAATTAAATTTTATATGCCTTGGTAAGTTCTGCACCTGAAATGTTATGAAAAATAATTTTCCTGAAAAATTTCATTTTAGGGTATTTTTTAACTTTAACCACGAAATCCAGCTCCTCATTTGTTACTGCGGCGCTTCAGCTTCTGCTCACTTTTTTCAAGGCTCTAAGATGTTTTACGTTAAGTTGAATAATTTGCAAAATATAGTGCTTTATTTAAGGTTTAAGTACCACATCTGTTTTTTACGTTATATCATTTGTATGTAGCGTACAGTTTTAACTACTAAATTTTACAGTTTCTATCTGATTATTTTTAAATTTATTTGCGCTGTTTTCGTACTTAGTTACAAAACCCGTTGCTTCGTATCATATCTCGGCAGTGATAAAGCCGCGGAAAAAGTAACATAAAGAATTTTATGTTAAACGTACACAAATAGATTTTTGAAAGGAATACAAACTCTATCTGCAGAACAAGTTACTAAAGCTACATTACAAGTAGCGTTACTTTTAAATCAACTGTATTTTTATGAATCATTAAAAAGCAATACGCTTACTTAGTAAACTGTGGGTAAAAAATATGTCTGCGACAGAAGATCATAATCAAGTTGAGGTAAGTTTAAGTCGTATTATCATGTCAACACCCTTTCTGTTGATCTGTAAGTTTCAATTAACATTTTCCGAACAGAAAATTATGAATTTAACTCCCTTCCCCTTACTTTTTATTTTTTAAATAGGGTAATTAAACTCAGTCTTTTTTTTATTAATTTACTTTTTAAACTTTTCAAAAGTATGCTATTAATGTAATACTTTTTATTGATAGGATGCATCAGATGATGACCAACCGACTTTCCCCACAAAACCAAATGAACAAGTGGATGAGGCGTTTAACCCTGAACAAATGCTCGATCCCAATGCAGAGGTTAAACCTAAAAAAATAACATAGTAACACAACCTTATATATTTGTTTTTTGTTTATAATTTAAGTATTTAATGTCATACCAATGGCCTACTCCCTATAGTTGTGCAAATATAGAGATAAGTAGGATGGATAGGTTACTCACAGGTACAGAAAATCATCTGATTACATTATGCCGACCATCAAAATACTGGGATTATAACTGATACTGGTGTCAAATACAATTAAGTTTAGGCAATGTATAAGTGCATCGCACATATTACATTTGACTAGCTAGCGAAAAGGTTTTATTCCATAACAAATCAGTCAACAGTCAGATATTTCATAAAGAGCTCACAGGTCAGACAAATACTGATACTTTTTATCTTACTCCCTCTCTTTTTAGAACATTTAAATACCGGGTACATCAAAGGCTATTGCCTACTACAATTCTTCTTATAAAGCTGTCTAAACTTTAACACTAATTTATACCCAATACTCTGGGAATTTTAGATTTGTAGTTTAACATTACTATTTCTAAGGCTACAGAACTAGTACTATCAGTGTTAATAAAAAAAATTTATATCCTTTTCCTGTAGTATGTGGATCTTGAGCACTGCCGAATTGGTACCATTGCGGGTTTTGATCGTCTGAAAAGAGTAGAAGAACTTTGTCTTCGTAACAATTTATTGAAGAAAATCGAAGGTGTTGACAGTTTGGCTCAAACACTCACATCTCTTGATCTTTATGACAACAGGATCAAAAAAATTGAAAATTTGGAAGCATTAGTTTTATTGGAGTAGGTTTGTGATAAAACTTAAGGTATTTCTTTTACTGTGTAAAAAAGCTTTGATTATTTCTACCCTTTTTTACACACCAGAGGTGATATTCTTAATAATTAATCTGACTCAAGTTTAAACTAAATAAAGTTACCTATTTTTCAGAACTCTTGATTTGTCATTCAATTTGATGAGAACTATTGAAGGCCTGGACACCCTTGTCAAGTTAAGAAAGCTGTATTTATTGACAAACAAATTTACTAAAATTCAGAACGTCAGCCATCTTACAAACCTGACTATGTTGGAATTGGGAGACAATCGAATTCGGGTAAATAATCATTTAACTTCACAATGTATTCGCCTCAATTTAATTTCTTTATTTAAATTAAGATTAATTCCCACAAATAAACCATTTTTATCAGTTTTATCACCACAGGTGTATAAACACACAAGTTTTAAAACATATCAGCTTAACAAGTTTTAAACATATTGTAAATTTACCACTGTAGGCATGAAGTTAAAAATCTAACATTTTTATTAAAATAAAATAAACACTCTTGTAGTATCATTGCTGAATTGTTGTAACAACACTAAAAAACTAAAAATCTAAAGACTTTAGATGTTAATTCCCACCCACCCATGTATTTGTTTTGGACAATTGGCTTCACTTTGTTTAATTTATATTTATGGATGAATTTCTTTTACACATTTACACTCCATTTCATTAATTTTATAAATCATATCACAGTACAATTCAAGGATCTTAATTTTGCATAGTTAATGTATTTTACTACTACTACTTTGAAATACGGTTGGGCACAGCAACTTGCATTGATGCGTAGTTCATTAAAGTTTAATGAATCAGTATCTTCTTAATGCAAAGTAGGCTTACCCCCAAAATATCTCTAACAGATGATTAGTCAGCTAACTATTGTTATTGAAATTCAAAAAAATGTAACTTACCAAGAACTAGAAATATGTTTAAATTAAAATAGAGTTCTAATAATCCCATTTTACATGGATTTTATTATTTACATTAATGTCAGCCTTTTTTATTAAATATTGATGGTAATTTGTTCCATATTAGTTCCAATTTTACTGTCATGCCTTGAATCCACTGCTAGCTTGACAGCTGTGTGGTGTAAGTTGATAGTTTGTAATTTTTAGTTTGTAGAACATTGTAATTTTTATTTTTTCTTAGTTTTTTATTTTTAAGTGATAACTTCAAACCTGTCTGCACAGGTTATTGAAGGTCTGGATACTCTAACTGCGCTTGAAGAGTTGTATCTGGGGAAAAACAAGATCACAACCATAAATAATCTTGACAAACTGGTTAATCTAAAGGTCCTTGCCTTGATGAGCAATAGGCTGACAAAATTGGAAGGACTAGGAGCATTGGTCAACCTAGAACAACTTTATGTCAGCCACAATGGCCTTGAGAAGCTGGAAGCTCTCGAAAATAATGTAAGTCTGAAAGGTGGAATGTGTTACATTCTATTAAAATAAGATACAAATTAATGAATGACACAAAACAGTAAACGAGTGTTATGTTTTCTATACTGTGTTGGTCTCCGATTTATAGGTTAGAATAGTTTGTATTTATTTCAGTGGTGGAAAAGCACTTTAACTGGTAAAATACCACTCTAAATCTGCATTTCTTTAGTTGGGGTAGTGCAGCTATTGCACTGTGTTGAGATGTTTGATATAACTTTAAACAGCATGGCCTATTTGATAACACAAGTGTCTTAACCAGAGACACAGCCACATAGGATTTAACCTTGAAATCAAAGTGGTATAACCAACAAGAGTACATAATACACATAAGATATATTGCAACTTTATTTTACAGACAAAACTTCAGACTTTGGACGTAGCTGGAAACAAAATAAAGAAAGTGGAAAATGTAGGCCACCTTTGTCATTTGGAAGAGTTTTGGGTGAGTCAGCATTCTATAAATGAAACTCAATAGCTATTATATACAGCTATTATGTAACAAGAGAACATTTAACAAATGTGTTTACAGGCAAATGACAATGAGCTTTACGATTGGAATGACATGGAAGAATTGAAGAAATGTACAAAGCTTGAAACCGTCTACCTTGAACGCAACCCACTGCAAACCTCCCACGCCACACAATACAGACGTAGATTAATGGCTATCATGCCGAATTTGAAGCAGATTGATGCTACATACACTAGAACAGCAATGTGAAAACTTATCAGTGAAATGGCATCGACCTTTTATCGGCTCCAAGCATCCATTATTAATGGTCCTTTATAAACCGCTACTAAGTGCTGATCAAGATAAAATTCCCGAAGCTGAAATTTTACCAATTGTGTCGTGCATGTGATATATTCTGCAATTCTTATTACTTTTGTATTGATTAATAAACCATATTAAATCTAGCAGACGGACTGGTTTGAACTATAGTAATGAGATAGTTGTTTTAAAGTATTTATTCATGTATGGTCTTTACCTATGTCAAGTTTTAAAACTTACATTTGGTATGTATTTTCTGCAAATTTATTTTAATGAACAGAAAGATAGTCATTAGGTTGATATAAAAAAATATTTCCAGATCCCGTGTTTTAGGTTTATACTTTTCTAGTTAAATGAATGAAAGCAAGTTTCTTTGGTCCACACTGAAGTACTTTTAACTTCCGAGCAAAAATACATGAGTGTGTCACTTTTATCATTAGGAATACCCAACCGGTTTTCAAACTAATGGTATATTTCATCTTCATGAGTGTTGTCCATTCGTTTTGTCGTATTTTCATGTTTTCATTATATATATTTTTATCTTCTATATTGTAAAAGAAAGATCAAGACCAATAAAAACAACAAAGTTAAACAGTCAGAACGGTTGTTAAAACCTCTCATTTCCTAATTCAGGCCTAAAGGGATTTACAGTGACTTCCTGGTTTACGCCCGTTGCAGTACCTATGCAATTGTACAATGCGCCCGTCCTGAGTAAGTTCAAGTCACCCTCGCAAATAAAGCCCAATGCTTAAAATAAAAACCTTATTTTCCTAAAGGGTATTTTTGGTAAACTATATATTTATTTAACGAAAAATAAACAATTACTTTTGCATCAAAAGACTTTTGGCATAAAATAATAAGGTTCAAATTACATTTAGCGCATACAATGATACACACTCGAATTTCAATTAGTCACAGGTAATCTTTTGACACAAATTATTAGTAACTGTGCAGCCATAATGTTCCTGTAAATCAAGAGAACAAAATTTTAAATTAATCATTAACGACAGGGAGAATTAATTTACTTTAGTTTAAACTGATATACCAAGGAAAATCTATCATTTATATTATATATTGTGGCTAGAAAACCAACTATATATTATTGCATCATTTGTCATAACGACACGGAGAATCATTAAACCTAAATTTATTTACGCAGCATTTGTCGCAGCTTCTTACTCTTATTTTCCATACCCAGTATTTACGAAGAAGGATATAAATTTGTCACACGTAGCTCTTTGCCCACAGATTTTGATACCACTGTTAGTACATCTCTCGTTTTATAGTCTTTGTGCTAAATTCAACTTCGCAAGCGGAATGGGCTTACGCCGTAAGCCCTAGCCTACGGCAAATAAATGCATGTTTCAAATATCCATATTTGCATATCGTTATTTCACATTTTGCTTATTATAGGAGAAAACTAATGGCGCTAATGCAACAAACATGTCAAACTACATCAGACAGGTGAATAAATAAAGTAGAGTTTTGAAAGAAATAAATACCATCAAGTTTGAAATTCTCTAAAATTTATTTTGTACATTCTACGTATCCCCATGACCTAATAGGCCTATATTCGTTATTTACAAAAAAAATAGAACGCCAGTATGCCATACATGTACCGAACAACAATGGCATATGGTTGAATGACAGTAAGTACCTTTTAATAGTTTCTTGGCAATTACTGTTTTATGAATTTGCATGTGTAATATAAAAAAATGTGATGGCAAATAACTATTTCTAGAACGCGCGTGTGCCTGATAATTTAAAAAATATTTTCGAAGTGCCTTAGGTTAGGCTATTGGTCAAACGATAATTTTTCTTATAATTTATTGAGTACCGTACGTGACATCTGTTCGATTAATATCGTCTTATCTGTTCGCTATGGACTTATATTTGTTCAAATAAGCAACGCCTTATATAAAAATGGGACGATTTCGTCAAGCGACAATATCCTTACAAAACTTACAGTAGAATCATCGCAGCAAGAAAATGAAGTTTGTGGTACTCATCGTACTCATCTGCATTACAATGTGCTCAGCTAGTCCAGTGTCGGAGTTGGAAGCAAAGGAAGTGGTAAGCTAATTTCACTACTCTTACTCGGACAACACGGTTTCATTATCAGATAGTAATGTTTAAGTTATTTTAATTTATGTGTAAGTAATATGAATCAAATAGCATTTCATTACGGGTTATCGCAACCTTGCACGAGCGTTACTGCCACTTAACTTTCCTTAGCATTGCTTTTTTGTGTGATTATGCAGTGCTATATAACATATGTCTTTTTTATATTTTACCCCTTTATTGTTACTTAAAAACAAACTGAAACATCTTTTTAAATAGTTCTCCCTGGGATTTACGCCATGTTATATTGAAATCACTCCATCATACGTATACACTGGGGAGTAATATTATAAATGAGGTCATTAGACGTAACAATGCCTATTTTATGATTGTGCGTAATATTTATACCTCGTGTAAGATTTGGGCCTTTGAAAGGCTTGGGAGTTTTTGAAGTGACTGGTTACAGTATTTTCCATAGTTAAATTGATTTGGGCCATGTGTTTTAATATTAATTTGTCATGTGTATAGAAGTGAAGTTCATAAGTTAGCCTACTATGTAAAATATTTAAAAACCGCAAATTTTAGTAATATCATAACGTAAAAGTGGAATACAAGTTTTGAAGTTGGAATAACGTCTTGATATTGCTGGAGTTGCGCGTTTTGTGACGAGTCCTGTATTGTGCTACGTCTGGTTTAGTAGGCGCCGCCAGAAGACGTAACACGCCAGTTGTTCAGTGTTATTAATTCCGGTTAAAGTTCACTTAGAAGTCATTACAGTGTGCGGTATATTTTAGTAGAACCCATTAATCCAGGTGTTTTAGTGGATGTCCAATAAGTTCATTGTCCAAGGGCATAACCGTCTAACCAGCGGCTTGATTCGATCTCTTCTTGTCTGTAGTCTGCAACGACCTTACCGATTACCGGATGGACATCTTACACTTAAAATTATAGAGCTTATTTATTAAGTAGTATTATTGCATATCGCAGAAAAATATGGCATTTAGCGAAGCAGCGAGAAATCAACTCCGGGAAGCATCCGTTTTAGCTATTTCATATCTCTGTCTTGGTGAAAAGGTGATGCCCGAAATACAAAACACGATTTGCGCCAATGCGTTCTACGCTGGGATGGGGGCTCGGACAGCTGGTATTCCGTGTACGTCACGTTAATTGATATTTAAAATTAGTACCATAAACTTACAATAGTGTATAAAAATGTTTCATTTAATCATATTCTTAAATTTTGTATTAAGTTGTGATATATTGCTGAAACGATTCAACAGCTATCTCTATTTAGACCGATTAGCTTGGTGGGTTAGTGCGTCGCCTTTCAGCTAAAATGTACCAGTTTTAAAACTGGTTGCTAGTTAGTCGGTTGTGGCCCTAACTAAGGCACTTCACGGACTTTTTGCCCGAACCCAGTGGAATATTGGGTTAAACGGAAACCAAAATAAAAAAACGTCATAATCATACACAACACACTACAATAAGGGTGCCTCTAAACGACCGCTTGGATCACTTAGATTGCTATCGAATATAATTCTCACCCTGTCCCAAACACTAATCTCAACCCCAGAACTAACTTTAACCCTAACATTAATATCATGGCTTTTGTTATTACGAAGTATAGTAAGCGATTCAAGCGCTCCATGCAATCCAAGCGCTCCATGCAATCCAAGCGGTCCAGTAGTATTTAGAGGTACCGCTACAAATAGCTCCGTTAACACGACAGTGGCGCGAGGTGATCTGCAATTGCCAGTGAGGTGATATACCGATTGCGTTCAACCCCTTATGGGGATAAATATGCTATTCTATCCTCTATGCATCGATAACAAGCTATATTAAATATATAGCATCCAGTTTACTTCATTAGAATGACTTTATAATCTGCACTTAACCACATTTTATTTACTTTTTCACAGATAACATGAAATCAAGTGATTGCATGGACTGTTCGATTGCAGAGCCTGTGTGCTGGGATTCATGCCCACGACGTCTATAAAGTTCCATGTCCTGTAACCTCCAAGAACGATTTATATATCCCTTTAATTGCTGTATAATTTTACCAATTAATTTTTAGATATGTTTAAATGTGTTTTGTGACCTGCTAATTTAACGTTATTTTATTCGTGACATGAAATAAACTTCTCATTAGCAATTTAAATTGGTTTTTAAATATTTTTTTAATTCAACTAAAACAGCTGCACAAAAATATTATTTGTATATATGCTTGTCAAATTTCGCGTGCTGGGGACATGCTGGTATGCACATCAGAACAACACTTATCCACAGTCTAGTTGCACGATTGAAGTGTATAAAAAACAAACTTAGCTTTCAGTTTACGATTAACCCATTAATCCACTAGCTTTGTTTTGTCACAAATAAAAACAGCAGCAATTAACTCATTTTACCTTTTAACATCATCAACTGAGAACATTGTTAAACATTTTAACAAAAAAACATGACAGCTTAAATAATAGGAGATACATAATTATTACATGACACAAAAGTTTTATTTGTTTATACAAGTACTTTTTACAGTTCTACAAAAATAGCTTAAAAATATTTTTGAGGTACAAGGAGGAAAAACAAATAGTAAAATAACCTACTCAAAAATAGAAGATCTGCCCAGCAAATACTCCTTCACTATCGGCAAGAAGTTTCAAAAAACACTCCTTAATGCGCTCTGAGGAAATGTAGCTTATTTCAGTATGCCAATGCCAGTATAATACCAAATGCCATATACCACAGTAAAATTATTTAATTTATTATGAGCTCTAAAACATTACTTTTTATAAAATAAACAGCAGAGATAAATAACAGCGATTTTTAATCAAAAGAAAAATGGCTTAGTCAAAAATGGATATAAATAACTTGTATTTTTCATATTGAAGAAAAAAAGAAGGATAATTTCTGCATCACAACTTACCTGTTATATGCATATTACTTGCAAACATCCCATATAACAAAACATTACATGGTCGCAGTTGCTCGGAATAATCTGTTATTGCACTGTGAAGTTGTTGAAATTGAGGAATGTCATTTGACAGGAAACATAATATTAATGCTGATGTTTGGGCAAAACATTGCTTTGATCTAAAAATGCAAAGTTCAATAGAGATATTTAAACTATAATCAATGCATTAGAATGAAATGAATATTTCTAATTTACTGTTATTCCTCATTGCCACATAGTTCTGTTGGTAAGAACATTGATTTTTAACCAAAAGGTTGTCGGATTGAAACCAGCTGCTGACTTAGTCCATTTTGTCCTTGGACAGGCGTTTATCGGACAGCACCCAAACTTAGTATATTAATAGGTTGAAGTAAACAATAGTATTGCTACAATAGTGTACAACACACTGCAATTGTTTCACTAACCAGCAGTACGCACAAGTGTGGTAATCTGACACTCGCCGTGTAATAAGACCACTAAATCTTCCTATGAATATCAATATTCTATCATATTCCTTAAACTCTAATTTATTTTACAGCTTACCTTAAGTTTTTAGCCAACTGAAGTATTATACTGAGATCACTTGTAATATCTTCTGTGACAAATTTTGAATAAAGTATAAAACAGTTGATTGATTTTGTAATTGAAAGTAAAACATGCTCTGCTGAAGAACCTTAAAACAAATCGTAAATAAATACCAGTCAGTTTTGCGGTGGTTTAATACAGTATAGTAGTTTTAAAACTTACTATTTCTAATAATAAAGGAAGCTTCTATTCGAGTTTCATTTAATATGTCCTGCACAATTGGATTTGTTTTGTCGTTTTCTTCTGTGTACACGTTTAATTGAATACCTACAACAAAAGTACGAAGCATAAATAAAACATAAGTAACATGACCAAAATTTAGAAGTCTTTATATATTCATTGGTCATTACAGTAGCTTGTGGCAAATAGGTCACATTGCATCAAACTATCATCACGAGTTGACAGTTATATCACAATATTTTTGAAATGAATTAACTCAACAAAACTTTCGATGCTATATCTACTTACCCTTCAAAATATTTCTTGCCACAATCATATCCTTGCTATAAGTTATCTTCCACAAGTTATCTGAGCCCATTAAAATCTTTGGTCTGATCCCAGAATAATTTAAAGCAATCTTTAAACATTCAGTACCATGATCAAGTTCTGCACTAGAACACTGTACAAATAAACCCATTATAAGTAAAGTTTGATTTAGGATAACAGGAAGCTCTACCTTTAAATATCCATTATAAATAAGTGAAAATAAAAATCCTTGGGGCATTTCACTAGCCCAGTATGTACTTCTGTCTAGAGATTCTTTCATGAAGCTTTTCTCATCAATGGAGATAACAGTGGAAACAAGGGGACGCACAACACCAACTGCCTGGAATAGAAATGAACGGAAAATATAGTTGTTATGGACTTTTTATAATATATAACCTTGTGTGCCCGTTAAGCTAATATATTCGCTAAAGAATCTATGCAAAAAAACAGTTTCAATTTTTTCTCAGTTTTAATTTATTTATTACCTTGTACTGGGTGGTATTATCTATAACATCTAAGATTGTTTTTTCATCAACAAAAGGTCGTACACCATCATGAATAATAACCACTGGATCCTTTTCACATTTATCTAGTTGTAAAATTGATTTCAAGCACTCCAAACCTTGTAATATTGACCTAAATTTTATAAAAACGGTAAGAAAGACTTAAGAATTCTGAATAACTGTAGACAATTTTTTTCCTAAACTAAACATATGTATTTTATTTGTTTTAGTGTACCGGTTTTTATAAATTTAATTTTATGTAGTAAAGACACTTTATACTGTTACAATATTTACAACAAACAGTCAAACCTATGTCTCGTCTTTGCACCTTTGGTAAGAAATACTTTGTTAGGATCATACTTCTCTACAATTGATTCCATCAATGCATACCATTCATCTTCTATGGGAGCTGTAACCACAATGTGGCTTATGCAATTCAACCTAGCAATAAAAATAACTTATTCTTGCATGAACTTTACCACAAAACATATAGCATATAGTTACAATGACAGTGATGTTATTTTTGGCTGGCTGTGTGGCTTGATAGTTAAACATTTAATTTAGTGATTGTAAACTAAACAATACCCTGCCGTAACCATATAATTGTATGAAGTTGTGCTTAAACTAGACTCTAAATGGTTAGTATGATACAAGTAATAGTGTCTGAGGTATTTCTTAAAACCCTGTACGGCAATGCCAATATTATTAATCACTTCGATTTACATATGATATGCCCTGGAATACCAGCAAGCTTTTTATTTATCCAAGACTTACCTATTGAATGCAGATATTGTGTGGGAAATTATTGGTTTACTATTGACAATTTCAAATTGTTTTGGTGGGTTTTTATTAAACCTTATCCCCTTGCCTGATGCAGGTATGATAACACAAGCATGTGTTGTTTTTAACTCAGCCATACTAATACCTGGAATATAAAGACACTATACTGCTTGTTATGAAATATGTACACAAAAAATTCAAAATTGGAAACTTAATAAATAATATTTATAATATACACTTTAAATATGGAACAAATAAAATAATATACTATTTCTTACATTTTTAACTGCAAAGTTCACTGCAAAAATACGTTTTTCATTGCAAAGTCAATGCAAAAACACATTTTCACTGCAAAGTCACTTCAAAAACACAACCTCCACAGAAGCAAAGTACGAGGGTGCAGTTGTAAAATATTGCAGTCTCACAAAAACACCATTGTAATACAAATAAAATATTGTTACTTTGTTTTGATTAATGACTTTGATGAAGGAATCAGGAACTGTCAACCAAATTCCAATTTTGCATAATTAATCAATAAAAACACTGTAACCAGCTAAATGTTTTGAATACTTTAATGAACGTAGATCAGTTATGTGCAGAGGTACTTTCCCAGAGGGTAAACCCGTAAAGAACACTCTTCCATAGAGTAAATATAAATAGCTTTTACCTGATTTAAGTAACACTGTTTCCGAGTAAAAGGGTTGTATGGTTAGCGCGGCCGGCGTTCTTTATAAAAAAATGTTTTCGATCAAGAACCCATTAACCAGTAAACGTTTGAAACTTTTTTTTAGTGGACTAGGTTTCGTACCCGTGCTGTGGTTTTTACCAGGCCGTTTTTATTTTGAAATCTGTACCGTGTTGTTTTTAAAATTAAAAAATACCGTAACATTTTTAAGTTACTAAAATAACGGAGTAAACGTATTATGGATGGAATATTAATGTTTTGTCCGTTAACATAGCTTGTGGATTAGTGCGTCGCCTTTCAGCCGAAGGGTTTTAGGTTCGAAACTGATCGCTAGCTTAGTCGGTTACGTCATTGGGCAAAACACTTAAGGACATTTTCTGAACACAGCGGATTAATGGGTTCTACCAAATTAAAAAAAAATGTGAATCATACACAGCACATTGCGCGATAGCTCCGGTAGGCTAACCCGACGGTGGGCGCGAGGTGATCAGACTATTACCCATGTGTTAACCACCTTGGTTTTCCATTCAAGGGGATAAACATAAATAGCCTTTACCCTATCCCGGAGGCCGGCAACCTGCGGCCCTTTCATTATTCTGATACGGCTCTTATTACTTTTTGCTACTGTAACGAGCGCTTAACAAGTTTAATAACCATGCATAAGTGAAACAATCAGGAACGACCTCCAGTCGTTAACTCACAGAGTGTTGTTTTCCGTTTATTGCGAAAATATTATTAGTTTAGCGGCTCACACTGAGTAACCGGACCAGGGCGCGAGCGA
>CH002760.1:206402-216654 GCA_000149265.1 Ciona savignyi
ATTCAACAACTAATTCGGTAAAACTGCCGCAGTCTTAACCGGAGATATATAAACAAGTTTATATATCTCCGTCTTAACTATGTATTTTATATAAAAACAATACCAAGGTATTGACTGTGGTAGCATTTAGTAAACAGGTACTCAAGCGTGACCGTAACAACCGGCCGAGTTCGTTACCCTTCTATCTGTAAGTTAGTATTCTATGGTTTTAGGTTCGAAACTGATCGCTAGCTTAGTCGGTTACGTCATTGGGCAAAACACTTAAGGACATTTTCTGAACACAGCGGATTAATGGGTTCTACCAAATTAAAAAAAAAATGTGAATCATACACAGCACATTGCGCGATAGCTCCGGTAGGCTAACCCGACGGTGGGCGCGAGGTGATCAGACTATTACCCATGTGTTAACCACCTTGGTTTTCCATTCAAGGGGATAAACATAAATAGCCTTTACCCTATCCCGGAGGCCGGCAACCTGCGGCCCTTTCATTATTCTGATACGGCTCTTATTACTTTTTGCTACTGTAACGAGCGCTTAACAAGTTTAATAACCATGCATAAGTGAAACAATCAGGAACGACCTCCAGTCGTTAACTCACAGAGTGTTGTTTTCCGTTTATTGCGAAAATATTATTAGTTTAGCGGCTCACACTGAGTAACCGGACCATGGGCGCGAGCAGGCCCGGTGCTAGGAACCGCGAGGCCCAATTAGAAATGTGATGGCGGGGCCCCTACTCTTCATAGCAAAAATTATGGGTGTTTATATATCATAAAATACATACCACTACATACAAACTATAAAAATAGACATTTAATACTTGCTATAAAACAAAATAAAGGTAATGTGGATGCTTTTTTACACTATATTGTTTTACTTCCAACCATATGTATATTGTTTAGCAACCATATTCATTATGACGTAACAGGCAGACACAGAAATATAAATTTCACTTAGTTACGATGCATAACAAATGGATATTATGAGAAAGAATAAATATTATTTCACTTTTTATTTTACGTTTCAGTAGTATTTTGAAACCTTGTAATACAGAAAGACCCCCGCTAGCGCGGGGCCCCTTCAAGGTGCGGGGCCCAATTTGATCTAATCGGTCAAATCGGCCTAAAACCGGCCCTGGGCGCGAGGTGATCTGACGATTGCCCGTGTGTTAACACCCTTGGTTTTTCCATTCACGGCGATAAACATGAATATCCTATCCTATCCAAGTAACTTAAACAGAATCAAACAAAATAACCAAAAAGCTGAAACTATAATTAACAATAGGGGTAATAAACACTATTAAAAATATAAATAAGATGTTGAAACCAATTGTATCATCCAGAAGCAGTAGCTATTCTTTTAAGTTAATTAAAAGCTTACACTTGCTTATAGTATGGCTCGCTGAATAGTCAGTGGGCGTAACGACTAAGCCTACTTCCCATTATGTACGATCTCCAAAAAATATGGCGAAGTTCCACAAAGACTAGCTTAGTTTATTGTGGTAAGTGGCGAATATGGAAGTGGCAAAAATTACGTGCCGGTGATGAACACAGCCATGCTAATACTGAGAGAAGACACTCGTTTTCCACTGAGTACACATTTTCTCAAGTTCTGAGGCAAGTAAATTAAACTTTCAAAATAAATGAGAATTTTCCCATTTTCGGCTTTAAAAATTTAGTGTAGCCTATATGAAGTATGCATTTAGTGCTTAGGCTACACTTAGTTAAAAGAACATACTCTATTCCCATGTGATAATGGCCAACCGTTTGTTTTTCAGAGACTTGAGCAGTTCTTTCCTTTTCATGGGGATAAACATGAATCTTCTATCCCAACAAGAATCCAATCTAATCTTTGCTGCTAAGCTATTTCAATATGCTGCAAGCACTTTGTGGATTAATGTTATTCTTTTTGATAATACTGGACTGCTATATTGTTTGAAAGTAAACATAACTTTACAATCTTTTTATTTACTGCATAAACGAGTAGAATGATAATATTACATCGAACACAGCAGAGGAAGAATGAATGCTTTTGATGTTAGTGCTTGGATGGGCAACCAAGTATCCCTGATTTTGTTGAAGAATTATTAGAAATGTGGAAGATTTGTCTGAAAGGTTATTTGACTTTGTTAGTGCAGAGAAAATTAAACTGGTTGCGTAATTATAGCCATGGATTTGCCCAGAGTTAGTTATGGTACTAGTCTAAATAGACATATAGACATATAGACATGTTATGAATAATCAAAGCATGCAGGAAGAAATGAAACAAACGGGCAGCACCGAATCACAATGGCAAAATACTGGTTTGAAGACTTGTAAGCAGACAAAATGTAAAACCCAGTACGTCATTTTACGTGTGATTAATAAGTAATTCTAAACAACTTATAAAAGCAGCATTCAATCAATCAATTGCAATGCAAAAACATAATGGTGCCATTGCGTTCACTGACAAATTTCATAATCTAAAGATTAAAGTTACATTTATAATTGTTAAAATTCCAAAGATGTTTGTTTCGCAAAGGTCTGAATTAACCAAGAAATGAAATATTTCTGTGTACGGCTGTGTTGCACTTGTACCAACCTTGCGCGAGTGAAATAGGTAGGGCAGGCGGAGCACCTTGATTGCACAGATCAGCAGTTACAGAAGCGGAAAAACGTACCGAACAAAAATAAAAGTTTAAAAGTAAAACATGGCAACATTAAGCACACAACCCAATACCTTGATCCGTTTTGATATGATATGCCCATTTTCTACATGCCATGTTATAGTATGCAATATTCATAATAATGCAGTGCAAATATTTTTTACTCTTTGGGAGGTGTGCTTACAGAAAACTAAACAAAAAACAATGAATCAAATATTTTCAAGTAATTAAGCACTAGCATTATTTTGACGTGGATTATCAATGAGTCTGGGAACACTTGATATAAACGTTGGTCAACACTGGATGTTAAATAGCGCTAGTGTACATGTAATTAACATGAGTGTTAGGTCTTCCATCACTGCGCATTGAACTGCTTCGCGATTTTTGAGGTAAACTGTTACTCTGGCCTGCTTGCATTACTCTGTGGCACTCCCAATGGCCACTCTGCTCAGCAATTGAAATTGGAGTTTGTCCTAAACCATCCGGTTGGTTCGGGTCAGCACGGCTCTGAAGATGGAAACAACGCATGAAGTTAGGCATAGCAACCAATTAAAATAACCTCCAATACATTCAATATCGGTGATTTTTAGTACACTCAATACCAGCGGTTACTGGTACACATAGCAGCATAAGTAACGCAGCTCTCTACAAAAGAAATACATTGTAAATGCTCTATACAATAGCAATATAATCTACAACTTGAATTCTTATCTGCGCTAACAGGGTCATGCAGAAAAAAAAACTATTATTTAAAAATGTCTTTGTTGCTTTTAGCGGAAGATTTGGGTTTCTACATTGATACTTGATACTCCCAAAGTAGTCAATATTACTCACCCACAACAATAGTTGAACAGAGGCAAGATCAGCCACAGAACTTGCAACATGCAACGGGGCTTGTTGCTCCGAACCTGCAAGTGTGGGATGTTTAATGTTGTTCAATATAAATAATGAAACATCGCATAAATATAATATATACATGTTTTTGTTATACAGCTTAACCATTAACACAGTTCAAAATTTTCATACTAAAGACGTAGACATTAAAGGGTAAAGAGCTTAGAACAATTCTAATTCTGTTAGATCTGTTAACAATGTGTTCGCTGTACCAAGTACTAAAGTTCTACCCAACGTTTCAAAAAGAAGTGATGAAGTAACATACCAACAGGTCTATTGACATCATCTCGTGATGCATGAGCAAGCAGATGCATCGTTAACTGAGAGTTTCCATCAGCGATTGCGTAACATAATGAGGAACCTTCAGATGACAATGTTGTTATAATCCCACACCAAAGTAGCTTTTATAATATTACAATTATTGCACAATGTAAGTTTACAATAACACCAAAGCTAAAAACTGAGTTAATCCTCAAAAACAATCACGGAATATTTTGATAAAAATTTAAAGAAAACTTACTTATATCGGCAGCATATTTCGCTGAGAGTTTTGGAAGAAATAATTTTCTCTCGTATTTGTCACGAATGAAGGTTTCTCTCACTTCACGTGATGTTTGGAGATCAGGTTTAACAACCTCATTGTTTATCAAACCCTCCCATACAGAGTTTGCAATCAAATTACCAGTTTTATCCAGGATTTTTGTGAACTCCAGGGGCCAGTCATCGAGCTCTGTACAAATATATTAATAATTTAAATGTCCAAGTTTTCAAGTCTGGAACAAATAACTGACCCAAGCAATTTTTATATTCTTAACAATTTGAAATGTTTCATTGTTTTAACAAATTGGCGCTTTTACATTTAAGAAAACACGACAAATGACGCAGTAAATTTATTTTATAACACTTGTTACGATGTTAGTTGTTGTAAACATAAGACACAACCAATTTTATTTAATAAAAAAAAGTGATGCTCTCCTACCTAGAGACCTCACCCTAGATATATGGGTGCCTAGATTGCGGTGAATTCCAGAGCATTCTATGCACATAAGACATCCAAGATTGAGGGAAACCCAAGTTGGATCGGGAGCGCCACAGTCCACACAAGCCGTGTTGCCAGCTATCTCATTAAACAACCTTTTGCATGGCTGCAGAGGAAAAATATTTTTTTGTTGGTCTTTGAAATAAACTGTTTACATATTGTAAGTGAAGCATTGAAAAAATAAGGTTTTTATACACCATTTACACATTTCTATATAAAAAGACAACCTACATTTGGTTTATTTGAAGAGAAATTTTGTAAACCGATCATAATCTGTCGTTCAATCGCAGTAACCCATTCATCTCGTTCCACTGAACATGAGGACATAAATTGCCATGATATTCCATCCATAGAAATTAAATGGAATTCAGCATTTTCATCTAGAATAAAAACTTGGAAAAATTAGAGGATTCCTGAAATGAATGCAGGACCAAGTTGTGTTTTGTTATGTGTAACTGACTAGATATTATCTGCAAACAAGGAATACTACTGGAAACAGAATGATTAGTTATACCATGCATGCGTAGGATTTTAGAAGAACAACATTCGAGAATTCAATTGTTTAATAAAAAATTAGCAGTTAAAACTGAGAAAACTGAATATTTTAAAATCACAATTTGTGGCTTGGGAACCAACCTGTTTTTGAAGTGGGTGATGACTTGGATGTAACAGAGGGGTGTCTGCCTGGTACCTTAATCGTCGTTTTGACAACAGATAAACTCTTCTTATTTATATTCTCCATGTAATCCTGTCATGTGATAATAAGATGATCAGACAGTTCCGGTGCATGGTGTAAAGCACTTTATTAAAAAGGGATCATGACATGACTCGATATTTACAGTGTGTTCAAAGCAATTTGCACTTAAATAAGATTAAAAATTTTTGCTTTGTTGAATAAATTGTTTCATAATTTTTTTGGGAAACCAAAAAAAGCACTATTAAGATCAAACATTTTTGTTTTGATATTTTTTTTATTTAACAAAAATCTCTGCTTTGTTGCACAAACTGAATCAATAATTGTTGAACTTACTATGCTAAAAAGGTGGTACAAAAGTGAAAGCAGTAGAAAAATGACAGCACGGTGGATGGATGCTGTGCTAAAAGAGAACTCACATGCATACTGCTGTAATAAGTGAGGTTGCCTTCATCCTCCAGTGCAACATATTTCTTCTTCCACTCCTTGTTTGAGATCTTTCCCTTGGAAGTTCTCTTCAGCAACCAGCCTTGCTTCACTGGGATGTTTCGGCCAAATCCCAGGTCATTTAATCTTCGCTTTTCTTCAGAGTCACTTGCTTTACGACCCTGGGCATGTTGCAACATGACTTACAATATTGCCTTATGGGAACCATACAAATATGGATTGTGTTGTAAAACTTATGAGACCAAATTAAATTAGTCTATGTGTTATGGTTGGTGGTAGTGTAAGTACACCATACAGATAGCACTGTCTTAACATGTCTAATAAACTATTCATTTATATTCTATCGTATTAAGGTGGTTCTATATTGCCCATGTTCTACTGGATTCTTAAACGTATAAAAAACATTATTGCGCATTTATTTTTGTTAAGCGTTTTAATATCACCAGGTACAGTGAACTCACAGAAAACAAATTTGACTTTCTTCGAGAACTTTTCCTCAGTGGAGTGGGGGTGAATAGACTGCTGATTGATAAACTACTTTCTCCACCTGCAGATAAAGAGCACAGAAACCATAATTAACGAAGTCTTTACAGCAGCTTTTCATCAAATATTAAATGAGCAGGGTATGTATTGTAGAGATTTTAACATGAATATTTGAATATTACTTTTATTAAAAAATTGCAGGTGAAACACAAAAGATCAATACAGTGCTCTTTAATTTAAAGCTACGGGACTGTCAATTGCAAAAACAATAATGGACCAAAGGAGCCTAGCTTGATTTGAATATCAAATCTATTAAATTGATTATACCATGTAAAGATTTTCCATTCGAGCGGATTCCGTTGTTATGGTAGATGGCTGATGATGTGCTCGCTGACCTGTGAAGCGGTGTGGTTGGCGTGGAAAGATGACCACTGGGTGGTGAAACATAATCTAATTTGCGACGGGAGCATGATATCTTGTGGGCAACTGTAAAGTGAAATTAATTTTATTCAACTTGAAGAGTTTAAAATCTATTAATTTAAATCGGAGCTTAACAAAATCCATCCTGTAATATTCCTTAATAAAAAATAAAAGTATTTTAATAAAAAACAAACTTTGCCTTTAAAAACTAAAGTCACAATCAGCTCAAGCTTAAACAATCATTTTAAGTTATTAACAAACCTATAAATTAAGCAATGCTAGTAATCTTCATATTTTTTTAACTATCAAAATGTTTTACTCTATATATTTCAGCAATTATCATTAAGACCTGTTTACCATATAACAATGGCTTATCTAGAAAGACTTACTGTCATGAAATACATGGTCAACATTAAGTCCATATGTTGAGCAAGATTCATAGTAAGCACAACGTTTCAAATCGCTTGCCAGTTTCTTAGCTCGATCATCAAATATAACACGTGGCCGCTCACTACAAATGGAATCTGTAGACATGGGCATATTTAAGGTTATTTCTATTTGCACAACAGTGAAAATGTAAGCTTTATTATTATATACTTCTTATGTTAAAATAGTGGTGATGGAATACAAGCAATTTTTCATTATTCTACCACAATTTTACTATTTAAACCCCAATATGAAATTGCCTACATGTTAAAACATGCAACTCACATTTTAAATTGTAAAATAACAAACATGACCATGGGTAATAGTACACATAAATCTCTCATCATGTATAACTAAACTGCAAAAATGACCTTGTGTGCCGACGAGAATGAGAGGAACATTGGAGAGATTGCGATACTGCACCAATCTACGATAGTAGTTATATATTGAGTGAAATGATGTCTCATCTTCCAAACTAAACACGAAGATCACTCCGTCAACCCAGTTTGAAAACTAAAAAAAACAAGATTCCATTTTATCTGTGCAGTGTATTAATGCCACTTTACAGCAAAGTAATAATGAAAGTAAATAATAAATATAAATGACCCTGAAATTTTCACTAACCGGCTGGAAAAGCCATCCATTTGAAACAATTTGCAGGAATTCAAAATTTGTTAAAACGTATGAAATTAATTTGTATATTGAACAAACAACAGTAAGTTAGGTTAAGTATCGTATCACCTCAATTTCTGGAGGGCCTCCTTCATCTCTTATCAGCAGAAGAAAGCTTTGCCCGTCAACCACAATCTCCTTCTTAAACCTCCCACCTTCAGGGGATTCCTCACGCACATAAGAGCCAGTCAAATACCGATGAACTAATGCCGATTTGCCACTTGTTACACTTCCAAGTATTCCCTGTGTGGTGAGACAGGATTTAAGTTTTGGATATTTAAGTTAAGCTTTATATTTTGTTTAGGTTCTGGACTAAAACCAATAGAAGAAATATTTCCAAATAATTTGCTACAAAATGCATCAAACTACTGTGGCTTTTTTAAAACTAAGCATGAACTGCATAAATTTGGCGTAGTACTAAACATTAGCCTACTTTAGTTATTATCGAAACATTTATGTGCGTAACTAGTGTGAAGGGAAGCTATGTAAGTCATGTCAACATTTAACCAAGAGTCAAATAGTAAACATCACATGTGACAAATAATTACAACATAGCTGAAAAGATATCTACCCATCAGTATATTAAGACTTTTAAATAACTTAATAAAATTTACACCCCATGCATGGTGTATTATATATATATATAATTTTATATATAAATATATATATATAATTTTATTTCAAAAACAAAGTACTGTAACATACACTGCTACAGGGATGGAACAAAGGAAACAAAATGATCTTTGTAACTGACAAGTTAGCCTCAAGTACAATGTTTAACCTAATGCTATTGTTGCTTGATATTACTATTTGCAGACTCCAATATAATCCATATGGGAAATTGGAATGACGCAACCAATTAAACTAAATATAGAACAAAGAGTAAATACACTTGCTCGGTCTCTTGGCACTTGAAAACTAACATAAGTGCTTTGGGACAAGTACAGTTGTCACTTAAATCACATGTTCTCTATAGCTGGGTTAAAGAGTTGGCCAAAGAACAACTTATTTGCTTACACATTACTTCTGTAAAAGCCACATTAATAATTTAAACATAAAATTAATATCCCATTAGTGAATTACATGGAGTGAAGTCGGTAACCTAATAAAATTGCGAAATGTAACAACCTAATCCATACCTGCCACCATTAAGTACAATGCATAGAAAAACACAGTGCACATCTTTAAAATTATTGTCATTTGCTGTATATAGTTACTAAACCTATTGATTTTACAATTAAACCACTAATAGTTGATAAGGGTCGTAAGAAAAGTGGTATTAAAATGTCACATTGTAACTGTACCGGTACAAGAATATATACCGCTATGCAATTATTAAAAATATTTGGATTAATGAAATTTTACAATCAAATTTAATTAATTATGGTGCAAAGTGTAATATGCCGCCAACACAGACTTTACATTAAACAGCCATAAACTTAGTTAAGGATATTTAATTTAAATGTCTATAGCAGTACTAATTTTTATAAAATTTAAAGAACATCTATATGTACATCCGTCAAGATTTTGTGACAACTGAGTATAAAAGATGTATCATCAAAATTTGTCTTTAAAACTAAATTTGTCTTTAAAACTAAATTTGTCTGCAAAACTAAATTTGTCCACAAATCCAAATTTGTCTACAAATGATTTAAAATTAATTTAATAGTAAATTCAAATTTGGTAAATAAAACGGACCAACGAAAATTTTTGTAAAAGTTGTTCAATTAGGCTTGCTTTAGTATAATGAATGCTACGGTAATTTTAGCTGTTGAAAGAATTGACAACAAACTAGCCATAAAAGTTCATTTTTTTAAATAAAAACCAAAACCTTTTTAACCTTAAGGTTGCCATCCGATATCTATTATTAGATATAATAATGAACTTTTATGGCTTCATTATTATATATAATATATAATAATCGCTAAATAGCTAGCATGTAATAAAATTGAATTACAAAGAAATATGTGGAATAGTACCACAATGAGCATTATGTTTAAAATAATTTTAAAAAGTATTTCAAACACATAAAACACAACTTACAAAAAAATATTCTATAATGGCCATTCTTAAACCTGTGCATTATATTTTGCATCTAAATATACTTCCTAAGTTTTTGAATTAGACATGCTTTTATGATCTATAACAATGGTTCTTAAACTGGGTTCGATCGAACCCCAGGGGTTCGATGGGGTTCGATGAGTCAGTATCAGGGGTTCAGTAGAGATTAGGATAACTATACACACGCTATGTGTATAGCAATCACAATGTTCTCTACTTCAGTGCTTTTCAACCAGTGGGCCGAGTTTTCTTTCTTTAAATAATAAGATCTTATGTGCAACAGATGCATAGTTCACTTTAGGCTCAAGTTTTTAACAGATATTTTTTTATTTCAACAAAGGGTTTGGTGAATGCCCGCATAAAACTTGCGAAAGTTTAAGAACCACTGATCTATAATTATGTTAAGCTTACCACACAATAATCGTGCAAGACCTCGGCAAGAAACTGCTCGGCTTAAAGGATCAAAGAAAAGTA
>CH002760.1:226454-239033 GCA_000149265.1 Ciona savignyi
CGTCCGCTTCGATTGTAGGGAACTGGTTTGGGAGTGATGATACATAGACTTCTTTTGTGGTGAAGTCATCGGGTGTACTGGCTCTGGAAAAAATGGAACCTCCTGAGCTAAAATCTCTTCATCCGTCTCTGATAGCTCAGAGTCATCTGTCAGAGCGCGAGCAAGAACTGCTGCTGTTTTTTCATCAAGTTCAGGAACAAATTCAGAAATATCATCATCTGCAGTTGTCTCTGACTTTGAATCTTTTTTAGCCTTTAAATACTTTGTCATATAGTAGGTTGTTGCTGGCCGTTGTTTTAAAGTATATTGCAATTGCATTAGGAAAGGCTCTACATATGTGTAAGTCCGTTCTAGAATTTTGTTGTACCACAGCAATGGCCAGAATAATAAGCAAAGCATTACAGTATAAGCAAGGAGAACGCCCGGTACTAAACTTCCAATGAAGTTTAGAAATAGACAGAAAACGCAAAACATGAAACAAAATTTCCCAGGAAAGTTTTGTTTAAATGCAACAACATTGCAGAAAACAGCTTTTAAATTCACAATCCCTTCAGCAACAATATCACACATTTCACGTAAACTTAGAAGTCTGGGGTGCAATTCGCCCCATTCCGATTCTGGGTCTGGAGCTTCAGCCCTGATCTCTGGCCATATTCTATGCTTCCACATATCCAACCACACAAGGGCAAGTACTAGAGAAGAGATGAAACCAAGTGCATGACTGCTTCGTATTGTCAAATACCAGAAACCAATATGGATAATAATCAGGAAAACTGTTGATTGTGCAGGCTTCTCCCAAACTAGTAGACGTTGAAAATAAAGAATCACAGATTCATAACTACGAACATATTGATAAAGCTTTAAAGCAAGTTGTTCAACACCGCTTGATTGGGTATTAAATGCATCCCCAGCACCAAATTCCATTATTCAGTTGTATTTAACACTTTGGTATGAGATAAACACATCTGGAGATGGGTAAAAGTAAGTGATTGTGAATGATTGTAAAGAAAACATTGGTGGAATATCTATGCTAAGTAAAAATATAAATTACTGTATCACGGGTACTAGATTAAGTAACTACCGTTTTGCTTTAATATTAAACAACTGCAATACAACAAATTATAACACAGAAACAGACAGTATTAAATCAAGTAAAGCCTAGATAAGCCTTAGCAACCAAAATGTCACTAAAACGAGATGGAAAAACTATAATAAAGTAAAACTAAACAAACCGTATAGAATTGAACTGTCCTTCAACTGTTTTTGTTTTGGTACTAACATTTTAGAAATGGAACTGGCACCACTGTTTCATAGAAATCTAAACTAACTCCGTCCAAGCCAAAGTGTTTAATAAACATTGATAAGATTGCAGATAAACATTGATAAGATTGCAAAAATTAAGGCCAATTCAAGGATAATTAATATTTACAGTATATTTAGAATCATGTTGTATTTAAAATAACATATATACTACTTCAATAAACCCCGCTATATCACCTGAAGCTGCCACGATGCCTGCGTATGAACTGTGCGAGTTCATTGTGCAAATTTGTTGTGCACTATTTTTGCATGAAAAAAATCCATATAATGCAGAATCTCGTTTATCATTATCGAAATGTGGTCCGTGAAAGCCAAACAAATTTAATGTTTTAATACAAATACTTATTTATGGTTAATTATCTGTAGTATTTTAATTTGATGAAAGGTTTTGTATGATAATACACCGCAAACTTAATTTTTAAACGTTTTAGGGAATCCGCGATTATGCGTCATCAAAACGGGAGCTATTTTTTTAGGTTTAAGGTCAGTTCATAAAAACAATAGGTTTCTCGCTATTTAATGTTTCTCTTATTTCTCTTTCGACGAATATGGCTGGTTTGACTACTATAACAAATTATAATGCGTAAATTTTTAGTCGGTATTTTGTGTGGCCGTTAGGTTAAGCCAAGGTAATTATGGAAATCTCATTCGATGATGGCTATATAACGAACAGTCTAAAATTGACCGACATGTAAATTAAACGTAATTAATAATCATGCTTTACCTAAAAAAAAGTTATCTAACGGCATTACAATATCTTGCTCCCATCGTCAGTTTGTCGGGCTGTGTGTATTTGATTGAGAAGTTACCATATTTAGTTCAAAACATTAATATACGGTGTTTAATTACGCAACCTAACTATTGTGCAAAAATATCTTGTGATTCTTCGATTATAAATTTTATTTAGTACAAGTTAGGTTGAACATGGTAGGTTAATTAGGTAATCGAGAATAATGTATTTTGATACAATCTAAAATTCGTTTATAATACCTTTTATTATTTCTTGTATTTTTAAACTTGGTGTAAATTACCAAACCTCCCGCAGCATCATACTGGTCAATTTTTATTTGTATATCATTACGCAAGTGAAAGTAACGTGTCAACACAAATAGTGCAACTGGCTCAAATAAACAGTAAGGTATTGAAACCGAAGGAGTTAATTTAAAATAAAAATAAAAATGATTCAAATAAAGATTAAAAAATATGGGCCCTTTCCAGGATAAAATATATTTCATTTTCAGGTAAATTAAATAAAAAGAGTGATTTTGAATTCAGAAATTAAAGCTATACATACGTTACGTATAAAGACGTTTCCTGCATTGATATTTTAGAAACTTCTATTCCCAAAGACCGACAAATCAAATACGAATAAGAAGTGATTATAATTTTTTTTAAAGTCACGTAAGATTTTGTAAAAAAGTTCATGAAACATGAGTTTAAATTCACAACATAAAATTGCAACAAATAAAAAAGGCATATCAAGTGGAACATTATAGATAAAGTAGGCCGGTCACTATCCTTGACGATGTTTACACCATCGTAATAACTTACGAATAGCCTTGTTGAATTCGGCGTTGGAAAATGCATAAATAAAAGGGTTCAGTGCGGAATTGGCATACCCGAGCCAGTTAATAAACACTTCAACGGACGGATCAAGGTAACAATATTCTCCACAGAACGGCATGATCAGTTCTTTGAGGAAAAATGGCAACCAACATGCCACAAATGCACCAATGACCATTCCCATGGTGCGGATTATCTGGAATAAAAAAAGCAAACATACTAAAATGCTAATTTGGAATTGTGTAATCCTAGTAACCATGTGTCATTGTATATAAGATACATACGTTAACTAATAAAGATAAATAAACCAAAAAGCCATCATATAAGCAGGTTGACCTATTCACTTCTTTAAAGTTAGGCACGATTGTATAATGCAAAAGTGAATAGCAGAAATGCGTAACGTTGCTATTGTGCGCTGTCCTTTATATCTTCTGTATTAGTGAATATATAACGACAGGGTTTATACCTATAATGTACAGGAAACGGCAATCTATACAGGAATAAGAGTTGAGTTTTATTATGACGAATCGAAAATGATGCTGTAAACAACTCAATTATGCGTTCTTCGAACCCTGACAAATACAACCTGGTTACACCGGTACCGGGAAACGGACTTAAAATAGAAAATGATCTTATCTATAGATACCTTTTTCTCCCTGTGCAATGTGATCCGTCTTCTTGAAGCGCCATGCAGAAAGACGGAGCTTCCACTGCGCATCTGAGACGGCGTTCGGAGGAAACTTGAACAGGTGGACCGAAGCGACGATCTCGTGCTGCGGTTACCGATGGAATACGCGATGCTATTATTCCTGTTGTTCTGGAGTTTATAAGGTAATCCCGAGTGTTCAGATTTTGAATTCGAAATCATGTGGTCGTTCATGTCTCTGGTTCGCTTTAATTCCTTCGCATTTGCGACTTCAGTTATCAATATTGTTGGTATGTCACAGTGAGATCTGGATCTTTTTAAGCATCTTGAATCATCAATAGAAAGTTGGTTTATAACCGACCCATGAGAGGACCTTCGCACAGATGCTGCGTTGTGTCGCAACCCAAGACTTAATACGCAAAACGCTTCGTGTAAATGTTGTTTATGACGCGAGGTGTGACGTAAGGAATTTTGCCGAATCGAGTTGTGCAGTGCTTCTTTTTGTAGAGTAGGCGGAGAATAATTGTTTTTGGGCACTGTTATTCCACAATCGTTTTCACGTGGATTTGTTTTAGTTTTAGCATAAAACTCTTCTCTTAATTGACTGTGGTTGGATGTATCAATCACTTCTTCAAAGGAATCCCCGAGCTCCTTGTTTGGCATACACCAATCGTTATGACAACAAAATCTTAAAGTTTTCTTCCGAAACAAGCCAAGAGTAAAATCTTTGATTTTTCTGAGGATATTTTGTGTGTCAAATTTCGATCACCATTAAACTTGGTGATCGAAAAAACTATTTATCCACAAATCCATAATGAATAGAACCAGCATAGCAATCAATATATTTGTTAAATTGAGAATTACATCTTAAGAAGCTACTGGTAAATCTGCTTTAAGCACAGAATACCATATACCTTCGTTTGGGTGGTGCCGTTGCGGTTGTATGACTGGAGCTCACATTCTTTCCATTACTGAATAAACGAAGTGTGTTTTAACTTCCATATTAGATATATATTTTATGGGCTTAAAAAAATTAACGCGAATTAAAAAATATTTAGCACTTTTGACTTTTATATTATCTGGTTACGAAGAGAACAAACCTCAATTTCGTTTTCGGAAATTTGAATTGGTTTCCGCTTGTTGGCGTCGCGGAGACAGTATGGTGTATCCTGGTCCACGCTATTCGAGCAACCCTCCAATAAATGACGATAATAATTACTAATGGAGCGTAGAAGGCAACTGTAGTCGCGACGATTCTGTAAACCTGAAGACGTATCAAACTTCAATTTATATAATCATGGGGTTTAAACGCTATGGAATATAATATGTACAAACATACATACAACTGTTTTACCTTGTTGGTGTTGACAATGCAAATAAATTCTTCATTTTGAACTGCAGCCATTTCACTACCAGTAGTGGTTGCTACTGTTAGGTTCTTTATTAGTACTCCGCCATCTTTGATTAAAGTCTACAACGAACAATCTAGGTTGAAATGTTACCTTCTGAACAAAGATTAGTTCCTCTTTTGTATTGAAATAATCGCTGGTATAAAGCAAGTATGTGGTGTAGTTGGTATGCATACATATGTCTACATATGTAATACAAGTAAACGTTGTTAGAACCAAATATAAATATTGGAGTTTATTGTTTGATGGGTTAAATACGCCTCAAGCATTTCATCAATAAATTTACGTAAAATATTAAATCTAAGCGCATGTTGCGAGACTCACCTGTTTCGTTTCTCCAACTTCAAGGGAAGGGAAAGCAAAGTAAGGCGCAACAGATAATAGCACAGCTGCCATCCATATCATAACGATTCGTGGTAAAATCTTCCGGAATTCTGTTTTATACCGGTACTGAAGCTTTGTTACAGCTACATATCTGCAATTAGAACAGCACACTTACAAAATTAAAAGTTCAGAAAATATGCATTCGTAAAAAAAGAGAAGATGAACCCCAAATGTATTAAGTAGTTATGCGATTATTACATTTCTTTTTTTACAATAAGCGAAGGGGGGTTTATAATAACAACATGTGGAAATCAAAAAGGTATGCAGGCAGGGTTTTATCACTTTTTCTTTTTTTAATAAAACGCTTTGCAATTTTTTTCAATCGAAGTACATATTTGAAAATATAATTTTCAGTAAGATTTACCACAAATTAAATTTAAATCAATTATGCGGTTGTAGGATATATTTAAAGTGGAACGTCTAGATAAAATGTGAGTGATCTTGATAAAAATCACTTTGCCGCTATGAGCGTGGTTTTAAAAGCTAGTGTATCGTTTTACATATATCTTACAAATCGATTGGATAGTATCAAGTAGTGAACTATATACGACCAGATGGTATCGCCTTCTGTCGCGTGAACCTGTCGTTTTAATGTAAACTGTAGTTTTCGATTGCCGCTTTGCAAATACAATGTAAGAGAAAGACAATATTGTTAATAAATGTTTGGATAACACAAAAATAAAATGGAAATGTGTAAATTTATCGAAAAAATAATAACGCGTTTCACTATTGCGGACATACGCTTCAGATATGATGTATTAATGAAATATAATGAGCAAACAATACTGTCGGTGGAATATTTACACCGCGCATGTGAATAAGTGATGTAAAATTTACGAGTCAAATTCAAAAGCTGGTCATAAGTTCACTCATATTTGTTATATTTCGTTGGCTGAGCATTGATTAACGAGATAAATATAAACGGGGCCTATATAATTTGTAACGGTTATAGCACTTTTGAGTGGTTAGTATCACCAAGCGTGATTCTAAACATATGTTAATCAACCTCTGGGCCCCAGAATCGAAATAGGCCTAAGCACGTTTTTATGTAAAAAATTAACTGATTTTTACGGTTATCATTTTACGTCGTTCCACGAGAGCTGTATGCTTATATTTAATTATACTAACATGAATGACTTTTACATAAGTTTAGCCAAAGTAAAAAAGTCTTTGACATTGAATAATTCAATTAATTTCAAAAGTGATATATTATATAAAAAACTAGTAAACATCAAACAAAACAAAACAGTTGTGTGTATAGGATTTTTGTGGCATCAATTAGTCTAGAGACATCATTACATGTTTTGCCACAGTTCAACAGTGATTAGTTAAGTAAAACAGAACAAGTTCAACTACTAATTTAGGTAACGCAGTATCCAAAAGTTATGGGGTGGTGGTGTTTGTTTTCTTCGGCGAGGCAATATAATTCTACTTATCTCCGCGAATCGAATAGAGTAACGTGAGCAGCAAAAGTTACCAATGGTAAACTTCGATGCAATCAATAGTGGGTGGAAAGTTATCGATTCTTCAAACTTACCGGTCATGAGCGATCACGCAAAGATGCAGTATGGATGCGGTGCAGCAGGTGACATCAAGGAAAGTAAACAACTGGCACAAAATGTGATGTCCAACGTAGTTCAAATCGGGACTGACCTCGTGTAAGGTCATCGCAGCTGAAAACGGCGAAACAAGAAAAGAAACTAGCAAATCGGCCATTGCCAAAGATCTGAAAAGAGGACGAGTATTGTTAATTTTTTTTATAAATAATCTATGATTTGTTAAAACTATTGAGCAAAGTATATCTGAGTCATTTCGCCACTTTGAAAGGTTGTCCACCGACCCGCTTCAACATGTGACATCATCCTGTTTTGGCATTGTTGTGCTGCGCTAAGAACAATGAAAATCAATGGTTGTTTAACAAACCGGTCTTGTCTTATAAGTCGTTGGATTCAATTACACTGACACCCCAACAAGCGAACTTGAAACGGACCCAATCATCTACGTGCCTGAGTCACGCGCGCTGAATTGTTATTCACTGCGCCGAAAATGCACAAAAATGCAACTCCCTTTCTTTAAGCAACAACAAACACGTCCGCGTAATTCGGAAGTGATATATCAAAGTGTTTTTCTTTGGATATGCTAAAAATATATCAAAATCTCAGCTAAACTATTTTTAAAGTTGTAAATAATTAAAGAACCAAAATCGATTCTTTAAATTGTCCCATTTTAAGTCAAGTGATGGAGTCTGATTGCAGTGTGGTTAGGTAGATTTGCATTTTGTATGTATGAAAAAGAAGCTTAAGCTTTGAAAATTAACTTATACGACCACACCCTAATCCATTTGCCACCCATGGAATGTTTCGATTGGAAATTAAGCAACATTTCTGTCAAACATGTAGCCCCTGCATTTATCACAAAATCAAGGATTAACATTTTTGACTCCACGAATACAACATGTTGGTGGTATTTACGAATTGAAACAGTTTGGTGAACTCTGATGGGAGATTTAAATGTTTCAGTTGGAATCCGTACTGATTTCTTTACAAAACTTAAACATGCTTATGCTTTAATGCCGAATGGGCTGAACATGTGTTGTACCTTACCGTGGCATTGCGTGATCTGTGTAATTCGCTATGTGTAATTAATCAACGCGTTACCAATGGAGTACATATGCGGTCGCACAAAACGGTCATCGGTATATAACGGATATAAATTATGCATATGGTTCTCTATTGTGATGGATATTATGTCATATTTAATCAAAAATACAATTACATCCCTCGATTTGGAAGGAAAATCGTGAACTTGAGTGCACAGTATTGCTGTACAGCAGTTAGGCATAATCTATTTATCATATACAAGCCCTATGTTTGTTTAGGTATTTAATTAAACCGAATCCACTCACCCAATTAGATAATTCGCCCTGGTGTGCAATTTATGTTCTCTTTTGATGACAGTGATAATAATAGCATTTCCAACGAGACCAACTAGAATAATGAGCCCAAAGACGAAACCCACAGCTGCCCGGGTTCCTAGGGTCCAAATCCCGCCGAACACTTCACTGGGAGACGACGTAATTAATTCTTGAGTCATGTTTTGACCCTGGTTGTCGATTTGATTGTAATTCGCTTTTGTTTCGTATATAAACTTCCCAAGTAATAAATAAAATATATGCTGTAAAACCAAAAAAAATGTTTTAATCCAATATGAAGTTTATAAACCGGCAAAGGAATTCACAGAAAAAAAAACACTTAAACTGATCACTATATTGAAGAAAGAAGCTCAACACTATAGATATATATTGATTTCAAACGCTTGAGCATGCTGTAACTCTAAGATGTCACACAACGATTCAAGATTAACGTACAAGTCAAATTTTAAGTTCACGAAATTGCCTTTCTCTCTTGACGTACATGCTATAGTGCGGAAGGCAGAATAGTGTTCGCGATATATATAGGCGGCTTCTATCAATAACTTTTTCATTTTGAACAATATATCAACGCGGCTTTAAACTCCTGTCGACTTGCAACAAAATCGCAAAATAGCATCGGCAAATAACCATTTGTAAGGAAGAGGGAAATAATGTAACATTACGCATGTTACTTGGTTAATGGGTGCATTTAAAAATCTTATTTCATACTATACCACTGATTACGCTTACATTTAGCAATCATTTTTTTGCAATATAAGATGACATTATGAAAGAAATGTGGTTATTTGCGTTGTGTAACTTGGTATTTTAAATATTATAAATTTGTATCGAGGCAATAGATGAATCTTTCCTTCGATTAAAAATTTAAAATGTACTCTCAACTTCCAGTTCGGTAGCAAGCAGCTTAAAAGTATCACTGTCACTGTCAACTGCACACGAACTTATCGGCTGTATTAAATGTAATGAACCTAGTTGATCGTCAGAATACCCGTGGGAAACGTGACACATATACTTGTTGTAATACATATTGGTGGTTGTGGTTATGCATTATTTTTGTGTCGGCTGTCTTAACATGTATAATAGCACGGCGAGGACTATACAGTACGTAGAGCGAATATGCGGTGAATGTGCCTACGTGAACATTTGAAAAGTTTCTGTGTATTGAAAACCACCAAATTTATAAAGTTTTTGACAAACAGCTATTTTCGTAAGATTAAAATCAATGACCTTTAAATAATTACGTGCGTAGTACACAAACTAGATAAGCCGCAGGCAAGAGCAGCCTGAACATGATTTTCGGTAAAAAATAAACTATAAATATGTGGTAGTCGATCACCCTTGGAAAAACACAAACATTTTATGATACAATATATGACGTATAAATTATACAGCAGTAATAAATAGATCAAGAATAGTTTTTACAAATTCATATATAGGTTTTAATGCGATACACCAGCTAGAATAATAACTCAATTTTAACTTATGCACTATTTAGACCAGTGCTTCCCAAACTAGGGGTCGCGACCCCGACGGGGGTCGCAAGAAAAAAATTTGGGGTCGCAAAAGCTTCCTGTTTTTCATACAAATTGCTTATAATACCCTACTTTATGCTTCGTAGCCTATTTATTAAAAAACTTTCTCTGAATTGAAACGGCATTATTGGCGTTTTTGACTACAGTATAAAGATACATTACACTGTTAAATTCCGTCTGTAGTACTGTGACGAACTACCATTGTTACAGCATTATGTACATTATGTACACATTGAGCCACGGTTTGACTTACTGTGCAAAAACATGCAGAACCATGCAGCTCATTAAATAACAAACTCAGTTTTCGATCTTTGTAAATACTGTTGTTTGCCTGCTTTTTTACCGTACTCTTACATTCTTACAACTTAAAATAAGTTAAAAAGACAAAAAGGGGTCGTAAATATTTTTGATAATGAGAAAAGGGTCGCTCGTAAAAAAGTTTGGGAAGCCCTGATTTAGACTACTGTTTCCCCAAGTAACATAAATGTAGAAAGCTACAATGCGTTTTTTCCGAAACAACAAGTATTTATATTCCACACTTCTGACAGTAACATTAGTGTCACGCAAGTGTAACATTACCAATTAGCAAGTACAGTGGTTTGTATTTCGCAGACAAGTCGCGCTCTGTGTCTACGTTAAAGCACAATTTAATTTTTTTTCTGTAACTTTTTTATATTTGCACAATAAGAAAATTAACAAACCAGTTGATTTGTGTTTATTGAATACACCATAACAAAATGTGGCTGTAATGGTTTACGCAACACACAATTGTTTGGATAAATTAATTATAGAATTACTATGTATCCATTCATGTAGTTTAAGCTTGGATGATATGTCAATTAATATGCGTCAAGCTATTTAACCAAAATAAATATTGTTGTGGAAATTATGGGCCTTTTTTTACTTACAGGCCATTCATTTCACAAAACCGGACAGCTTGCGGGCCACTTCCAACAAAATGAAGAGAAAAGCAACAACCTAAAGGTTAGGTCCTAACCATTGTGAAATTACCGCGCTCCTCTGACTATATTACTGCAAACATTACTACATTAGTCTACAACCCTCGCGGGCCGCAAAAAAACTCGCGGGCCGCAAAAATCATATCCGAGGGCCGCATGCTTGTAGTTGGACCACGCTGTCATTGGCTATAAACCAAAGACCTGTCCTTTTCTAAGTTTAACGTTTTACACATACAATTATAATTTATACTGCACATGCAAGGCTAAAAGTTTAAATAAGTGTTCTACTTCTACAAAAACTATAATTCTTGTCTATCCTGCAACAGACATTACCGAAAGGTTGGTTGACCTAGATACCCACATTACTCATTGGAATTGGGATTTATAAACACTTTTCATTCTTCTGCGCCCACGATGACTGTTTATTTGATGCGATACTTTAAATGTAGTACTTGACTGAAGTGATCTAGTCGTACGTTGAGCCACTGCATGACATTTAGAACATATAGGTCGATGGTCTTCTTATTGGCGTGTATTTATCACAGAAAAGAATTTTAAAAATTGCCACAAACGGCCCATTGTCGCATTATATAACCTCTAAAACAGTGGTTCTTAAACTTTTTCAGTCGCGCCCCCCTTGAGATTTGTGAATAATGCTCACGCCTCCCCTACTCAAAAATCAAATTTACGAAATTTATTTGCCATTACCCTGCTAGTGTAAAGGATGCAAGGGTTCGCGAACCGTTTTTTTAAGTTCGCGAATTACAAAATTTAACAAAATCGCGAAAATATAAATTACCGTTAATGATTTCGCGCACTTTTAATAATAAATCATCAACACAATATAACATATTTTGCCTTCAACATAACATTTAACAATGGAATTACTATTACATTTATTTACCTTGCTTTTACTTTGCATTATTGACACATAATAAGCATTTCTATCACAACGCAACAATAGCCATTATGCGTTAATATACCACGATTCCTTTATTTATGATTGGCGGAGATGCGACACACCTCTTTATAATATGGTTATATGGTGTTTTAACAAGTAAGATTACTCTCGTTTCAAAGGCTTCGTTTCGTCGATATTCGTCCTATCCTACACGCATTAACTCACGACACGTTTATTGTAGTTTATCATTACTACTTAATAACGGTACTGTTTGCTTAATGAATAATCCTTAAAGATTAGTTTGAGAGGTTCTGAAACCGCATTCTAAGGCAATTTAACATAGCTAAAGCGCGAAAACGATTTTCTCGTATCCCACGCATTTCGCGAATCGTTTCAAAATCGTTAATTCGAACCCTGCAATATGTCACTGTCATGCTCGCGCCCCCCTTGAGAAGCTTCCACGCCCCCCAAGGGGGGCGCGCCCCCCAGTTTAAGAACCCCTGCTCTAAAAGCTTCGGTAAGAGATTATTATCTATGGCGTGGTCTGCCAACCAAAATGTTCAACTGAATGTACAAGAGAGGTTTTACGCTTCAATGGTTTCAAAGAAACCCGTTTCTGACATTATACATAAGTGTCCATTGTCTATCTCTTGGTATTTTTTCTGCCAGGTGGAGAATTAAATCATCAATGGTACTTAGAGTTACTCTTATGAGATAGGCAGACATACGTTCTTTGTAAACGCGTGGTCGGTTAAAGTGTAAAAATCCGACTATATTTTTAAGAAAATGTTTTAAAACCATAAGGGAAATATCACAATCACAAAGATCGTTATTACGAATTCCTTTCGAATCCAAGGGACATAATTTGATTTTGCCATTTTCCTGCTATCGGGTAATATGATATTCAGTGGAAAATTCTAAGTAAAATGCTTT
>CH002760.1:239133-266968 GCA_000149265.1 Ciona savignyi
GTTTCCATTACTTACGGGGACATGGGGTGGTCTAACCACCCCGTATCGAGCCTGGCGGGGAGGTGACCTCCCCATACGCAAATTTAAGATAACTAATTTCTGATCTTTAATGTTTAATCTTAACTTATATTGTTTTCGTTTAGTTGTCAATAAAATCTCCGATAAGCTACTGACGCATTTGCCTTGATTGATACCTGTCATTTGGAATTTAATCGGCGCTTATCAGACCGTGCCGATTTTCTCTATCTGGCTCTTTGATGACCAAACAAGATAATAAATTTGGCGCGAATCCTCGACCACGTGTGTTTACCGCCATTTTTATTATTTTTTTATTGCATCAATCGTATTCTATGATCGGCAGCTTTAAGTATTTTCTGTTATAAACCAACATAGGATGGAATATTCCTTTTAATCCCCGGGGTGTGAAAACGGTGCGCGCGTTAGAAAATTAGCATTCGTCAGAATACATCGCGCCCACTATCAACCCACATTATGCAAGCTTAATTTGAGGACATAACACTCGAGTAGGAGCTAGCTTTGGTGCAGGGGCGGCGAGTTACGGGGTTTAAACAAAATAAAACGTCTTCGATCGTTTTAAATATTTTTGGCAACTCGGTGACTTTTACGATAGTCTACTTGTAGTTATAACCGTTTCATTATTATTTCGAAAGGTTACTTTACCGCCCACATTTAATTGAGCGTAATTGCAACGCATCGTGTGCCAGAAACAAAACAGCTACAGATAAGCATAGTTAGTTAATAAACTTCAATTTTACAAAACACCTTTCACACGTCGATAGTTTGATTGTCTACTTGATATAAGCAACCATTCACACGTCGATTGTTTGATTGTCGACGTAGATATGCAACCATTCACAAGCTGATTGTTTGATTTTAACTCAATATTACGTATTACAACCAAAGTTTTACTACTTATTTTAACGTGAATGTTTAAAAACTATAAAGCATCGCATAAATAAACAGAAATATAATAACCTAACTAGCCTATTACACCCGATAATAAATTTTGATATAACAAATCGCACAACGGTCGTTTAAACCAATTTCTAGAAATATTTATATTTCGAAATTAGAACCTTGCCTAAATTACGCCTTTCTCGAAATATTTCGATATAGACCAGTGGTTCTTAAACTTTTTCAGTCGCGCCCCCCTTGAGATTTGTGATTCATGCTCACGCCTCACCTACTCAAAAATCAAATTTACGAAAAATAGAGCAATAATTTATTTGCCATTACCATGCTTAGTGTAAAGGATGCAAGGGTTCGCAAACCGTTTTTTAAAGTTCGCGAATTACAAAATTTAACAAAATCGCGAAAATATAAATTACCGTTACGGCGTTACTGATTTCGCGCACTTTTAATAATAAATCATCAACACAATATAAGATAACATATTTTGCCTTCAACATAACATTTAACAATGAAATTACTATTACATTTATTTACCTTGCTTTTTACTTTGCATTATTAACACATAATAAGCATTTCTATCACAACGCAACAATAGCCGTTATGCGTTAATATACCACGATTCCTTTATTTATGATTGGCAGAGATGCGACACACCTCTTTATAAAAAGGTTATATGGTGTTTTAACAAGATTACTCGTTTCAAAGGCTTCGTTTCGTCGATATTCGTCCTATCCTACACGTATTAACTCACGACACGTTTATTGTAGTTTATCATTACTACTTCATAACAGTACTGTTTGCTTAATGAATTATCTTTCTGGCTTTAAAGATTAGTTTGAGAGGTTCTGAAACCGCATTCTAAGGCAATTTAACATAGCTAAAGCGCGAAAACGATTTTCTCGTATCCCACGCATTTCGCGAATCGTTTCAAAATCGTTAATTCGAACCCTGCAATATGTCACTGTCATGCTCGCGCCCCCCTTGAGAAGCTTCCACGCCCCCCAAGGGGGGGGGCGCCCCCCAGTTTAAGAACCCCTGCTCTAAAAGCTTCGGTAAGAGATTATTATCTATGGCGTGGTCTGCCAACCAAAATGTTCAACTGAATGTACAAGAGAGGTTTTACGCTTCAATGGTTTCAAAGAAACCCGTTTCTGACATTATACATAAGTGTCCATTGTCTATCTCTTGGTATTTTTTCTGCCAGGTGGAGAATTAAATCATCAATGGTACTTAGAGTTACTCTTATGAGATAGGCAGACATACGTTCTTTGTAAACGCGTGGTCGGTTAAAGTGTAAAAATCCGACTATATTTTTAAGAAAATGTTTTAAAACCATAAGGGAAATATCACAATCACAAAGATCGTTATTACGAATTCCTTTCGAATCCAAGGGACATAATTTGATTTTGCCATTTTCCTGCTATCGGGTAATATGATATTCAGTGGAAAATTCTAAGTAAAATGCTTTAGGGAAATGCCCGACGAAGATAGCACGACGGTTTTTTTGCACATTTTTTTGCCGATTATAATTTGACAGACGTTATTTCAGAACTGTGTATTATTTACTTCAAAGTATAAAGAAAGTTGTATATGTATAAAATGAACTGGAAGGACAAACGGACTTTGCATACCCCAAGCTACCTCAGAAAATCTCTTAAAATATGAAATTCATGTAAATATACTGTAATCAATTACCACCTGTATAAAACACCAATACTGACCTAATACAGGTAGTAATCTTCAAACATTCAACAGCATTTAAGCCAGTGATTGCTTTAACTCTCTATATTACCAGGAACAAAATGAACTCCAAAGTTAAACAACAGCGACATCTTGTATCGTTTTATTTGATGCACTGGAATATCGTTTCTACAAAAGAAAATATTTTTTTTAAATATTAAAAAAAAAAAAAATGTTTTTAAAATAAAGGAAAAATATAAAATTATTAAAAACTGGACAGCCTATGTGTGCTATTTTTAGCACGCTATATCCGTCATTTTATTTTAGCTTTAGGCGCTGCCAAGTTTTCTAACTAGATACGGAGATCTACTAATATATAACAAGATCGGTTTCTTATGGCTTTATTCACCACACTGGTCAGAAGCTAACAAGCATATAATGTTGGTTTGTTTAAATTTTACCCCTATTTGAAGTAAACAAACTTATATAATCATAGTTCTCCGCAATGATACATTAAAATGAGAACCGGAAATGTATTTTATCCAGTGTACACCCGGGACACTAATCATGGTTGGGTGCGTAGAATTAATGTATAACTGTACCATGGCTAAATAAATGCAAATTGATGTCACCTGAACTAGTATGTGTACTTTTATTCGTATCAACCACGCAACACCTCAGCGTATTAAAACAATACGATAAAATTTGCCAGCACTTTCAGTGCGGTAACTTTCGGCCTCCGGAAGCCCTTAGTTTAGAGCAGCGTTACTCAAACTATGGGTTTCTATGAATTTCAGGTATTGTTCCACCAGACTAAAGCAGGGTGGCACGCCCTCCCTTGTCACACACGCTAAAATCTAATCTATTAAATATATATATATATATAAATATGTATGACGTTTATTAAAAAAAAATTCATAGAAAAAAACGTTTTAAAAGACAACATCAGGGAGGTGTAAGGCCTGGTCGGATGGAATTGGGGTGACCAGTCCGCGTCTCTATGGGGAGGATGGAGTAGATGTTGGAGCTTGCAGGATGGAATATCCGACCAAGACAAGGGTCGGGGCAAAGGGGAGTGGGAAAAAGGGTAGCAATTTAAACTGAGTATCTATATATATGAACAGAATTTATTTACAAGTGCCGACTGGGGATTGAAAATTTAGCAGGGACGTTTTGGGTAAAAGTTAAGAAATATAATGTTACTCAGTGGCGCGGACGACGTCTCTTATTTTATTTTAACCAAGCCGTCCGCACGATGGTCCGCGGACCGATTTACCAATAAAACTATTTTTTGAGTATTATACAATTACCTAAGTTATAGTGTCCCCTTTTCGTCCTCGCGGTAAGGGGCAACGCAGGTGATTAAATAGATTTGCACAAAACAACGTTTTTTAAAGTCTGTTATATAGGTGATAAGTCCACGTTTAAACATAAAATAAACATCACATACATATGTGCATAAACTCTATTTGAATATTTTTATAATTTATCTTGTTATTTCACACTAACCAATTTGGATTCACTAGATCTAGTCATAGTTGTCGTGGCCAGTGTCAATCAAATTCTGCAAGATGTTGAGTACATCAACTTAATGCGCCGTCCCGGTTATTTCAAAAGACCAACGTCTAAAACTTGTGTTTTTAGATCCGCGATCAATTGGTTCAGTAGGAAATTCCTTGGAACTAATTTTTGTGTGTCCACTATGTTGGTAAATATTATGAATGCAGCATTGCCGAGATTGTGAACTTTATCAACATATAAAAAACAACATCATTTTGCTACAGCGTTTTGTTATTAAGATTTAAAAGGTTTGAGAGTAATTTGGGGGCTATCAACAACATCATTTTAAACATTTGAACGGACGTGGTTGACTTTTTAATAACCAGTTTATTTAAGTCTTGTTTGGTCTGCAAAATCGTGAGAATCATTACTATTAGAGCCACCAGAGTTATAGCCTAACGTTTATACGGGAGACTAAATTTAGGAATATTCATTTTAAGGCCTGCTTATTTAATATATCTTAAGTTTCAACTTGAGTGTGCTAGTGTGATTTTAAGATAGTGTTTCACTTTAGCAAATTTACTCCCTCGCACTCGCCATTTCAATCCTTGTATTTACTTATATGTAGGCATTTTTATATCAGTACATTTTTTAAATTAGCTGTAAATATTTACAGATATCTTATTTTTGCAGGCATCCCCGGAAATATTTAGACATCACTGCGGTCCGTGATGAGAGGCCCCACCATATGTGCACAGACACTCCTTCCACTTAATACGGCTGCTAAGCAAACAACTGACAAATTTTCTTGGTATAAGACGAGGTCTTCGAGAAAAACAACTCATAATGCCTTAGTTAAAGTGCAGATATTTAATATTTAGAATAGAGTTATTCTTTGAATGCAATCTAAAACTTTACACCATATAGAAATAGGCCAAAATGTATTCTGTGTGGCTTGTGATATACTTTGTCACCTTCTGTCATCTTGTGTTCTCTCTTCACTCTGAAGATATTTCACAGCAGAGTATCAGCATGGAAGATTACCTTACACAACTCACTGTAAGTATGCACAACCACTTTTTTAATCGAGTTAAATAAATTTTCATTCCAAAACTCACAATCAATACTCGTTACACATCTCACTGATACCTCCATCTCCAAGCCGCAGAATTATGTTTTCTACATCTTCGTGGTACATTTATATACGACTTTTTCCAGAATATAATCCGATGAGCCCACTGTTTGTAAAGGCTCAAATATTTTTTGTTTACAAGGAGAGTGTTCAGAATGAAATTGACGGAAACAGCATGATGGGACACAAGCCACCAAACCGATGGTATTCGACAAACAACCACGGACACAAACCTACAAATCAAAAGGTTATTGAAACTGACATCAAGCGACACCTGTGATTTATAGATTTGGCATGTGCAGCTAGTATATTCTTACAAAATATGTATGTAACCATTTTTTTGCCACATTAATTAAAGCCGTTTTATGTATTTTGTTAAGATCGAAAATGGAATGGCAATCCTTTTACAAAAGCATTACCGATATTTACAAAATGTGAGGAAACAACTTCAATTTCTCAACAACAAAATTCCAGGAAAATTGGATATGTGGCCGCTACGTAAACCAGGTATCTTATATACTATTTCTATTTAAAAAATACTGTGCCTTAATAAAACACTGTTAGGTCGGTAAACTTAAAATATATCGGTTCTGTAATCGCACTGATATTGATAATAAGAAAGTATGCAACGTATAGTAATTGATAAGATGAATTAATGCAGCGTATAATATTTCAAAAAGTGGATAGGTCATTCAAACCTCATGGATAAAAAAACGCAGGAGCGTTGTCACACGGACAATCGTGTTATTATCTATAGTGCGCACGGCGGAGTACCTTGCCCAGGATAAAACCGACTAGGTTCGGTATAACAACCATTCGTCTGATAGCTGCCGACCTCTTACCGAAAGCTTATATTTTGAAGACCTAAAATTTAATATTCAATATAACGAATATAACACAGAAACGGAAGAAGTGAAATCTGAGTTGGAAACAGCAACAGGAGCAACAGGAGCACACGAAACCATCGTTCGCCAAGGATTTCTTCAGCCTGAATGGATGGATGACGTCTTTGACCACGTAATGGATATCAAACTGCAGATGGAAGAAATGCAAGAAGGATAGATCGATTCCTTTCAATATTGTATACTGGCTTAGTATAGAGTATTGTATATAGTCTGTACGCCCACTTCACCATGGAGTAAAAGTAAATACTTATTTGGTAGTGTTGTATAAAAATACTTTGGAAAACCCTGTAAAAATGTATCATATATAATATATATTGAAGGTTAATTTGGACAAGAATTTTCTGTAAAACCACTAAATAAAACAAACTACTTAATTAAAATATTGTACTGACTTTTAAATCTACATCCTTACTAAATACGTACATATTACTCACGGGCGGTCATCTTAAAATAACATCGGGAAAGATGGTAACGATTTTTTTAATTTTCAGATACTATTGTTAGATTATTGTATACCTTAAATAAGAACTAATTTGATACCAAAGTACTTTTTTTAATAAACATTATTAAATGTATACCCACTGCGTGTTACCACATGTATAGACTTAGGTATCGATTGCTGTCTTGTCAATTATTCACAATATCGGGTAATAAGCGACTGGTTTAACTTTGCCGTGTTTATTATGCTTTAAAACAATTTCAAGGAAATAGAAAGTGTAAATACAAGTTGTCATCACATAAATAACGCTGTACAGATTCGAGTACCAGTTCAAGGCCACTTTTTATAGTTTAATCCAATAGTGTGTTTTGAAAAGCAAGGGAAAGTGACCCGTTTTGTAATTTAAAATCACATAAATTTGAAATCACAAATTTACGTTTATATAACATTTATCTTGGTTTGAAATATAAACACACTTTTTTATTTATGCCTCGTCGTTTTGGTTTTGATCGATGGTGTCTTCAGTTGCTGGATTGTTGCTCAGCCAGTTTTTCCAATCCGTTTTTTTCTGATTCATGCCAGGGCCGTGGATGCCATTACTTGGTTGAGGTTGCTGAATATCAAAGGCTTTCTCTTTCATACCATTGTGTTCCATAATACGATGTCCTTGGTCGTCAAATTCTGCCAGGTCCACGCTTCGTTTTCCACCAGGAGAATATCCCTTGCTCCAATGTTGTCGCTTGAACAATGCATGTGTAGGTACGGATCGGCGTCCGCCTGGCATGTACTCATAACTCCAATGTTGCCTTGAAACAGGCGCGCCAATGTTTTCCCATGACGACCTTCTACCTCCTGGCATGTACTCGTAGCTCCAATGTTGACGAGCGTTCACTGGAATTCCTCCTTCTTGTATCGCATGTGTTTGCTTTCCGCCTTGGGCGTACCTGCTCCACCCATCTCCTTGTTGATTGAATATATTTTGCGGGCTTTGTGGTCCTAGTATGCCATTGTCGCTCTTCTCAAAGCCGCTTGCCGCGTGGTGGTACAGAATATCTCGGAAAGCTGAACTTTCACGTTGAAGAAAAGCGGCCAATTGATCCTTTTCAATATCCAACATTTGTGAAGTTGGATACGCCAGTACTGATCCCACACACGCAGCCAAATACAAATACTTAACGAAATCCATTGCGACCAACGCGAAAGTATAATTGACTTATCTGCAAAGACGTTACCAGTGTTTAGTAATATAAAGATTCGCGTTCTAATGTTAACAAACTAAGTTCTTCCTGCAAATAAGTGGAATTAAAACTAGAGAAGCTCCGGCTAGGAGCTCAAATCTCCGACTGAATTATTGCTGTAGTCCGACCGGCTTTTATTCAACACCGAAACGTCCAGGCCAATCAGTCTTGTCAAGATAATGAAATTTGCGCCGGAATTACGTCTCTGCCGAAAGGTCCTTTCTTCCGACCTGTGAAGGCAATACAAGAGATGCTAATGCCATTTGACAACCAATCTTGCAAAGATAAAATAATATTTAATCATGGACAATTTCTACAAAGTGTTTTATCTTTGCAAAATAATGTGTTTTTTCCCAATATTAAAAAACTGTTAATAGTAAAAAAAATATAATTAAATTTTGTAAAAAGTGATCAGAATACCATAATCGACATTCGTGCAAGTTATAGCTTTATAAAGATTTAAATGCAATCTTGTAAATGTATTACGTGTGTAAATGACGATACTTAAGTATGCCAAATGATACACAGTTAATTAAAATAATACATACCACCGTACCATCAGACATATGTTTTTTTACTTTAAACGTTTTCCATCTGAAATAATCTGCCCGAATGGCTTTAAATTTTAATGCAACTACAGGTGAGAGTAGCCAGTAAAATCGGTAACGTTTAAAATCGTCCAATTTCAAATAAATTATTAATTTTAGTTCAAACAATATAAGTGGATACTTTAGAGCGATTTATTAAATTATTTAAAATAAGGTTTGTCGGTCTGATTATGCTATATGTATTACGATTTAATGCATTATAAAAACATATTACACATTTAGTACCATTAATCCCATTTCATATTCGTTTTATTGCATTAAAATGAAAATTCTTGCCAACGTCAGAATTTAGTAGTAATTTCCAAACCGATGACCTTATGATGTCAGAGTTTATACTATGACATTACTTGATGACGGAAAAAATCCGGTTTGTTTCCAATTCCACGCTCATTTCTTTCTCACTTCGTATTGCGCAACGGAAAAAGTGGTTGGTATTTGTTATTCGCAAATAACAATATTCGTAGCATTAGGATCAAATCGAACTACCAGTGTGGAAATAGCGTATGTGTACGCAATAAAAAGGCACACGCATATCAAAAATGTGCTTCGGCAGTCGATTTGTGTTTCCTTTTTAACAATATGCCAAACAAGGCAACACTTCCCTGTTAAAAGATTGAGAAACAATCTGCAGTTTTATTCGGTCATTTTTATTTGGTCCTTCAGTAATAAAAGTTAGCACGTTAATCAAAGTTGTACACAGTATTGCTTAAATCGGGCGATTGCATAATGTTTTATTTAAATAATCAGTGCAGATTTAGATCTAGATAGGCCTGAAGGATTATCGATAACTTTTAATTTTACTAATAAAACTTAAATTGAGTTTCCACTGTGTGTACGTTCTTTTAGGTGGCGTAGGTTTGTAATACGTGAGCTAAAACATTTATTGCGTTGCTTAATTCAATTATTTGTAAACGTGGTTTAAAAAATATCCAATTAGCAAGCCATTCTTTTCCTTATTATTGATTAGAAAATCAATACCCACCAATCAAATAGAACCTTCGGCGATAAATTGCAAGAATATCCAAACAGAATTTAAAATCAAACGGAAAATCTCTTCTTCGGAAGTAGGGGGCTTAACTTCCTATCCAAATTAAATTAATTTAATTACAACCGTCTTATTAGATTATCAATTCCATTTCGAGATGCAACATTTTACTTCTCCTAATAGGGGAGTGTGATTGAATGGTCGGCTGATAGGTACAACTAAAAATAGAAAGAATACACAAGTTGTAAGAAAAAATTAAATAATTACTAAGCTAAAAGTATTTTATGTCATTTAAACTTCGCATGTTTCGTCTCCATAGCAACCATATTAATTTTTACTTTCGTGTTTCGCGTGCTCTTGATGTACACCCTACTTGATTTATGTTTCGTAACTATAGAGTTTGTTATAACGACTGTATTTCTTTAAAGCAGTATTGGCAATGAACTGGTAAATTGTTTAAACACCACGTTTCGTCAGTTTAAAGAAGCTATTTCGATGAGGGCTTAATATTGGACTTTTTAATGTGTATAGAGCATGATCATATATAATTCTGGTTTGAAACAATGTTGCGTTTTTTAACGGAACAGGCAAAAAGAAATTCATTAGTTTCACCTTATCTGCCTCCTTTCGTAACGGCAGACAAAACTACATTGCTATCCATCGCTGTTACTAGAATAGGATAGAAATTATTTTCATAGTTTTTCCAGTCGTTTCAACTGATCATCCTTTCTATTACGAAAGTGCTCTAATCAACTGACCTAAGTGAAACAAACTTGACTTAAGATAGATGAATACATCTCTGTATTTGGTAAAGGGTTTTAAAATGGGTGTGTGGATAAAAAGGGTTTGTACTGCAAGAAATTGTTTTGATCCATTAAATAATAAAATAGTTTTCACAGAATTTATACAACCTTTGTTAAATGACATATAGTATACATACAGCATATACAATACAACAAGAAAAACAGAAACATGTAGTTTTCCCAATAGTCTTTATGCACCATACACATTAAAGTGACATTGTAATATATCGAGTGGCAAGTATGACGTAAGCTAATTATTTTTGTGACGCATATAATAATCAATGGCGGTTTGGGAATACTAGTTATATTCGATGTTATAATCAAAGAATAATTGTTAAAAATCGAAGATATATCTTAGCCTAGTTGCAACTGAAAATAATGATATAAAATTCTTTTTAATCTCCAATTCTTGTTTTTCTTATAATGCCGATTACCAAGTAGGCTATAAAACTCACAGGCGCAAGTCGCTTATAGACCTATACGACTAAATCAAGCCTAAATAAAGTCGAACCACCAGATGCAAATATCTATAACTTTTCCTTAATTGACAGTACTGAACAAATTAGTTAGGTTATGTCCAGTAAACATGTTGAGATTTTTCCAAATCGGCATTTTCTTTTTTATAAGATGTGACATTTTTGTGCATGCACAAACGATCGGGTTCCCTGACTACCTTATCACCTTTGGTATAGCTTATACAAAGTGTTTAGATGGCGTATAACCAATTAATGGACCTCTATGCCCGGCAGGATTTGACGAGTGGTACCCTCTCCCTTATAGTCATTGTTTTTAAACAGTGTTTTGTTGATTAACAAGTGTAGTGAATTCTCTATGTTTGTACGGTTGGAAGAAACATGTGCTTATAGACCAGCGTTTCTCAAACTATGGGTCGCGACCCACCGGTGGGTCGCGAAAGGAATCTTGGTGGGTCGTGAAAAGTTATAGAAAGCTCTGATTAACTATACTGGTTATTTCCTATACAAAAATCAGGGGGAAATTATCATAATTGTGACATCACACAATCTTGAATCGTGGCGTGATCTTCACCTGACCTCAGGTCATTAATTCATTAAACCTTTCGTCTTTCACACATGTTACAACAGCTATATATAAAGTTAAGTGGGTCGCCGTAAATTGTGGTAATTAATAGTGGGTCCCAACTCTAAAAAGTTTGAGAACCACTGTTATAGACTATACGCGCCGGTGTTCTCGTTTAGTTGTAAAGTTTTGTAATGGTGGAGCAGTGCTTTGTGAAATAAAGATGTTGATTGTGCATCTGATAGCTGTTTTGTTGGGAAAAAAGTTGCCGATGTACGAAAGGGTATAGACCAGTGGTTTCCAATCTTTATGTCTAGGTGACCCCCTTATTTCTGTTGTATAATATACTAGGCTACTTCCCTAATAGAGTTTCAATTTGCAGCTATTGTACGTTAACAATTACGCGGTCATAGTTTATGACATCACAATCGACGCATAATGATGCAATAATATTGTGCTACAAGCAATCCGAGTAAAATGTCTTAATGAAAAGTTATACACAGGATAGCACATGATACTAGCGTACCGGTACCCAGTCTTACTAACATTCACCTCTGTCTTTACATTAGCAATAGCTTCGCGGCCCCTTTAACATGCTTTGCGACCCCAGGTTGGGAACCACTGGTATAGACTAAAAACTTTTAGGTAAAAATTTGGAAGGTTTTAAGTTTAGGTTGCAGATCCAAGCTTTAATTTTAAATTGTGAAAAAGACTTCTTGGATTTTGAGTGACATTCCTCTGTGGGAGGTCAGCTTGCATTGGATAGATAGGAAGATTAATTTGTTGAACGCCTTCTATAACGGTTGTTACTAATCCAAACTTGAATATATTTTCTAAATGAAACGAACTGTTAGCCTGTTTACCTAACCCACATGGTATATGACATAGTCCGACAGGTTATAGTATGCTGGTTTAGGGCGTCGCCTTGCAGCCGGGTTCGAAACTGGTCACCACCTACTCGGTTGTATCCTTGGTTAAGGTCACCACCACGAAACTGGTCACCACCACTTAACTACCATTGCCTAGACCCAACGGATTAATGGGTTCTACTAAATTAAAGGAACGTGTGAACCATACACAATAAACTGCAATAGCTCCGGTAACCCGGCGGGGCGCGCGAGGTAATCTGATGATTGCCCGTGTGTTAACCATCTTGGTCTTCCCATTCACCGGCATAATCCACAAACAAAGTGTATAACGTTTGTTTCTGCACAAAGAAACTAATGGTTACACGAGTTACCATTCCAAACTTAGCATCCATGTTTTTTGAATTAAATAATCAGGTTGGTATACTAAATAAACGACAATTAAAACACAGAAAATTAAATTGTTTTTATATTATTGTGGTTTTTTGGGGGACTTGTAATGTATTTTACGTTGTTATTTAATAATTCTTTACATTTTTTAATTTAATGCAACTTGTCTTTTCCAAATTTCAAAAAACTAAGCGAGAAATCGGCGGACGTGCTTATATTCTTGTTACAACGGGAAATCCGGTAAAATACATAATTCACTAGAGAGTGTCAATCACGTGTTTAAACACCACTATTTGTAAAATACATTTTGTATGCTATATATGTGTTTATGAGAGTAGGGTCCCAACCACAATTAATTTATTTTATACACCGAGTATATACAGTAGTTTGTTTCGGCAAGCATAAACGCAGGGTCCCTGGAGTAACAAACGGATCTTGTTATCCATGTTCATTAAACAATATATATGCTATTGTTAGATATGTGTACGTCAGGTCCGTATTATTTGACATTTCAGAAGATATTAACCGGGCTTCTTTAATTTTGTTTTTGCAAGCATAAACTTAATGGGTCTCAAAGTTACCAAACAAAATTATTTTTCATGTGCAATTAAAAAAGTATACAGATTTGTATAAATATTTGTCAGATACATCTACAACCGTTTAGATAATTTTTAAAAAATTGTAGTTGCCATATTTTTTAACCTGCCATTATACTAGATATATTATGTTGATATTTGTGATGACTGTGAGGTGTTACGCTGGGGTAGGTAAAAAGCACATCTAGTCCATCTTAGATAGGTTCTAAAATCCCCAACCTAATTTTTAAATCTCTTACGTTAAAATACTCGTTATAGATACTCTTTTCAATAAAAATATTCATATTTAACACAATTCCTAAAGTTTTTTTGTTACTCATAGGTATACAGTAGGCGCCGCTTCACTTGGAGACTAAACAATTTTGGACATAATATCCGAATGGTCATAAAAACCGAAGTCGCAATAACCGCGCTTAAATCCAAAACTAAGTATTATACAGTATGTAACAATATGTACAAGCGGTGGTACAGTGAACAGAATAAATAACATAGTACTGTGTTAGTAAATTTACGTCATAGCGATGTGACTGTTTCGTCATTAAGGCCCGGTAGAGAGCGCACGCGCGACATGCATGTGTACAAAAACACGCATGTTGAAAGGTGAAGAGTGTGGCTGAAAAAAATTACTGTACTGTAATAAAAGAGATGAAGAAAATGTTCGTCATATTATCCGAAATTTGGTCATATTAAATGGAGAAATTCCGGACCGAATTAAGCTGGTCAAAATAAACGGCTGGTCATATTATCCGTGGTCATAATAAGCGGCTTCTATTGAATTTTAAACAGCATTTGTTAACGGACGAATATTTTACCACATGTGTTTTAAATTTTTTTAATTTAGCGCTATAAGGAAAAGAAGCTAAATTTCTAAAAAAAATCGAGGAATTTTCCATACTCCTACTGATAGATGTATACATCTAGGGGCAACACGCCATGCCTGTTAGCGTTTGAAAATAAAACAAAAAGATAAAAAACTGACAAAAACTAGCGTTTAAGTTATAATCAGAGTAAACACTAAATTAGAAAAGGTGTTGTTCGAAATCCGCATAATTATCCGTACAAAAGTTCAATTTTTAACTCAGCCAATATAGAGGTTTATAAAGAAGGGAAATAATATGATGGGGAGGTGTTACGTTGAACGGTTTCAGGCCTGTTGTCGCATCAACGTATTCGTTGAGATCAAGAGATCGTAGATCTTTATAGCCCTGCTTCAGAAAGAGTTTTTGAGAGTAATGAGAAATTGTAGATGCTACGGTAAAATCACACCCATCTTCTCTTGCCATGCTATCGCTTTCCTTTATAATAGCAGCGCCGAGTCCCATGTTGCAACAATCAGCATCCACTGCCAGCATGACGTTAATTCCAACTCTCTTTGCGTCAACTAGACTAAATATATCTATGTAGCCTGATCGGTCAAACAGCCTTGTTCGAGTTGCGCACCAAGGAAACTCTGTTCCTAGCTGAGTTATAGCGTTATCTGTTTTAATTGGTTCATCGTGTATCGGCTTGACCTTAATTTTGCAAAAATTTACTCCGATTAGCCTTCCAGTATAGTAGTCAAAAGCACCAATTCCAGAATATTCTTTTAAATACCATTCAGCGCGAGCTTTTACTGCAAAAACTCGTTCATCCATTGGGGCGTTGAGAGCAGACATAGAAGGCTCCCGGGGAGCATAATGTTTCGCCGCGAATAGTTGTACCTCTTCCAAATGGTTGTTTGATAGTTTTCTAAAGAAAACCCGCAAAGAATCCGGAGTTTCAGCTGCACAGTGCATCTCTTACCGCTTTGGAACAAAACCTCAATTTCAGTAAAACACATAATTTTAGTGGCACATGTGATGAATGCCAATTTGATACATCATGTTTCGCACCATTTAAATGTATGGCGGAAATAGTCATTTTACTCTTTTAGAAGGTTTAGTGGTTACTATTATGACATTTTGTTATGACTATTTACGACACATTATGACAATTTAATCGATTTGTATACATTTCTTGATTTAGTTGAATATGATACAAGCACGAATTTTTAAATATACTGCCGACAAAACCATTGATAAGGCCGCTGTTTTGTTTTTTATGTGTTCGACCGGCTTTCAGTACGTCAAAGCGACAGCCGAGGAGTTATGAGTTAAACTTGCCAAAGGCTACGTAGTTATATACACAACTCACAAAAATTAGCTCCGGTAACCGCGCAAGGTTATCTGACTATTTCCCGTTTGTTAACGCCCCCTGTGTTTTCCCATTAACGGTGATAAACATTAATATCGTTTTATCTTATCACCAAATGTTGCATTATTTCAATGCATTTTCCATCTTATTTAACAAACTGTAAACTCCACTAACCTGAATGTGAACATGAGCTAAGCTAGGGTTATAACAACACCAACGTTTTTATCAAACCTTACGTAAATATGAGTAATATATCTATACCCATCCTTGAAATGCTACACTGCTGACTCTATACCAGACATGGGTATACTAAGTCCCGAAGGCAAAAACCTGGCCGCTTTTATTCTCTTTTACACTGGCTCACCGGATGTTATCGACAAGACTAAATAGCGATGTCACAGCTACTTATTGTGCGTCTGGCTTGGCGATCGGTTGCTATATCTTTTACTAATGTAAAATCTGCTGAATGTTATACCTACCTTTTCTAAGTGCTAGTAGTTACAACCAAACTTAAACTTGAAATTTGTCCCCAATTGAAATTTATTATTTTTCTGTTTCGCTTCAGTGATTTGCAACACATTGTTGTCAATTCTAGATTTGTATTTCTCATCCAATGAGACTGCTTTAAATTTTTCTAATATCTGATAATAAGAACATTTTTCATTAACCCTTTTGAACAGCCTTAAGACCAGATTTATTGAACAGTTTAAGTTTTTCCGTGTAGAACCATAAATTTAGAAAATCTCGTTTCCAACTCGTTTCCAACTCGTTTCCACCTCGTTTGCAACTCGTCACCATCTCGTTTACTACTTGTTTCATCCTAATTTACTCTTTTCATCATTCGTTACCCGATATAAACCAGAAGTTTCAGCTTTTAGTCACCTAATAAAACCGGGGAGAGAGATACGAGCATTTTTTAGCCACTGATACACAGAGAATACTTAAGAGCAAAACAAGCCAGACGTGTTTATTACAGCTAGACTGCTGACTCTATACCCTGCACCTTTTCTAATGCTAGACTGCTGACTTTATATCCTGCACCTTTTCTAATGCTGGACTGCTGACTCTAGTTCCAAAGAATCGTTAGCTTGAGATTTTAAACTATGGCTAAACATCGCAAATTTACCAAAGCATTCTTTTTTGAGTATAGCGCTTGAAAAGTAATTTAAATTTGATCAGATTTGATGAAAAGTTAGTGCGTTAGTCACTGCTTTATCAATTAAAATAAAAAAAATACTCAAAATAAAGATTTGTTCCTAAATCATTATTGTGACGGGAATGGCATCTCTAAAAAAGAGTGATCGAATCGAATTGAAACTTTAAGAAGTGTTAGATAAAATTATCTAGAGATGACAAATATATATTTTGGGTAATAAACTTTGGTGAATTCCCCCGAAGCCGTGAAAAACGTAAAGTTTTTCAGGAATTTAGCTTCTTTTTCCCATAGCGCTTAACAATTAACATGATTTAATTCAAAACAAACAGAATTGTAACAGGTTTACCCTATCGCCTTCAAATTACCCAGAAGGAGTTTTCGAATTGAAACATCACAAATTGTTAAATAACGTGAAAATAAATCTAAATACATACAACCCGCCTTTAAATTGTAGTCCGAAGGGAACTTCCTGTATTCGTCATATATTATTAAGCATCGCGAAAGTTACAATTAAGATCAGATTCTATGAAATATTATTTCGTTAACCCAATGATTATAAATCTTTTTATTTATCAATGATTATAAATCTTTTTATTTATCAATGATTATAAATCTTTTTATTTATCACTCATTATAAATCTTTTTATTTATCAATGATTATAAATCTTTTTATTATCAATGATTAAAACTTGTTTTACAATCCATGGAAGAACTAGATGTGCTTTTTATCGGAATTGTGGTAAAAACCCTAACGGACACCTTACAGTCATCCGAAAATTCAACATAATTTGAAAAAAATGGTAATCAGCAACTCTTTAAATCAAGAAATACAAGAAATATTATCTAAACGGCTGTAAAAGATAACTGTGGGACCCATTAGTTGAAGAAAACAACTATAACAGTCTAGTTGAAACTTAAATTTATAACAGCCCAGTTGAAAAGTAAATTTACGTCATATCGATGTGACTGTTTCGTCATTAAGGCCCGGTAGAGAGCGCACGCGCGACATGCATGTGTACAAAAACACACATGTTGAAAAAGCCCTGGATACGATGCCAAACAATAAATCGCCTGGTAGCGACGGGTTTCCCGCCGAATTTTACAAACTGTTTTGGGTTGACATAAAGTCTTATTTTATGGACGCGCTCCATTTAACAGAAAGAAACGGATATCTGTCGGAAACGCAAAAGCACGGGGTAATAACATTAATTCCTAAACCTAACAAGAATTTATTGCTAGCGACCAACTACCGCCCAATCACTCTTTTGAACGTCGATTATAAAATAATATCAAAAGTTATAAATACCAGAATCAAGAGCCTCCTTCCCTCTTTGATACATCCCGATCAAAATGGGTTCATGAAAGGCAGGTATATAGGCAATAACATTCGACTTTTATTTAACTTAATCGATTATTGTGATGCTGAAAGCATACCTGGGGCAATATTTAACGTGGACTTCTATAAAGCATTCGATACGCTAAGCTGGACGTTTGTCAACCAAATGTTAAAACGATGGGGATTCGGTCAACATATTCAAAATTGGATTAGAATCTTTTATACCGACCCAAGCTGTTCTATTATTAACAATAATCACGTTTCCAAACAATTTAAATCTCAACGTGGCGTTCGTCAAGGTGATCCTTTGTCACCTACATTATTCGTTTTGGCAATCGAAATATTAGCGGTGGAAATTCGCTCGGCACAAATTCCCGGCATAATAGTCAAGGAAAAGGAGATAAAAATTTCCATGTTGGCGGACGATACCATGATAACGCTGGACGGGGAGGCTAAAAGCTTTAACTTAGCATATAAAATCCTGGAAAACTACGGAAAAATGTCCGGCTGCGTAATAAACCTACAGAAATCTAACGCGTTTTACATTGGCAGTAAACGGTCGTGCGATTTAAAACCCCTTCTAAATAAAGGATTGCCGTGGCCTAATGACACGATAAAATATCTTGGCATTGTATTTCCCATTGGTCGAAATAACAATGGTCGAGATCTTTTTACTATTAATATGACGGAACCTTTAAATAAAATTAAAACGCTATTAAATATTTGGGCCTCTCGAACCTTGACGCTACTCGGAAAAGTAACAGTGATTAAATCCTTAGTCATACCGACACTGACGTACAAACTAAGTGTAATACCTACGCCGCCACCTAGGGACTTCTTAAAAAAACTTAAACAAAGCATTTTTTACTTTATATGGGGGTCCAATTGGGAACGCATCAAGAGAACAACGCTATGTAGAGACATTGGTGAGGGAGGGGCAAAAATGCTTGATATTGACGCCTATATCTTGGCATTGCAAGCCAAATGGATAATAAACTTACTAGACTCGGACTACCATGCAGCCTGGAAAGACGTGGAAAATGTATATTTTAGTAAAGCGGCATTAGCAGCAACACTGCAGTCCAAGTTACGGGAAACGTCCAACGACATCGTCCGGCTATTCCCCTTGCGCGCGCTTCGGACCACGGCAGTAGCTGTTAGACGTGTATACTCCAGCGGAACTCGCCTTGATCGCATTAACGACCCTCGCTACCTCTGGTTGAACCCAAAGATCAAATCGCGCAATAGAACATTCTTTATTGTGGACTTGGCGAAGGCCGGGATTACCAACTACTCACAAATTATTAACATCGAGGGTAACTATATGAGCTTCAACGAATTACGGGAAGCTTATCCGATAACCGATACCTTAGACAATTTTACAGAGTTCAACAAATTAATCTGCGCCGTGCCGAAAGCTTGGGATAAAGGCGATCCACAAAGCCCCAAGTAAGACCGATTATTCCACCAAATTGTTTGACTTGATCGAAAAGTTAAAAGATTACCAAACAACGAAATCAATATATAACGATGTTATCGCAGCTAGCGCAACATCCTCCATTAAACAGCAGGAAAGCTGGACGCGCTCCCTCGATATCACTATCGAAAACTGGGGACAAATTTACCATGATAATTATTTTTGTACCTTAGAAACTCGGTACCGCTCCTTTCAAATGAAACTAAATAACAGAGCTATAGTAACCAATGATAAATTACATCGTATGGGATTTAAGGACACTAATCGATGTGGATTTTGCAAGATCGAACCGGAAACATTAACCCACCTATTCTATTTTTGCCCCAAAATCAAAGCTTATTGGAATAATGTCGAAAACTGGTTAAGCGCGGTGTTTCGTAGATCATTTAACCTAACCCCACAAAATTGTTTCTTTGGCATTGGTAACAAATGTGTTATTAACTGTATTTTATTATGTGCAAGATTTTGTATATACAGAGGAAAAACAACGGATACAGTGCCCACGATTCACTTACTCATTAGTGAAGTGGAAGCCCTAAGAAAAAGGGAAATGATAATAGCAAAAAAAGGAAACAAACTAGATTCTCATCACCGTAAATGGACTACCATTCCAGAGTGAAGTGTATTAAATATATTGCTGTATGTTTGTATCGATGCCCGTTCACCTTCTATTAATAAAAAAATGTGTGCATAAAAAAAAAAAAAAAAAAAAAAAAAAAAAAAAAAAAAAAACATGTTGAAAAGGTGAAGGAGTGTGGCTGAAAAAAATACTGTTCTGTAATAAAAGAGATGAAGAAAATGTTCGTCATATTATCCGAAATTTAGTCATATTAAATGAAGAAATTCCGGACCGAATTAAACTGGTCAAAATAAACGGCTGGTCATATTATCTGTGCTCATAATAAGCGGCTTCTACTGTATTTTAAACAGCTTTTGTTAACGGACAAATATTTTACCACATGTGTTTTAAATTTTTTTAATTAAGCGCTATAAGGTAAAGAAGCTAAATTTCTAAAAAAAAATCGAGGAATTTTCCATACTCCTACTGATAGATGTGTACATCTAGGGGCAACAAGCCATGCCTGTTAGCGTTTGACGAAAAAAATGAAAAAAAGATAAAAAACTGACAAAAACTAGCGTTTAAGTTATAATCAGAGTAAACACTAAATTAGAAAAGGTGTTGTTCGAAATCCGCATAATTATCCGTACAAAAGTTCAATTTTTAACTCAGCCATTATAGAGGTTTATAAAGAAGGGAAATAATATGATGGGGAGGTGTTACGTTGAACGGTTTCAGGCCTGTTGTCGCATCAACGTATTCGTTGAGATCAAGAGATCGTAGATCTTTATAGCCCTGCTTCAGAAAGAGTTTTTGAGAGTAATGAGAAATTGTAGATGCTACGGTAAAATCACACCCATCTTCTCTTGCCATGTTGTCGCTTTCCTTTATAATAGCAGCGCCGAGTCCCATGTTGCAACAATCAGCATCCACTGCCAGCATGACGTTAATTCCAACTCTCTTTGCGTCAATTAGACTAAATATATCTATGTAGCCTGATCGGTCAAACAGCCTTGTTCGAGTTGCGCACCAAGGAAACTCCGTTCCTAGCTGAGTTATAGCGTTGTCTGTTTTAATTGGTTCATCGTGTATCGGCTTGACCTTAATTTTGCAAAAATTTACTCCGATTAGCCTTCCAGTATAGTAGTCAAAAGCACCAATTCCAGAATATTCCTTTAAATACCATTCAGCACGAGCTTTTACCGCAAAAACTCGTTCATCCATTGGAACGTTGAGCGCTGACATAGAAGGCTCCCGGGGAGCATAATGTTTTGCCACGAATAGTTGTACCTGCTCCAAATGGTTGTTTGATAGTTTTCTAAAGAAAAACCGCAACGTATCCGGAGTTTCAGCTGCACAGTGCATATCTTACCGCTTTGGAAGAAAACCTCAATTTCAGTAAAACACATAATTTTAGTGGCACATGTGATAAACGCCAATTTGATACATCATGTTTCGCACCATTTAAATGTATGGCGGAAATAGTCATTTTACTCTTTTAGAAGGTTTATTGGTTAGTATTATGACATTTTGTTATGACTATTTACGACACATTATGACAATTTATTCGATTTGTATACATTTCTTGATTTAGTTGAATATGATACAAGCACGAATTTTTTAATATACTGCCGACAAAACCATTAATAAGGCCGCTATTTTGTTTTTTTATGTCTTCGACCGGCTTTTAGTACGTCAAAGCGACAGCCGAGGAGTTATGAGTAAACTTGCCAAAGGCTACGTAGTTATATACACAACTCACAAAAATTAGCTCCGGTAACTGCGCGAGGATCTGACGATTTCCCGTTTGCTAACGCCCCCTGTGTTTTCCCATTAACGGTGATAAACATTAATATCGTTTTATCTTATCACCAAATGTTGCATTATTTCAATACATTTTCCATCCTATTTAACAAACTGTACACTCCACTAACCTGAATGTGAACATGAGCTAAGCTGGGGTTATAACAACAACAACGTTTTTATCAAACCTTACGTAAATATGAGTAATATATCTATACCCATCCTTGAAATGCTACACTGCTGACTCTATACCAGACATGGGTATACTTAGTCCCGTAGGAAAAAAACCTGGCCGCTTTTATTCTCTTTTACACTGGCTAACCGGATGTTTTCGACAAGACTAAATAGCGATGTCACAGCTACTTATGTGCGTCGCTTGGCGATCGGTTGCTATATCTTTTCTAATGTAAAACTGCTGAATTTATACCCACCTTTTATAATGCTAGACTGCTGACTTTATACCCACCTTTTATAATGCTAGACTGCTGACTTTATACCCACCTTTTCTTATGCTAGACTGCTGACTCTAGTTTCAATGATTCGTTAGCTTGAGATTTTAAACTATGGTCAAACATGGCAAATTTACCAAAGCACCCTTTTTAAGTATAGCGCTACAAGAGTAATTCAAATTTGATTAGATTTGATGATAAGTTAGTGCGTTAGCCACTGCTTTATCAATTAAAATAAAAAATACTCAAAATAAAGATTTGTTCCTAAATCATTATTGTGACGGGAATGGCATCTCTAAAAAAGAGTGATCGAATCGAATTGAAACTTTAAGAAGTGTTAGATAAAATTAGAGATGGAAAAATAGATATTTTGGGTAATAAACTTTGGGGAATTTCCCGAAGCCGTTAAAAAGTTTTCAGGAATTTAGCTTCTTTTTGCCATAGCGCTACATTGATTGACACTCTGTAGTTATGGGTTTGGAAAAATGGGACACTTATTGTTTTTGTCCGTTTTTTTAGTCAAACGCTTGACAGGCCTGGTTGTGGAACCCCGACATGTACCAGAAGGGGTAATAGAATCGCGATGAAACTTTGTCATTTGTTAGACAACATGGTCTAGACCTGCGGAAACCAAAAATTTGGGTGATAAATCCAAGGGAATTCCCCTGGGACATAAAAAAAACAGAAAGGAAATTGTTTCTAAAATTTAGCTTTTTTGGCATGGCGCTTGAAAGGCTGCTCCAATTTAACCAGTTCGGTAAAAACTTAGTTCGTTAATAACTTCTTAACCAATTAGAGAAAATAAATAATTTCTAGAGGAATGCCCTAAAAATAAAGAATTATTCCTGAATTATGAGTGTGACAGGCATGGCATGGCGCTTTAATTTAAAACATATGTGGTTAATTGTTCGTAAATCTAACACAATTACATTTTTTAACATAAAAAAATTGTTTGGTAAATATGGGACCCATGCGTTTATGCTTGCAGAAACAAAACTAGGGTAGTCGGTTTAAACTTTCTGGAATTTGTAAAAAATGACGTCACATATATGACAATAACATAATTATGCTATATTGTAAAAAAAACTTGTATAACAAGATTACCTCAGGGACCCATGCGTTTATGGTTACTCGGTGTTTAAATTAAACTAAATGTGGTCAGGGGCCTTGCTTACATAAACACATAGCATACAAATTGTATATTAAGAATAATTGTGGTTAAACACGTGGTTGACACTCTCTAGTCATATGAATTCGCATTTTCTTCTGAATGACATGACCGGTGTAATTTTCAACTTGATTGGCCATGTCCCACGTCCTTTCTTTATAATGATGCGAAAATGATCACTAGTTTTAGTGGAATTTACTAGGGGTTTCCCCTAAGTGTTAAAGATAGGTATGGGACGAACACATCTGATTTTTGTTCGTATTTTAATTCTCTATTTAAAACCAGTGGCTTGTTTTTTAAAAAAGCTGCCCTATCTTCAATAATGTAGTGGTCTGCTTTGAAGGTTATTTTACTATGACTACCACTGCAAGAGACAAATCCATAGAGAAGTTTTAATATACTTTGCAGCCGTCAGGAGTTACGAATGTTTAACAGGTCTGGTACATATAAAAATACCATTTTTGTTCAAAAATATTTGTAGGGTTGAGCCCATCTTGGGTTTTAACCTTAACCTGATACAAAAAGAACTTGTTTAATATAATGTTTTGTAGATCTTAAATTATTTAGCTTGAACCAAATTGTCTAGTTTATTTTGTATAATAGCTTACCTTTTTTTCGAACTGGTTGTTAAAGTTGTGGTATAAACAATACCGTGTATTAAAAATATTTTTATAGACTAAATGGGCAAATACATTCACAAACTAAATATTGATGCCCAACCATTATCAATTTTGTTATTTAGATAATATTTATGTGGTGTTATGTGTTATTAACTAGTATAACTACATCTACTGGCGATTTTATTCATGTATTGTATTTTACTTTACTCCATTTTAACTTCAGGCCAAATAAGAGGAAAGAACATATTTGTTGATGTATATATTTAATAATGCTTGCCAAGCGGTTAACATCATCATGCTCTTTATTGTATCAAGTTCCTTCACCTTCATTCATCAAGTTTGCTTCAAATAAATTCCCTGCAGCAAATGTATTTGATAATGCAGAGAGTATTCGGGTGGAATCATTTGATTCTACTTTTGAAGATACCCCGGATACTTATGAAGATCTGCTTAAAAGGGCGAAAGAACTAACCAGCTCTGATAGAGTAAAAAGCTCACTTTATGTCAAAGATGTTGCACGTTTTTTAAATGATCCACAATTTTTGGGGGAAGAATCTTGTGAACAGAAAACGTTTAATTCTATTGTAGATAAAAGTAAATTTACAGGCAAGTTGGTAAAACTGTACAATCAAAGTTCAGAGATTTTAGACCTTCAAACACCGGACCATATTGATGTTAGGGAATTCCAAGCTAAGATGTTATATGAACTTGCAAAGCAACTTGTTTTGCCTGGAAAATTTGACTTTCCCACCTTTGAACAAGACTATGAAAGTGTTAAAGAGTTGATGTATAAAGTTTTAGATACATCCGCTAGGGAATCGGCTAGTAAACTGGTTCTTTTAAAAAAGTTTATGTCCGGTTGGTCAGACAAGCGTATTAAACTTAAAAAGCAAGAACAAAAAGCAAATAACCAAGTGGAAAAAATAAAGTATGAACATCCGAAAAACTCAATCCTTTGTTATTATTCTCCTACTCTGTTAAGACTTCACCAGCAGAAACGCTTGCTGACTGCACAGATGCATGGTCAACCAATGATAATTGATATGGATTTTGAGCAGTATTCTATAATCAATGACCTGTACAAGCAACTAAACAAGGTGAACGCTATGAACAGGCGTATGTGTCATCCATTTAATCTGATCTATGCAAATTGGAAAAACAATTCTAGTGATCATGGCAAAAAAATTCATTACACCCCTAATGTCTGGTATGAATCTGAAATTATTAACAAAACAGAGAAATCCTATCTTGAATTGGAACCTGAGATTGAACGTGAGAGGCTTGTTTATTTGACTCCAGATGCAACAACTGATATGACCGAGTTTCACCATGATAAAGTTTACATTTGGGCTGGTCTTGTAGACAAATGTCCCCAGGCAGGAATGACAAGGACAAAGGCAAAATCAGAAGGAATTAAATGCGAAAGATTTCCACTTGAACAATATTTAAAATATGGAGGTATTGGGGCGCGTAAAAATCTAAATCTTACTACTGTTTTTGAAATTTTGGCAGTACTTAGTGAAACAGACAATGATTGGATCAAAGCATTAAGTGTAATACCTGCACGATTTCATCGTGGTTTAACTGAATTAGGAAAAGCTGCTGTTAATTATGATGAAAAAACTATTTTTCAATTTGAATCAGGGCAGAGATGGTTTGATGCTTTTAGTGAAAGAAGAGAACTGAAACCGAACATTCAAAAATTTGTTAAGCCATACTTTGCACGATCCTAATATGTTAAAATGAAATTGTTTAACTGTTTAGTAGGAATTACAATTGTTGTATATCATAAACATTGCCACCAGTAGATCAGGTTCTTTTATTGTATTGAAAATTTTAAAGTACCCTATTTTTATTCCTTGTACTTTAATTGGGGCTGTGTATATACTTGGTTTAATTAGCACAAAAACTTTTTTTGGTTTTAAGATTTTAATTTTGACAACAAATTGTAATCGGTTAACCAGTTCACAGGTAAATGCACAGCCATAACTGTTAAGGTGGGGGTGGGCATTTTTTGTTTTGGCTTTAACTTATTTGTTTTTTTACTAGTGGCAATGCTCCAATATTGCCAATATTTTTAATTTTCAAGGTAAACATAAAAAACACACCATCTTAACTCCGCCCCACTGAATGTTATTGCATCAATCGATAAACTCAACGCTCCCATTTCTTTAATTTTGGATACTAATTGTTATTGATACAAAAAATACATTTTTTACTTAATTTACCTTTTCAGTGTTATCTTGATTATAGACAAAATGGATGATATAGATGACCTTTTAGATGAAGCTGAACAAAGCTTGAATATTTCATTAAATTCCAGTCAAAATAAAAGGAAACCATCTTCAAGAAAGTATGCTGAATATATATAATTATATTGATGAAAGCTTTTGTTGCATATAATAATACATCCCATAAATTTTAAATCTCTAGTCGAAAACCAGTTGCTGCTTCTTAAACTTTAATATCCTTTAGGAGCAATATTATTAGAAAAGGTTTGTGTTTTAACATGTTTATGGTGTAAAGTGTGAATAACACAAGGTTAGACAATAATTTATTAAATACTGGTTGTGGGCTTAAGTCTTTGCACATTTACATATAATTGTTTTCAATAGATCCAAACTGGAAGAGGAAATAGATGACATTTTGGAAATAGAGGATGATGTAACTATGAAAAACACTCGAACACCAAAGGTTAAAAACTTGTACTTTATTGTTCAATTATCAATTTTGTGTACCATATGCCATATCAGAAATTAACTAGCAAAACAGTTTGGTATATTATATACAGTCCCCCTACAATGGCACTACTTTTTTAAAATCTTTGTTAATTCTTGAGACATGGTCTGATTTCTGCCTATTATTCATCAGAACTTGCAATACTGTGTTTTACTTTCATGATATGTAACTAATGACTGGAAGTGTAAAAAGTTAATTCTTTATCGACGGTTCTAGGGATTTTATCCCGAACTGCAGTAAAATTATTTTATTTTGTACCATTAATAAACGAAACACTGAAATAGCATAACTGATGTGCATTTATGTGAAACGCCTTTGCCCTCTTGAATTTTACAGTTGATCCAATTCTCAGCATTATTTAGTGCATGTGATGTATTTTCTTAATATTGAAGCTACTGTAGGATGATATATATTTAAAATTCTGATTTGTTTTAAACAGATTCCAGTGGACAAAAGAAAGTGCAGTACAATTTTGTTGTCAAGTGGCTCAAAAACAAAAAAGTAATTTTTTTAATTCTGTTTATACTGTTTTTAAAGTGCATTTATTAACTGTACTTTTAGGTGCTCGGCTATATATCTGGGGGGAAGTACTACAACAAGAGGGTTATGCAGTGTGTCTGTAAAGAGGTTTGTTACTGCATAAACCTTGGTCTGGTGCAAAATTAATTGTGTTACACCATAAGCTCTTTGTATCTACTAAAGTGAGATTGGTACAACAAGCTTTTCTTTTATAAATTAAAATTGTGTTTCAGTTTCGGATTATAACTGACTGCATATAATTGTCTTATTTTAACATCTCCATTGTTAAAATTTGTTCGCATGAAAAAGGGAAATATAGCAAAACAAATTATTCCAATTTTAACCAGATTAATACCAGTGCAAATGGCCTATAATTTTACACGGGCAATCGTCAGAATACCTTGCGCCCACTGTCGGATTATCAAAGCATGATTCACACGTTCCTTAAATTAAGTAGAATCCGCTGGGTTCAGGCAATGTCCGTTTTGCCTTGCCCAAGTACACAATCGACCAGTTTCGTACCTCTGAAAGGCAACGCACTATACCAACAAACTAATCGTCGGACATAAAACCGTTTTAATAGTTCTTGTATATATTTTACTACACACTGCCTGAACCATTTAATGACATTACTGCTTTTCCAGATGTTGTGACCAACTTCGTTGTACTAATTGCGACTTTCATGTTGAACAATACAATAATTATAAATGGGATAATACTGTAG
>CH002760.1:268941-282308 GCA_000149265.1 Ciona savignyi
AAGACAAAAAAAACTACTGGAACCAATATTTATTATAAAGCTGGTACAATAGCATCAGTTATTGTATGGTAGAGTACATAGTTCTTATAATTGTTTTTTGTCACATTGTTACTAATACAGAACAATTGTAAAAACTATAAACCAGAGCTAAAAATTATCCCATTGTTTTATATTTACTTTAAATAAGTGGCAAATCAATTGCGAAACAAAATAAACCAAGAAACGAATGAAGAACATCATGAAACATACACATCATGAAAAATTGCAACAAATACATTGTTATCGGAGATTGGTAATACCACTCAATTCAGCACGGAAAGTGTATTGCTCTCTTCTGTTTGGTTGTGGTGGTGGCAAGCTCAAAACTATTTGGTTTAAGTCGACTTCACAATATTCATTTATCCAAGCAAAGAGCTCTTTTCCAAGATGCTTCATGAAATGAATTTCTGCAAAAGCCGCAGTTGCATCGAAATTGACAATCTCACCAACATAATGAATCACACTTGACTTGACAATATATTTTATAACCACAAAATCTCCGCACTTATTTCTGCTTTCTTGTGGCCAATTTTCTTCTTCACTTGATTCTAGATCATCTGATGTATCATTGTAGTGTAAACTGCAATCACTCTCATCACTGCTGCTCCAGTAAGCATGCTGCTGTGCACCACCTGTCTTTTTCTTTTTTGCCTTTGTAGACACCTCATCTGCTCTTACTATATTTCCTTTCGTTGAGTTTTTCGTTTTTGTTATTGGCAATCCACTAGTAGATGGTTGGCAAGTCTTCAAATCATCAACACTGACTGATTTTCCTGGTGGCACTTCCAATTTCTTTCTTTTTGCCCCTTGTCTCTTCTTTATACGATTCTGCTGTAGGTAAGTAAGAACACTATCAGATATACTACTTGATACACTATCATCTAAGTCTGTACTTGGAAGTCGCTTGAGAACTTCATTAGGGTTATATGGATATATCCCTGTTGCTTTGAATCCAGATTTTATGATGTTTGTGTCATTTCCATCCTTTTGCAATATTTTCATCAGCTTACTTAGAAGGTTAGGGAACATGTGCTTATCCAATGAAGTGCTGCTCGGGTATTGCTCTTTGTATTCACTGACAATGTTTCTCCAATGTGTTTTTACAGGACGGAAAACAGACACATCAAGTGGTTGAGTTAGGTGGGTAGTGTTTGGTGGCAAAAAAGCAAAATTAATGTGGAGTTCTTCACACTTTTGAATGACTCTACTGTTCAAATGAGAACTTAAATTATCTCCAATAATGACTTTAAACCAGTCTTCGAAAGTGCATGCATCAAACCAACCAGATGTGGTCCTTCCATAGCGAGTACTTGGTGGACCACCCTCACACCAACTGTGCCACAGCTTTATTGATTTATACACAACGTACAATGGCAGAAACTCGCCGTTAGCTGTTGCTGAAAACATTACACTAACAGCACCCTTTGAGAAGTTTTTAATTCGTTCTGGATATTTAACACCACGACAAAAAATCATCTTCTTTACTCCAGGGTCATCACTGAAATTTGTTTCATCATAGTTAACTATGTGTGTGCTTGGAATATCTTGAAGTGTGGATTGAAGGTGTCTAAAGTACACATTTATATCATCATGACTTGTCTGAGCTCTTGCTCTTTTGATATTTCTACACAAGCGTTCAGTAAGTGAAGATTTGTGACGATGAAGGAATCCTTTCACCCAATCATAGCCAGGCATATTATTAGTAAAGCACTCTATTACTTTTCCTTTAGAATCAATATGATTTTTTACAATCATTCGGACATCAAGACAGGATAGAGGCATTCCCCATTCCGCGCAAATTAGAAGATGATGAACCATTGCTCTTCTCTTCTTCCTCTGTCAATGCAGGAATGGGCCTACCTACAGATTTTGAGTGGAGTTTCTTTAATTTATTAGATAAAGTTCTCCTGGGAACCCTGTACTCTTTCTCTGCTTTTCTGACTGACATCCCCCCTTGAACAGCTGATGGTGCATTTTTCAAACACTCTTCTGAGTAATTTTTATATGGCCGTGACCCCTTTCTTTTCCTGTATCTTCTCATTGCATTTACACTATTATTTACACTATACATGAAATTTTCCTAGAAAGTTAAATTAAAATCTGTAAATGCATTTTAAGCATCAACCAATGTAGGAATGACTAATGAATTACCGTACTCATGTAACATGATTAGGCATCTCAAAGTGGGCAAAGTTGTACCGTATACACCAAAATAAGCATGAAGTTTAAAAAGTTCACCAACATTTTTTGTTTTTATATGGAACCAAATAAAAATCATATGCAATAAGTTGCTAATGAGAATATCTTCACTCACAATACTTATCATATTTATATCATTATTAATAATAAGGCTGTAAGAGAAAGTACTAAGCAACATTATTTTTGAAAAAAAAACAGGACCTGCAAAAATACAAAAAATAATGGTTTAAAGATAATTTTTTCACTTGTTTTTATGGAAGTATGGTAATCATATGATGAATTTATACTATAAAATAAAAATTCACTTAGTTTGTATGTAAAAGCTGGAATATTTTCACTTTCAAAAATTTTTGAAATTTCGGGCAAAGTTGCCATGAAGGGCAAAGAAACCCCATTTCACGGTACTGTTAATTCTACCTATAATTAATGCAGTATTCAGCTACAATCGTTTTACAATTTTTATATGGTGTTCACAATTTGTTCGTTTTATAGGCTACATTTTGTCCAAGTAGGGATGTACATTCCAGAATTTAATTCGAATATAAAAAGAAATGTAATCATTAACTTCGTGCTCATACAGTTACAATTAGTTTTACGAATAAAATTTCATATCAAAGATAGAAAAAGGAACTTGCAACATTATTTGTTTAATCAAATTAAAAAGAAAAATGTTTTCCCTCATTCTTTTGGATACTTAGATCTAGATCAATATGTGCAAGTCTCTTTAATATAGTACAAAATTCGGAATGTGGTCTATCTTGTAATCTTAACTAAACTTACCAATTTTTTGTAGATATTTGTATCTTCAACATAAATAAATTAACTCAGCTGAAGAAGTGAACGACCTTTCTGTTAATTTATGTAATATAGTGGGGTCATGCTCGATTGAACACATAGATATCTAGCGTTTATATTTAGCAAGGTGCGGGTGTTTAGTTTATTCATTTTTGCCCCAGTTTTTAAAAATGGCAAACGAATTTTCTATTTATTTTTTTAAAACGAGATAAACTAAGCGTACGCGTCAGATATGTACATGATTTCCGCATACACGAAAGATTCTATGTTTTGCTCCTGATCTCACCGTAGTAGGTTTAGCGAAAGAGATGCTGTACATTCAATCAACCTTCAGGGTCGATACCTCTTTAATGGTGGCACATTTATATGATGGTGCTTTAGCGATGTCAGGGCAATACAATGATGTGCAGAATCAAGTGATTGGGACCCGCGTGTCGCTGACATTTACTGTGCTGCCCATAGCCATAGAAGCTGTGGCTGACACATGCAGGGACACTTCCATGTTCCATCCATTAGCTCCAAGGTGGCACTCATTCAAAGCTACATATGTTTGTTTTGTTAAATCCAGAAAAAGAATGTCGAACCTACAGCAATTTATCGAAACAAAGCGCCCTTGTTTAGACAGTTCTTTCACTGATGCGCCGGTGATCTAATGTATACAAACTGTCCAATAGCCCTATCATTGGAATCTTTTCCAAAATACTGCGTGGATCGATAGTTTAAAAGCATTAAATCAGTAGTTAAACAATTTATTTGTTTTCTTACCTGTGACGAAGACGCAATAGCGGTTGAATACTTGCGTTCGTAAACGTATTGGCAACGGGAAAATGCTCCAGATCGAGCTACACATAACTTTCAGGATTTCGATCCTGTTGCAAATATTTGCCACATTTCATGTGACAACTGCTACCAGTGAACGGTTGTTTAGTAGTTTAAAATTAATTAAAAATTAGTAGCGTTTCACACTGGGCAAAACTAGGTTAAATGGCATTGCTTCTCTTTACATACATCGTGATTTGAACTTGATGTCATTTTCAAGTTTGGAAAAAAAAACATTGGCGCTTAGATTTTATTTATGACCAGATATCGTAATGATTCTCCCATTTGTTTTAACTGTGTTCGTTGTTCGATTGTGACCTTAAACATACGTCTGGTTTTCGTATTTTATCACGTTGTCAAGATTACCTTAATTTTTTACTTTCAACAAAGACAATAAAAAGGTTTTAAAGAATGCTGTTCATTTTAGTGACCATGCTTTGAAGGATATTTGCGATAGATGTCGTTTCTACCACCGTTGTTTTGTCAATAACTTCAACTGCGTCTTTTTTGTTTATCCCGAAAAAAAAATGTATATTATTGGTTTCTGCAATTTCTTTTCGTGAACTTAAATTAGTTTCTCTTTAAATTAAAATACTCAAGATCTGGAGCAAAATAAGTACATCAACTTAATTGTAAAGAAAATTCAACATTAGAAATGAATTTATTGCAAAGTCAACGTTACAATTGAATTAAGACGAAAATGCAACCTGATAATTATCAAGCGCGACAACTACGATGCAATATCCAAGTTACGCCATTAGCCAGTATTTTAGATCTAATTTGTTTACCCATAACCAATTATTTAATATGAATAATATACAGCAACTTGAATACCCATCTCGCGGTAATGACATTTCAGTAATTAAATAATATGAAAATCGTTATTTCTAGAAGCACTATGGTTGGCAGGTTATTAAACAGTTCAAGTTTGTAACATTTTTACTTTTTTCTCCGTTACCAAGATGCCTTTCTCGAAGAGGGATATCGCGAGATTCACCTTGAAGAAAAATCATTTAGAAAACATGGCGATTTATCTGAACAGGGTGAAAGATGAGACACAACAACATATCTCACCTTATCTTCGTCAGTACGCAGAGGCAGACTATTGACTGTGACGTAGGAAGGGTAACTATTGATCAGATGTTCAAGCGCAGGAGCGCAATCTTCGTCCATCTCGAACGATTTTTTTTCTTCCGAGTGGTAGATTCTACAATTCGATTGTTACGCACTATTATATCACACTGAAACCCTACGCTACAATTGAATTGTAAAAGCCATAAACAAAGCAAAAAGACGAACCTTGAGTTCTGGACGCAATGGTAAACTTGAACGACCGAGTTATCATTTGCATCGCTTTGTGCTGTCACAATACGAATCGCGTTCTTTCTTAAAACCCGAATCCTTGTTTTCTCGTCAATGTCACAAATGTGCTGGACTGGATTTCCCGGTGACGCCATCGTTACGTCACATCCTTGGATCGTACGCGATTTCTCGTCTGAACAATCACAGTTGATTGATTATAACAATGGATGCCGAATTTCAGCTGACCCAAACTATTATACCAATTAAACGCGGCATAGCACCGTGTAAGCTTACCTGGGGTCATGTATGGTGGCAGAGCATCATGTAAGAAGTTGATGGCTCTTTCATCAGCTACAGCATCAACATCAGCCATTCTCGCCAAACGCAAAAATAAATCAGAAATCTTTCGGAAGAAATGTTGTCGCATTTCAGGATTCTGTTTGTGAAATTTGGGTTTTATGATACATGGAACTTTTATTCCTTCCTTTTCACATAGTATTTGTTATTTGAACAATGATCAATATGATGGCACACCTTGTCAGAATTCTGTAAGCCGAGGCATGATAGATATTGGAGTGGAAGACCCTTTCGAAACTCAATGTCGTCAGCGATGGCAGTTTGTAGCGTAGCAGGAAGCAACTATAACACAGAATTTAAATATTTCATATCTGTCCTTTCTTTTAACTACAGGTAACGTAATACACCGATATTCTAAAAATATTGCATTGTTGTTCCAAATTGGCATTTAATGAGTATAAATCATACTAGGATACAAATCACAAACATTGGCGGTTTACTAAAAAAATATCATTTTTATACACCCTGTTAGCATATTACCAGTACTACAATTTTAATTTTAAGTAATAAATAATTAGTAAAATAATTACTACTTAGTATCAAATTATATTTCTCACACATCAAAGTCAGATTATGATTCGATTCCTGTCTGATGCTACCTTTATAGTTTTAGACTGTGAAGTTAAAACCTTTAACTAAAACCAAAGAAACCTTTTCAAGGAAGTCTCCCCAGGTATTCATCTGATAGGTGGAGATGGTGATATGAAGCGAGTGGGTGTCGGGTAAGGATTTCGCTTGGTGGATGATGCCACGTGGGAAGTACAACAGATCACCAGCTTGTAACGTTTTACTGAAGATTGGTTCTCCTATCTCACTTTCATCAAAATTTTCTGCAATGTTACGTTTTTTAGATATGGAATCTAAAACGAAATATATAATCACATAACAGATAAGAATTAAAGAATAAATATTGTGGTTTAAACCTAACAAAATCTGTAACATAAAGTAATGATACTATATATCGACTAGAAAATATAAAAGATTTCGTAATTCACTCATTTTTCTTCAGTACAAAACCGTCTTCACTTACTGCTGGAGAATCTTGGCAGTGTTTCTGCTGCATTTCTTGGGTTGTAAATATTCCATTGCTTCTCCCCTTCCAACTGAAGAACAAACGCCTCTATGTCGTCATAGTGGGGTGCAAACCCTTGAGATCCAGGAGGCGTTAAATAACTGAAAAATTTAAGACTTTGAATTTGAATTCCTTATAATAATAAAAATAATGTTAAAGTGTATAAAATTGTAATAAATTTTAAATCACCGCTAATCAAACTGTGTTTAAAAAAAATTAATTGTTAACACACAAATACCACAAAAACTTGTTCTAGTTTAAGTTTGTAAAAATCAACAATTGAATTTCATAAGACTCACACATTAGCCCCGACCATGCTTTTAAAATGTTCTTGCAGTGTGGCACATAGCCTCCATACAGGTTTTGAAAATGCTTGGGGATTTTTAATTCGGATAGAACAGCCATTCTGGATGATGAATATGGTTCAGCTACATTGCGACAAAAAATGCTAATTTAATCAGAGAATAAATAATAAGAGCAACAGACCTTGTAGTAATCCCACACGACAGGTGCAAATGCCCGGCCCTCAATATTATGAGTTTCTCGACATCCGTTCTGGTATGTAGTGACATCGAGATTCACAGAATATCTGACATTGCATTCCTTCAGTATTCGGTTCAATTCCTTGCTGCTGAACAAACCATCCGCATAATTGGGAATGTGGCGGCTCAAACAAAAAGGTTTCTTCTCCCATATGTTCCTGTAGGGTTAAGCAGTATTTTGTACTGGTGCGGTGTTTATGCTCATTTTTTTATAAATATGACAACTAGCTTTTATTAGTTGGCATAACATACATATATATAATCACAAAAATAGACTATAATAATGAAGATTACTCATCTTATGAAAAGTCTCTCTCTCCTATTAAACAGGACACAGAATAATAAGTTTAAATGCATATTAAGAATTAAAATTAATTTTGATATGTTCATACTATATGACATAAATATTTATGAACATGAACTTGAATTCCTGCATTGTTATATGTGGACCAGTGTCTTAAGAATTTACCACATTTAACCATTGAGTTCTTCTATCCATTCAATTGTTACAATTAAGCTAAAAGAAATAAACTATATTTTTTTAATTCCTAAATTAGAACTTACTCAAAGAATTTATCAGCAGTGTATGGAAGAATCAACCAATCAAACAAAACTTTTCCATCCTTTTCACTATCTCCATCGGGAAATGGCATTTTGGGAACACTCGACGCCTTTTTTGATATCGTTGTACACGATGATGATAAACTTGAAGATGGTTTCTATGGTTTTGTGGTTAAAACAATTTCTATATATGTTAAAAAACACTCTGAAACTTGATTATTATATAAATACACAATTTCTGTCATATTGGAATCAATTTTATAATGTTCCATTGCAACATTTCCACACATAGATTTCATGAGAAATTTCCTAATGTTGGGTCACACTTATTTGATTCCTTACAATCGCTTTCTTCGGTGTTCGTTCTTTGATGTTTTCTCCTGAGCCATGAAGCTGGTCATCATTGCCAGGATCGCAAACAACCATCTCGTCTTCAGCTTTGACAACCCTCAACCTTTTCCGTGGTGGTGGGTGGGTATCGGGGCCAAGTGTATGGGTGACGGCAAAACTCTCGCTCTGTTGTAATATATTGACACACGTGGTTAAGATGAGTCTTGGTGTTAACACACATACTCATACTGTCCATTTTTTGAAAACAGGATTTACAAAATTAACTTTAATGATACCTGGAAGTGCAACCTCAGTAAAACAAATTTGAACATTTGTTTTACTGAGGAAATAAAAGCTAAAAGTGCTTCTTGTATAATTTATATAGGTTAGACTATATATCCCTGAACAAAAATTTTACTTTTTCTATCTTTTTTTCCTCTGTTTGAACAGGTTCATCATCACAACTACTGAGGCTCTGACTCGTGGATAGCTCTATACTAGCATCTATAAAAAAACCATAAAACATCATTTAAACACAAATTTTTAACAGCCAGATTTAAAAATAAATTGGGGTTTTATTTAAACTTAGTTATGTTGGGTTAAAATAGCAAAAAAAACAGTTCAATTATGCGAACACCAGCAATAGTACATACATTCCATTTTTAAACTTCTTATATATGTGTTTTATTTTAAAGATCTAAGTTGTCAATCGTTGGTAACTGTAGTGTAAGTGTAACCAACTTTTTAACTGCACTGAAAATAAGGACAAATTAGATACCTTTTTTGAAGAGAAGTTTGGTTTTGGTGAGTTGGTTTTTGCTGAAAAAAAGTGTGTCTTTAAAGGGGGAAATCAGATGAGGCACAGAACAGATAATGGTTGTGTATGTGTCAAATTTACAGTGCAAATGTTGGTAAGGTTGTGAATAATAGACTAATGACTTATCGGGAGTACACTTGTGTACAAATACAAGGATAAGGAATCAGGAAATGCACTAAAAACATCCACTCATAATTAGAAGTTAAAACAACTCATTTTGTAACCACCTTTGCAAGCCAAAATTGACGGGTTCAGAAGAGAAATTGACCATTGGGATTTGTGAATTATTCAATTCAACAGGATTCCATTGGGGTTCTGCATTCAGGGACAATTTATCTGGAAAGTTTCTGTTCATTACACAATTTAATTAATTAACCATTAAGGCATTGGTAAACTTTTTAACAGGCTATTTTATAACATTTTTGATTTCTTGAGTTCCAAAATATAAATTGTTAGTGATTAAATGATGACAACATAACAAAAACCTAACTCCAATAAAATAGAGCAAGTTTTAACACCCTAATCTTTATGTCACAACTGTAACTGCAACATTTACTGAGTCAAAAGATTAAACTATTAACAAATATAACATTCTAACCTTTAACTGGTTTCTTTTGCTTTGTTTTTCTCTTTGAAGCAGCTCGGCCCAGGGAGAATTTATTGGAGATGTTTTTAATAAGAGACGATGAAGGTTTCGATCGATCCTGGTCAATTATCGGATAAAAAGTCGGCTCCGCAGGACGCTCCTGGAGTGATGATGCACTTTCAACTCTCTCCCTCTGTTGAGAAGTAAAAGTTTTAATACATCTGATTGCTATATAAAAAAAACAATAAAATCCTTCTGATCCACAAATAAAAAAACAATATAAATTTTGCTTGCCTTTGCATTATTTGCAGTTGTTCCAGTTGAGTAAACCGCAAAGGCAGATACCGGTTTTGTTTGCACTTTTCCAGTTTTTCCCATAATGAAAAAGATTCACAAGCATTACCTAGGTAGGATAATTGAAGTTTAAAAAATATGTTAATAATGTTTAGGTTCAATGAAGATTTGATGCTAAATTTCTACATGCAAATAACACAGAACATAATTTATATACACATAAAAACAGCGATAATGAATTGTAAACATAGAATGAGGCACAGGTATTATTGAACACTATGCCAGGATATAAAAATATATAATAATATTAAACACAGAACACAGAATCAGTCATGCCCACAGGCCACAGGTAATCCAATGAAAGATGATAAATAAAGTCAAGCATATACAACAGTTAAACCTGGTACTTGTACACAATGATATTGTAGCGAATCATATAATGGCAGTTTTTATTCTCCGTCTCACATTCAACATTACCTTTTATACTGTGCGCCACAGTTTTTCACACTGGGACACTGCTATTTTAATTTTTTCTTATTTATTTTAAATTTCATTTATCATAAAGTGGCACCTGCTTCGATAATGGTTTCTTTGTGTCTCCTTAAACTTCAGTTTAATTTATTTTCGTATTGTTATTATTTTGTTGCTGTGATTTATTTTGTTAACAAATAAATATGTTGGATTAAATGATTGAAATTGGACTTTATAAATCAAGAATCATTTAATCTTTAATGCATATTGCTTTAATAACAAATTTAACTTTGGTTAGCCGACGGTGAACAAAAAGTAATCGGACGACTGCGCGTGTAAAAACTCCTGCGTTTGAATGGGAATAAAACATGAATATTGTGTATGTTAGCGGTTACACTTTTAAACAAACACACGCTAGAGCGCGACATCCTAATTGAACGCATGAGTTACTACAGTGACCTTTGGTGGTAGAAGAAATTTAGTATCGAGTTTCGATAGAGGTTATTTCTCGAAAGTGAATTTTACGACAGGCCACTATTTTTTAAAGATATTCTTTGTTTTAAAAGCAAGCCACTCTTTTGTACCTTTGCTTTTTGGTGAATAAAATCGTACTTCCCCGAAATTGCAACGTGTGTGCTGCCGAATAGTCAAAAGGCTGCCAAAGAAAAACTTAGGAAGAAGCCCGTTGTAAGTGCAAGTCTTAAAAACAACATTAAATAACCGTTAAAAATATAAATAACAGTCCGAAATAAAACGGTCGTGTATACAAATAGTTAGCCCAATCGACTTGTGGGCCTATCCAGGTTTCTGTATTAAAATGGTTTTTGTGACGTAACAAATCAAGGGTTGGTAACTGAACATAGAACGGTAAGGTCGAAATTTCGTTTTTATTTTTCTTGTTAATACTGTATTTGCATACCTATTTTCCCAAATGGCGACTCTATTAAATGCATGTATTTTGGAAGTTTCGATCTCACTCTCGGACAGAACTCTTCGAAGAAAAATACATTTGTCCCTTACATGATGTGCTTGGATTCTGTTCCGTTTTTAGTCGACATGACAGCTCAAGACAAAAAATCATTTATGGTCCGCACATATCAGCCAAGGCGAGAATGAAAGAAATTGTTATACATAGCTTTGTACTTCAAATGGAGGAAACTGTTGATAACATCTGGAAAGAGAATCTCTTTGTGGATTGGACGTTTTACACAGTTTGGTCAAGTTAATTTTTCTTCGGGAATCGATTACGCTCTTTCATAATGTCATGATGGATAGTACCAATGTTGCATAGTACCACAATACGGATTTGTATAGACGAATTATGGGTCCCATTTGGAAAAATGGGACACATATTGTTTTTGTCCGTTATTTTTTTTTTTTTTTTTTTTTTTCGTCAAAGGTTTGACAGGCATGGCTTGTGGCTCCAACATCTACCAGAAGGGGTGATTGAATTGCAATAAAATTTAAACATTTGTAAGTGCACATGGTCGAGATATGCAGAAGCCAAAAATTTGGGTAATTTAATTTGGGGAATTCCCCTGAGAGGTGAAAAACCAAAACGGTACTTTTTTTTTAAAAAGGTACCTTTTTTGGCCATAGCGATTGATCGGCTACTCCAATTTTAATTAGATTTGGTAAATTGTAAGAACATTAGCCAATGATACAAACTTTAAAAGAAATCAAAAAATTACCTGGGGAAATACCCTAAAAAATACGATTTTGTTCTCAAATCATGATTGTGACAGTCATGGCTTGTGGCTCCGACATCTACCAGAAGGGGTAATGGAATTGCAATAAAACTTTGACATTTGTTAGCGCACATGGTCTAGATATGCAGAAACCAAAATTTTGGGTGATATATCCAGGGGAATTCCCCTGAGAGGTTAAATACCAAAACGGTATTTTTTTCTAAAAATTTAGTTTTTTTTGCGCATGACGTTTAAACGGCTACTCCAATTTTAATTAGATTTGGTAAAATGTGAGAAAAACATTAGCCAATGATATAATACTCAAGAGAAATGAAAAAATTACCTAAGGAAATACCCGAAAAAATAAGATTTTGTTCTCAAATCATGATTGTGACAGGCATGGCATGTGGCTCCGACATCTAATAGAAAAAGTAATGGAATTGCAATAAAATTTTGAAATTTGTTAGCGCACATAGTCTAGATATGCGGAAACCAAAATTTCGGGTGATGAATCTAAGGGAATTCCCCTTAGACGTTAAAAACCACAACGGTATTTTTTCTATATAAATAGCCTTTTTTGGGCATAGCGCTTAAACGGATGCTACAATGTGATCAGATTTGGTGGAATGTAAGTGCATTAGTCACTGATTTAACACTTAAAAGAAATAATAAAATAACCTAGGGAAATACCCAAAAAATTGGATATGTTCTCAAATCATGTTTGTTACCAGGATTCCATGTCGCCCTGACATCTTCCAAAAGGAGTAATGAAATCGCAATGAAAATTGGACATTTGTAAGACAACATGGTCTAAATATGCAGAAACCAAAAATTTGAGTAATGAATATAGGGGAAATCCCTCAAAACGTTTTTTTTAATAAATTAGATTTTGTGGCCATAGCGCTTGAACGGCTGCTCTAATTTTATTAAAATTCGGTAAAATGTTAAAACATTAGACACTCTGTGCCAATTAAAAAAAAACAACATTTACTAAGGTTAATTTTCATGAAAACGAAGTTATTCTCCTGAATTATGATTGTAACAGGCACTCCATATCGCACTGACATCTCCAACAAGAAGTCGACAAAACAGATTAAAACTTTAAGAATTGCTACATAACATGACTCACTTATGTAAAAACAGAAACTTATCTACTAAACCCAGGGGAATTCCCTGAAACAACGAAAAACTAAATCGGGCTGTTTTGGGAATTTAGCTTTATTTCACTACAGCGCTTGAAAAGAAGCTATAATTTAAAACATTTTTGGTGAAATGTTCATAAATTTAAGACGTTTATTCTTTATTTACCTATACATGGAATATAAGTTTGGTATGTTAACTATGGGACCCATGCGTTTATGCTTGCAGAAACAAAAACTACATACTCAGTGTATAAAATACAAATTGTGGTTAGGGACCCTGTAGCATGAATATAGGTTATACAACATGTGTTTTACAAATAGTGTTGGTTAAACACGTGGTTGACACTCTCTAG
>CH002760.1:287406-300650 GCA_000149265.1 Ciona savignyi
CTAGTAAACCAACCAAATGCACCTCCTACGTATGTATTTTATGGCACTATGATATAGTAAATTATACTTTCCATTTGCTATAGATTGCTGTATCATTACCCAGGGCATATTATTATTTAGTATCAATATCTAATATTCTTTTGAACCCAAAATATTGTTCATAAATTTTTAAAGTGTAATGTTTATTCACGAACAACGACAGGATAAAAAATCGGTCAGCAAGTTCACATCAATCGTCAGATGCTAATAAAGACAAACTCAAAAAATTAACGACCACCATAAGATTTAAAACTCTCTTTAAGAAATAATATGGCCAGAGTAATAGTTCAATCATTTCTCTGTTTAAAATGTCACACTCACCCACAGCAAGTCACGAAAAGCATATAAAATGTTTTTACAACTATGGATGTTTAAAATGTTTCTGACACTCTTTAGTTTAAATTATTGTCCACATACAAGGCTTGCTAATGTATGTAGAATGCTTGCAATTGTTTTATATGGTTAATAAGTACCATGATTTATTAAACTAAATCGAACTAAACAAATACATTTAAATGCATCACGTGTGTTTCAATGCAGTGGCTTCCAGTTCAAACATCCAAAGAAAAAAGGAACCCCATTAAGCATGCGTAATTCAGCTGCAATGAAACATGACATATTCTCGTGGGAGTTTATGCAAGTTTTTATCCCTTCCATTATCTTAACCAACATCATAACGTTGGGAATTGGGTAAGTTTTTTTATTGTACAGGTGGTAATATAAACTAAAATGCAATGTATGTAATGTGTTTATTTTTAAGATTGGGGCATCTAAAAAAACAAAAATTAATCCGTATATGGGACAGTACAAGAATGGCAGCTTACCTAACAAGTATCAAAAACAGTGAACCATAAAAACCTTTAGTTCACCTTCTGCATAGGTTTTCATGTTTACTATTAAAAAAGTTTTCCTTCGATACTTTGAGCGGTTGCTTTGATTTTTGATAGTTTTGTCAGGCGGTCCATATAATAAGGCTCTGCAATCATGCATAGTACACATAAATGAATGTGGAAACAGTAAATCTGGTTTTTTAGAATAAATATCTAGAAAAGACACCACATAGAGATATTGCTCAAACCTACGAACGTATTATTGGTTATGGCCAACCACAAGTCAGTCTACCATAAGTTGAATCTGCCATTTATAACCTACACGAATTAAATATCTAAAAAAAAGCAATGTTGAAATAAACATATTTTCTATGCAGGGTCTACATTGGAAAAAGATTGGCAACTGAATCTGCAAGGAACACATAAAATTATAATTTCAATTCAAAAAATGTTTAACATAATGTTAAATTGTTATCAGTAATGGATGTACATACTGTATATATATAATCAGAAAGTACGCACATTTCACATAGTACCAGTATACGAGAAAATCATTAATTTTTGCAAAATTATTGTGTTTAGCAACTTTCAAAATCACTTCCTCAACAATAGTGAAATGCAGTTGGTTGATATTTGTTATATGAGGTACTTTTACTGCCAATATATTATACAGGAGGGGTTTGTCAATATGACTGTTTAGTAAGTCTGGTGATTTTATTTGATAAATTGGAAGAATCCTAATCACCCACAAGACATTAAATGTACAAAATACCTAATAAAATATAAGAGTAAAGCTTTTGACATGATGCATTTTATCTGACTTTAAATTTTATTTCCAAGTTTTATAAGTTGTAGCCTTTTAATTACCATCCTGTGTTGTACTCTTTTGTTTTACTTTATTTCAATATTATTTAAACCATGAAATATACTTGTTATTTTATTCAGTATTTTATTTTCCATACATTTATTTTTCCTACAGTTTTACTTTTTTCTTAAATTTTCTGGTCAATATGTCGGATAGGTGTATGAAGTAAAAATGATTATATAATAAATAAGTAAAACCTTTAGTAAAATATGAAACTTTACCCTTCGTATAAATAATGTGCCTCAGTGAAATACATGGAATGTTATGTTGTCATTCATCTGCTTCTCAGAATGTCATGGGTCAACCAAATAGTGTTGGGTGTTTGTTTATTTCAATCACAAATATAGAAATAACTGTTCGCTCACGATGTATTATTGATATAGCCCCATGAACCAAATTTGTGGTCGCCTATCTGTAGTTTCCTGGAGCTATTAGTTTTTTTAAGGGATAGGCAAAAGGAAGAACATTTAAGTGAATTTATTAGCAGCAAACATTGCATTGCACGGAATTACAAGAATAAAATCGATTTAATTAAAGCATCATAAAAGGTTTACAATAAAAACCCAATATTGGAAATAAAAAGCACATGATTATAGCTTTCACCTATGAATCAGTATACACATTTTAGGTAACATAGTGCAATAAAATAATACCCTATTTTGATACAAGATTTTAAGGCACCTTGGAATGTACTTACCCTAGTGATTAAATTGATAATTAAAACATTAAAATTGCACATAAATTCCTTTCTATTATAAACCCTTATTAAAATAGACAGTTTGAATTGAACCACCGTGCTCCTTGTTAATTGACATACGGACATCAGCTTCTAAATCCTGAACTGCCATGGACCTGTAAACAAGAGTAGTTTTCTAAGGTAATCTTTTAAACAAGAAATGCTTTACACAATTCATAAAATGTTGGTAAAAACGCCAATGGAGATAATGTTACTGATATTACTGCATGATATTTTGGCTGCACTGACTATAAAAAAGAGCATTGGCAAACAGGTTTTATATTCCCTAAGACCATGTTTTTTTTAAAGCAAGACATGATATAATAGCTTAAGGCCTAGAGCAACCCAACTTTCGATGAAAGGAAATCAGATGTTACCTCTCAATAACAACTGTCGTTAGTCACATACAGAAAATAATAATTCCCTACATTTAGATTAAATTCGATTATAAGAGCATATTAAATACATGGACAAACATGGAAACTTACGCTCTTTGAGGAAAGACCGCACAACCCACTGGGACCATGAATAATAAGCTGCAAAAGATTTCAGTTGATTAGATTATTTTCCATGTTGATTTCTTTATTGCATTAAAAAAGTTAAATGATTAAAATAATGGGAAATAAAAATGTAATAATATCACTTTTAAATATTCCATATATATATGTAAATAATATAAAATCAAACAAGTTAGATATGTCTTCTAATTATGCCAGATTGTTATCAATCACATTCTTTATAACTGGGCAATAAGTCCTATGGTTTAACATTTCTAAGAAAAATAAACCTCGTCTAGTTATCTTGTCAGAATGATGATGAGAAATTGTTGTGGTTTTACATGATTAAGTTCCCACGGGACAATTTTTAACGACAAGCAGTGTGTTGACAACACTGGGAGTAAAACTAACCACAACTGATTGAAATGACATCCATGCATTTAACACACTGTGTTTATAAACCATTTGAAATTTAATGAAGTGTTAAGATTTTTTTAATCAAGAATTAGAATTACTTTCTAATATATAAATAAAGAAAAACAATGATTTCATGCTGGACTAAAATCATAGGCATAAATAAAGGAGAACTTTTCCATGAAACACAGTAGAAACATTTTTTCTAAGTAAAACTAGAAAATTCTCATTGTGCTGTTATGAGGCCTTAATGTAGACGTTTCACTGATTTAAATGATCAAGGTTTCTGTAAATTAACCAGACATTCTGCAGAAAAACATAAAAATGAGTAAAACTAATAAACCCCTTGTAAAGGGTGTGCATAATCGCATAATTATTATGGTCCTTCTACGTAAAAAATAAAAGCAACAGAAGTATTTTTTATTTAAAATGTATAAGCATGTACTACTTCTATTTCTCTATTGAACATTAATGTGGCAACTTTCATGCCAGTATGCACACTGCAATGTGAGTGACTTGATACAACAAATGGTACCAAGGTATACTCTTATGAACTTACAATACTCCAACCGCAGTAGTTTGAAATGGCAAATGCAACCAAGAACGTGATCTAAACCACTGCTTCTTTATCAAGCGCTCCATTATCAAGGGAAGGCAAACTGTAATGTTTGAGGTTGGTAAACATCTTGTAAGCAAACTGAAGGTAAAAAAGCTGACGCTAAATAGCAAACGAATTATGCATATAAATTTAAAAATATAAAAATAAATCACTTTTTAAAGAATTTAGTTTTAAAGCTTTTAATTATAATATATAAACCAATATATTAAAAAATTCTATTGTGAACTCTTAATGATTTGTAGTTAAAAAAGCAGATTTTTCTAAAATTATACATGACACAAATGGTAGTTATATTGAATGGCTTCTGTTAATAAGGTAGACAATAAAAAGTGCATGTGTGAAGTGTTTGTCCTTTGAAATAAGTACCGGTACTGGTTCAGTTATTTTATACATAAAAACAATTAAGCTAAAACTGAAGAATAGATATGTCTTCTATGCTGATAGTGCAAGTTTATGATTATATAAGAATGGAAGGAGGAATAAAAATCACAAATAACTAACTCATTCCAGGAGCAGCCATTAAGACTCGCGAAAATACAACTTGGCTGATTCCAATCTGAGCACATTTCTGCAAAAAAATACAACATTAAACAAAAAAACATAATGGATACAAAACTATAACACCATTATGGTTTGATATCTTAAATCATTTGCGTGACGAACGAAAGTTTAATAATTTATAAATATCATAACTATACAACCATGGTGTATACTATAAACACACTGTATGTGTGGATTCCTGTTGCAAGTTGAACACACATTGCTACAATTAAACTTCATTAAATCACCTTGGATTTTCCTAAAACATTTCCATCAGCATCTGTTATTATTACCCCATCTTTAAGCTCTCTGAAATAAAAAAAATATGAAAATACAATTTTACAGTAACGAGTCACACAACGAGCATAATCAAACGTCAAAAGATTTTTTTAAATGCTGTGATCCATTACACAACCTTATCGCAAACACAATTCAAAATGTATTTTTGATACTGAAAGTCTTAACCCTTTAACGACGACGGAACTTTTGCAGTTTTTGGCACTTTTGAGTAAGGTTGCTTTAACCTTGTTTGCTGCGAATACTGTTGGACTTAGGGAAGAACAATCTATTACAAAGTTGTCCAGTAGATAATTTTCTACAAATTGGTATTTTTATTTTTTTGATAACGTTGTAGTATTTGTTATGACGTCATAATTAGTAATTTATACTCTAATTACTCGTTACTGGTAGCTTGTAGAAGATAGTAATGTATTACAAAAGTGTTCAAAATGAAATTTCCTACAAAGTTACGTCTTTTATTTTTTGATGACGTCAACTAAGCGTGATGACGTCACATAAAACTGACAAATATGGCATTTCATCACCACAATCACTGTCGGCCTCGATCATGCTGGCAGCCTAATCGGCTGTAATCTATTCCGAAGTTGTCATATTTCTTCCGAATATCAAATAATAATTGAAAAACAAAGTAAACAAAGTCCAAAAAATGAATAAATATCAATAGTAATTAGAAAAAAAACATGTACACATATGTTTACATATATCGTTGAAAAATCGAAAATGACTGGTAAACTCGAAAACAAAGACGGCTACTGCTAGTTTTATTCTCACAGCAACTGGTGTAACAATTTTAACTCCCCAGAACACAAAAATGCGATATTTTACCTAAAAGTTAAACTAGATACAAAAATTTTGAAGAAAAATGTTTGGAGCAATATTACTCAAAATTTTTAAATGGAAGGATTATATTTTTATGCGTTATTTCGAAAGATCTATTCAAATGCTTTCCAAAAATATCAAAACTAGGAAAATCCCCCAAGAAACGACTGAATTGTGCATTTTTTTTCGGGGACACATCTAGGTTACAAATATGTAACCGTCGTCGTCTAAGGGTTAATACAAAGGCAATTTCTGTACGACGTATCTTTGTTGTCTAACACTGTGCCTACAATACAGTTAGATAAAAGAAAAGACTTACGATTGTCTTGATAAAGGTATATTTACAGCATTTCCCAATGCAACTGCAGCAAAAGGGACCCAGCGGGCAACCACAGGTCTTGCTTTACGAGAGAAATGATTTAAACTAACCGCAACTCCTGCATTAGAAACACATGATTGGTTATCACACTTATAATCATCAAATTAGATTGCAAATATAGGAAGCACTATCACACATGTTACCGATGCTAATGTAATGTAATGTGCATGATTAAGATATTCCTTCATTTTTAGTAGAACCCTTGCCTAGGTTAAGGCAATGTCCACCAAGTGCTTTTTAAAAGTTTTAAACCTGCACCCATTTGGCTGTTAGACACTGCATTAAACCTCTAAACTTGAATAAATGTGTTACATGAAAGAATTAAAACATATAAATTATAAATTGCATAAAAAATTCAAAAATAATTTATAATAAAAAAGCAAAATAAAAAAGCATAATAGATGTGTTATTTACTTACTATTAATTTAAGTTTAAGTACACAAATAAATATTTAAAGAATGCTACAGCTCAAGACATGATCCTTAGTTGATTAAATAACAAATGATATTAACTTTAATAGTTCTTGCCTAAAGCAGTGGTGGTTGCTGAAGCATACGCAAACAACATTTGCTTGGAGGAAGTCTGTGAAGCTGCATTTCTATTGGTATAGTTGACTAGGGCATTAAAAGATTGATTGGCCCATTGCATTAGGGCTACCTGGACAGGTGTCCTAGAAATGAGTGGTGTAGTGTCAACAATGTATTATAAATAAAATATATATAATACTATAAGACAAAATACAGTTGGTTTAAAATTGCTATTTATAAAATAACTTCTTTAAAACTTCTAGAGCCAACTTTTCAAGCATTAAACCACAAAAACCCCAATTAAAAATTGATTACAATCCCAGTAAGTCCTCAGCACCTCGTTTATAGTTTGTAATTTAGTTTGGGTATAAAACTAAACTACTAATTGCACACACTTATAAAACTGCAGCATCAATCCAGTGATGGCCATTCCACCAGGAACTTGGAACGACATTCTTCCCAATAAAGTCATTCTTTCTCCACTGTCTGGGTGGAAGGCTGAATCATAAAGTTGTTTAGCATTCCACAATTGATCTTTAGTGGTGTCCCCAATACAGTTGCCAGCCCTAAAATGTAATAATTTATATAATATAGGCCATATGAAATGCATTAATATTCCAGATTATATATCAAGGAAATGAGTTGTACCTTAATGAAAAACTAATGTGTTAATGTTAATGCAATTCGCCTTATAATATTATTGACAAAGAAACAAAAAGGATGAAAATTAAAGTCATTATAAAACGCCAATACAAAAAGTGGACAACATAAAATTGTTAATGCCAAACGCAAACAAACTAAAATTGGATAATTAAAAATAATTTTCTCAACACAAATTAAATAAAATACTAGTGGCAGTCTTCCTAAGGCTTAATTTCCTGGTTGAATTGATACAGTAGAACCGCTCATAATAATGTGAAATCTCATGTTCATGTACTGTGACATCACTATAAATGATGTCAAACTCATTTTCTAGAACATTTGGTGTTTGAACTACCATACAAAAGAGTTTTCTTTACATATTTAAGCTTTTACAGCTTTGTTTTTATTAATTTAACAAAAGAAACCACTAAACAAAGTATGAAAACAATCTTATGTTTGAAAAATGTTATTTTAAAACGAGGATGCAACTATCATCTCGGTTCATCTTTATAAAGGATCCTGTCTCTGCATTCTGTGCAAATTCTTTTTTCCACATCCAATAATTAAAATATAATAACATTAATGATCATTATGGTATGTCAGTTAATACCATTGTGTAACTTTGTTGCCCTGTTGGTTAAAAAAATAAAACATACAAACATCAACCTGTAAGCAAGGACTGTATTTTTTGCATTTTCCAGTTTCGATTCAGACACCAAAGCTTTTCTCGGATCAGTGATTGAACAAAAGTGTCGAAGTCTTCCAGTAAACGTTGACTGGTCCCATCTTGGCTTGTCAATGTCAACATTGAGTTTGCAAGATCCACATGGATTTGTTTCTTCATTTGTGGATGCCATTATAGGATATTTAACTTTTTAAGTTATATACACCTTAGCTTCTTAGAATGCTTAACCATGCAATCTTTAAAATAATAATTTTAAAAAGCCTTCCATAAATCTTAAATTTTATTTTCAAGTAGCCTTCTTTAAATTTTAATTTCTATTAACCAAATATTTTAACCAAATTTTGTTTCAAGCACCATATATTTAGTTTCGGACACAATAGCCCTCCCCTAGTCATGTAAAACAGCTGTACAAGTCCTTTATTTGTTTATACTAGATGATATCTACTTTCTTAAGATTGGCAAATTATTTCCGATTTATAGGAAGTCCGTAAGAGTCAAACAACATATGGGCGCAGCTTACTACAAGACTAATGAAACTCATTGTTCTGAACCCTCGCGATCGCCGGTCGGTAGTCCGAACACTTTGATTTAATCGTTATCTTTGTTGTATTATTTAAACGACTGCCATTTTATCTTTTTTGTTTTAAAATTTAGGTTTGAACAAAGAAATTAAAACCACTGAATGGTTTAAATCAATGCTTGGAAGTCTATTCGCCTTGGGTATATCCCGAAAACGAAAGTTTATATTGCCGCTGGTTGGAGTCCTGTATTGAAAGAGTGGCGACATTTCCGTTTCCCGCCAAACTAAGCATGGGGACCAAGTGTGTCCAAATTAAGGTTAAGGCACGTAAAAATTTATTACATTAGGTGTAACACTAACACAAAGTAGTTCCTGACAACAGTTAGTTTGTGAGGATGCATTAAGTAAAAAAGGTTTATCCATCCAAAGAGACTATACACCTGTTATAGTCTCTTTGATCCATCCAATGGAGTAAAAATCTAACATGAATATTCTATCCTATTGAGTATTTAAAAAATTCTATTTTAAAACTTAGTTTCAGCACAACCCACTCAGTGCCGATACTTTTAATCCGCAGTCATTTTATGGGGAAGATACAGATAATTGTAATCTCACAACCAAATAAATTCGCAGCGCGTAATTCGCAGCGCGGATAGGAGGATAGGATATTTATCTTATCCCTGTGAATGGGAAAACCAAGGGGGTTAACACACGGGCAATCGTCAGATCACCTCGCGCCCATCGTCGGGTTACCGGAGCTATTGCAGTGTGTTGTATATGATAACACGTTCCTTCAATTTGGTAGAACCCCTTAATCCGCTGGGTTTAGGCAATGTCCGTAAAGTGCCTTGCCCAAGGACACAACCGACTAGCTAGCGACCAGTTTCGCACCTGCAACCTTTTGATTGAAAGGCGACGCACTTAACCGTTAGACCAACGGGCCGGACGTTAATAGACCGAACTAAAGCATCAGAATATTTAGTTAATTTTTAATTTTTTTGTTACAATATAGCCTTAGCACATTTATGTAATTAAAAAAGAAAGCAGTAAAAAACAGCTTTTCAAGGTCAAATCTGCTAGCTACTCGGCTGTTTAATATCCTATCCTTATATCCCGAAGATATTCTTACAAAAAGAAGATATTGTTACAAAAATAAAATAAAACTAATGTAAAGTACAATGTGGAAATGAGACGGAGTAGTTAAAACGTACATTAAAACACATTATTTGCGGCAGAACTAACAAATTATTTAAAATAACATTAATCAACTTGTAAACGTGACTTTACTAAGGGGCGCCTGCATTTGCAAGTTTAAAATAAATAAAACATCTAAAATGAAATTACACTAGTGACGGTAATGCGCTATGTTAAACATTTGAACAAAGAAAATTGATGTGCATAACAATAATCCACTTATAGGCCTACACTGGCCGTTAGCTAGTCGGTTGTGTCCTTAGACAAGGCACTTAAAGGACATTGCTTGAGTCAAGCGGATTAATGGGTTTCTACCAAATTGAAGGAAAGTGTGTATCATGTACAACACACTGCAATAGCGCCGGTAACCCGACGATGGGCGCGAGGTGATCGGACGATTGCCCCGTGTGATAACCCCCTTCGTTTTCCCCATTCACGGGGATAAAAGATGAGATATCCTATCTCCTATCCCTTATCCTAACTACAGGTTGTACTAAATTGAAGGAACGTGTGAATCATACGCAACCTACTGCACACTGCAATAGCTCCGGTAACCCGACGGTGGGCGCTAGGTGATCTGACGATTGACCGTGTGTAAACCACCTTGGTTTTCCCATTTACGGGGATAAACATGAATATCCTATCCTATTATATCCTTCTAAGTCTATGAGTGTTATAAGTAATAAGTAAATTAAAATAAAAGATGATAAAAAAATAAGAAAAGCAGACAAGCAAGGGTAACTTTGAGTACAAGAAATAAAATCGTCTGATATTCTCGTACGCAGCGCTGTTACCAAAGCTGTTGCAATATGTTTTATAATATTTAAGACTTACTTTCAGTTTTAGTTTAACCAATTGTTTATTTGGGTTAATGCGATGTACGCTCAAGTGCCTGCGCGTTAAACAAATATTGAATCAACATTTGTTTAATAACAAAATGTTGTTTTAGTTTATTAAAAATGATTCCCCACAGTGCAAAATTTTGAACAGCGCCACCTATAATTTCGACATTTATAGTCTCTGACTGTTTGTTTCTCCTACGCCTTAATAAAGAACGATTTGGTTTTATTTAACCGACAATAAGCTATTCGTAGTTGTTTGAAAGTTCTTAATATTATTATTTTAACGCTTGAAAGTATACCGAAGTAAAGAAAATGGCAGATGAAGCCGGTGATGACTCCCTCTACCCGATCGCCGTTCTAATCGACGAACTGCGGAATGAAGATGTTCAACTTCAACTTAACAGCATGAGAAAATTATCTACCATTGCTCTCGCTTTAGGAGTGGATCGCACACGATCTGAGCTCATTCCATTCCTAACAGACTCTATGTGTGATGAAGATGAAGTTCTCTTAGCTCTAGCAGAACAGCTAGGTTCTTTCACACCACTTGTAGGAGGAAATAGCTTTGCACATTGCCTTCTTCCTCCACTGGAAGAGTCTTTCCTAACTGTAGAGGAAACCGTGGTGCGAGGATAAAGCAGGTCGGAATCTCTGCGTTCAGTTGCCAGATGACCACAGCTGCTAATGATTTAGAAACCTATATGATTCCTTTGATCAAACGACTCGCAACTGGTGATTGGTTCACATCGCGAACATCGGCATGTGGTCTATTCAGTGTCGTTTACCCAAGAGTTTCCAGCGCATTAAAGCAAGAACTACGCACAATGTTTCGAAATCTTTGTGGGGATGACACTCCAATGGTAAGAAGAGCTGCAGCCTCCAAACTTGGAGAGTTTGCCAAAGTGGTTGAACGTGAACAAGTTACTTCAGATCTGATACCACTCTTGCATAACTTGGCCAGTGATGAGCAGGATTCAGTGCGATTGCTCTCAGTCGATGGGTGCGTGACAATGGCTGAACTGCTTAATGAAAGCGAGTGTGAGCAATATCTTCTTGCAACAATCCGTGAAGCTGCTGCTGATAAATCCTGGAGAGTGAGATACATGTTGGCGGATAAATTCATTCTGCTTCAAACAGCTGTTGGACCCCAGCTCACTAATCAACATCTTGTGCCAGCTTTCCAAGCTTTATTGAAAGATTGCGAGGCTGAAGTGCGAGCAGCAGTTGCTTATAAAGTGAAGGCATTTTGTGAAGAACTGCCTGTGGATAAAAGGGAACAAGTAATAATGAGCAACATTCTACCACATGTAAAAGAACTGGTTACTGATGCAAACCAACATGTCAAGTCTGCTCTTGCCTCAGTCATCATGGGTCTCTCTCCAGTTCTGGGCAAGGATAATACAATTGAGCATCTTCTTCCTTTGTTCCTTACACAACTCAAAGATGAATGCCCAGATGTTAGATTAAATATCATTTCTAATATTGATTGTGTCAATGAAGTAATTGGAATTGATCAGCTTTCTCAATCATTGCTTCCTGCCATTGTTGAGCTTGCTGAAGATGGAAAATGGAGAGTTCGTCTTGCAATTATTGAGCACATGCCGTTGCTTGCTGCTCAACTTGGACAGCAATTCTTTGATGACAAGTTGAATGAGCTTTGCATGCAGTGGTTAGTTGATCATGTATACGCGATTCGGGAAGCGGCAACTATAAATCTACGACGACTCGTTGAGGCATTTGGTGTTGATTGGGCAAAGGACACAGTTGTCCCTAAGATCCTAAACTTGGCTCAAGATCAGAATTATCTTCGTCGAATGACCACAATCTTTTGTGTAAACGAGTTGGCCACTGCTCTTTCTGGAGAATTAGTTACCAAGCTCATCTTGCCCACAATAATTCGATTATCTAATGACAACGTTGCCAATGTACGATTTAACGTCTGTAAGTGCATGGAGAAAGTTGGCCTTCAAATTGATGGTACAAGCCTGAGCAATGATGTGAGACCAATGCTACAACGATTGTCCCATGATAAGGATGTCGATGTTCAATTCTTTGCACAGAGAGCTTTACAGACATTGGCTTGATTGTAAATTTTAAATAAAATTGTACTTTCCAGCCTATGCTTGGTGTACATCAATATAGATTTTGTTGTGAAATTACAATGTGCTGTGAATCTGTTCTTGAATACAGACCATATGATTCATTGTATAACCTGTTGCATAAAACTGCTTCTTGGTATTTTTTCCTTCTATTCAAATTACTCAATTCAAGTTCACTCCGCATTTCAAAGTTATGTTCACTTTTTTCAATTCTTGTAAATAGCTTATGTTTGATGTAAAGGCCAATATTTCAAGCTTCATATTTTTAAATTTCATTATTGTATGAAACATTCACTGCATAATAAATTTAATTTCCAAAATAGTTATTGTCACTCCTGTTTATGTGGTATGTATTAGGTTAAAACTGTTAATTTTTTAATGTAAGTAATATTTTGTGTACTAAAAATTCAGATTGTGCTTGTAAATGACACCTAAGTAAATTCAATATCTGCAGCTGCAGTTCTTGTTAATGATTAATGTATTCTGTTTAATTTTAAAATTGTAGATCATTCTTTCATTGGTTAGGTAGTTAGTAGGTAGTAGTTTAATCTGCATTTGGAGCAATTCGAATGGAAATAAACGAAGAAACGAAACCTCTCGTTAGTGGTAGCATAGCCTATGGATCGATTTCACACAAAACTACATTAGCGGTATGCCTATTACGGTATTTAATCGTTTAAAATACAAATTTTCCAAG
>CH002760.1:306303-329275 GCA_000149265.1 Ciona savignyi
TTTATGATGACTCTGATTGGATGTGCATCTGGAATGTTTGTTGGCTGGTATGTGTAGCGTCTATTAATTATATAATTTCTCCTTACTTTTCTCTAGCCAGTATATTCTGTGTTAAACTGGTTCAATTTAAATTTAATAAAAATAGCCGCAGTCTAATTTCCCTGACATCTCGACTGTAGGTGTGAGATTTATAATATTATAAAAAGAAGGGAATGACCTTTAAAATGTTTGGTCTAACTTAGAAAATTCCAAACATTTTTTTGCTACAAAAAAAGTATCAATAATTTTTAAATGCTCAAGCTTGCCAATGCTTTTAAAGAAATCACTATTTCTGATTAGACAATGAAATGGGGATTCATAATTTAATTACTGATTCAGGTTCACAGATCGGTTGAAAGGCCGGATGAAAACAATGTTAGCGATCTTGTTCTTTATTTGCATGATTGTATTCTTGTACTTTGTTCTACTAGCTCAACCGACTATTAATTTCCCACCATTTCAATCAGGGAAAGGTAAGTGTTGTTTGGATTTGGTAGGATCAGAATTAAGTACAAAACAGTTAAACAGCTTAAAGTTTGGTAATGGCCTTTTGTAACAATCTATATTTGAACATTCCTTAGTTAGATCACCTTACTGTTTTGCCTATTGAAATTTCTAAAATATACACACATGGAAACACAGTAAAACCAAATCTGTAAATGTGGTATAATAAAGCAAAAACTACCATGGCAATAATTTTAAGTCGATATCAGAAGGTCATCTTTGCTCTTTTGTTCAAATAGAGTTCTATTTGAATAAGACACTGGCACTGAACATTTTGAATACTGGATTTATAGCTTTAATTACAAAGTTTGTTCAAAGACACAAAAATATCTAAAGTACCATTGGTACCTGAGCAGAACCAGATTAATGGACCAAATTACTGTATGAGTAAAGGTGTTTTCTTTTAACAAAAATTACTCACAGTTGAAATCTGGTGCACTATGATTATACTTGGAATAGCTATTAATGCTGCAGTTCCACTGGGAATGGAATTCGCTGCAGATTCGGCGTATCCAGTCAGTGAGGCCACCTCAACCTCCATACTAGTGTGGATGTATAACGTCTGTTCGTTCATTTTCCTGCTTGGACTCTCTGTCACAAGTGGTAAATTTTGGAAATTAAATGTATGGAAAGTATCTAAATTAGGAATGTTGATAATAGTATAATAGGTTTGTAAAAGTATGAGCATATTCACGGGTTTGTTATATACAGTACGTGAACCAAGTGATGGAATCGAAAAAAAAGCTTATATATTATGTATTCCTTATATTTAACACACTGCAATAGGGTAACCCGACAATAAACACAAAATAATCTGATGACTTCTTGTGTTTTAAAGCAAGAACTTTTGTTTTAGATGTCACATTCGCAAACTACCTCTTGATTGGATGTTTCACTGTTGGTTTCTTAGTTCTCTTCTTTTGCACCAAGGAAGTAAACCACCGGTTAGCTGTCGATGATGGGCAGGACGATGATGTTTAGCTTATGTTTTCCTTTAATAACCCAAGTGTGCTAAAAATAACAAAATGACACTTAAATAACAAAACACTTAATTATTAATTTATCCTTAATACCATCTGGTAAAGTAAAACAGTCTAGAACAGAAAAAAATATATTTAGAGTTAACCTTTCCAAAGATATTTTGTGTTGCAGTCAATTTCAAATGATTTGGTTTACAATTTAGCTAGAAAATATCATTCAAACTACAGCTTATACTGGGCACATACTAGTGTTGTCTATTATTAAACAAAAAAACGAAATGTGCACTGTATAAACCTTTGTTCCAATGGTTCCATTTCTATACTGTAAAAATTCTTGTTACAAAACACCTGGAATTATTTTTACTAAACTTTTTTTGATATTTATTATTTCTTGTTTATGCAATTATAAACTGTGTTTTTGCAATGTTAACATAGGGTAAATATATCTCTGCTTTATACTCAATAAATAGCAACCCTATGGATTATTTTTTGATTTTTCTGTAGTGTGTCTACAATATCATCTGGCTATATAAGAAATATTATAAATGCAGTCGTGACTTCTCTAAAATTCAGAGAGTGGTGGTTCCCTAATATTTGGATTTCACCATATGGCTTACACTAATTTTTCCCCCTATATCTTGTATTTTTTTGCCCGATTGTTTTCCATTCAGAGCTTGATGGTTCCATTAAATTTAAGCCTTGTAGAATACTGTGCAAATTCATTTCAGTGTTAAATTATTTGTGTCTTCTGTTACACTATCGTTATTGTATTCCAGATTTGCAATTCAATATGCTTTTTTGACTAAATAAATTAATTTCGTTTGTGGCAGTTTTTCTGTTTCATGATACTGAAACTCTGGGGTCTGACCTGTAAATACAGCTTCTACTATGTGGCTAGGCATAGTGCTCCACTCTAGGCTGTTCATAGCTGCTAGTCCATATATCAAACCGTTTTATTATTAAATTGTATACTCCCTTAGTTGTAGGACTTAATTTAATCACATCAAGGCAGTAAATAAGAATTTTTTAGGTAGAAATTTTGTACACCACAATATTATTTGTTTGTCGGCAAAAAGTTTTAAATATTTTGCACCAAAGTCAGAACAAGAAAATAAACTGAAGATGGCACACAAAGAATCTTCGCAAAGAGCAGTAAGAATTTTATCATTTGTGCTAGTAGTGCATTTACACTGGTTGTAAGGTCCATAAACATTTAAGTCAAAATGCTACGCCATGTAGTGGTACTGGGTGGTGTTTTCCTTGTCCCTTTCCATGTAATCACGTTCTATAAGGCTCTCTATTCGTTTCTTTATATCAGTTGCCTGCAAACAAATCAATTGGTCAGGAATTCTCATCAAAAGCTCTTTTTTTATCTTGTAATGAATATATTTTTAGGATCGTTTTAAAAACTTGTAGTGCATGTTTGCAGCAATATTAATGGTGACTCACTTTAAGAGGAAACTTCAGTTGTTCATACAGTTCAGTCAGCAAAAGTTGGTGGGTCAATGTTTTTCGAGTTTTCATAGTTCGAACAATGGCAGCATCTATCTGGTATTGTCGGTCTTGAAATACTCTCTCTGTTGTGTCTGTGTTTTCTTCCACCTAGATTAAAATATCATTTGCATGATATCTTCCATTGTTTATCCAGCCGACTAGTCATCTAAATTTTATTTAAATATATAACTTACCAACAATACTTATGGTGCAATTTAAACAAGATTTGAAAAGCAATAGATTAATTACAAAGAAGTTAAATGCACACTTACTGATTCTTTAAGTTGAATTTGGTTGATTTTGATTCGGATCAACTTATGTTTAAACTCAGTGTTGAGACTGAATGTATCATTATCATTGACATCTTTGCCTTTTGGTGACTGAAACGAAATATGAAGATTAGAAAGCAAGTTAATTCACAGCCCCAATGAAGATCATGCATAAGGGCACGCATTTAATTTTATGCATATACCTTTGTCAATATCCTTGCTTTGCCACACGCGAGGGATTGTAAGGTTCTCTTTAATTCGGCATCTTCAATTTGAGTGGAAGATTTAATTTGCGGATAGGAATAGCTCTGGGCTTCATTGTACAGAAGGAGGACGAGAGCTTGGAATTGCGACACCTGCAGCTCTTTGTTGCCCTGCAGGATACATGTTGGAATATTTAAACCAAGAATAAATTGTATTTATAAATATTTGAAGCTTAAAAAATAAAGTATCAGAAAAGTGTTAATAAAGACATTTATTATTAATAAATCATAGAATCTGTATCTTTGTCTGACAAAAGACATAATAAAAAAAACACTTGTTCTCAAGTGTGCAATAATTCATGTTAGGTTAAATAAATTGTTCAAATACAGATGGTTATCAGAGGTTATAAAACAAAGCATAAGTAAATATCATGTTGAGGTACGACTGAAGTAGGCTTTCTACATATGAAAATGGCAAGAAAGTGCATTGAATTCTGCCATATTTGAACAAACTTATGATTCATGACAAATATTTTTGACATATTTTTCCTAATTCTGCAGTCAAGAATTAACAGTGTCTGATATTTAAAAGCCCATTTAAAGAAACATGTTTTATAATCACAATTACTTCTATGTTAAAGATTAATTAAATATCTCACATTTTTAAACTTGCTTTTAAGGACACAATGACCAAGTGTTGCTCTGAAAGAAAGCTTCCTTCCAGAATGTTTGCTTAAATAAAAATCCTTGAAACCGTCTTGGAGTTTTACCTGCATCATACAAGGAATTTTAAGATAATTTTAAATTTATTTTGTATGTATCAGCTTTTCCTAAAAAATTAAATAAAATAGTTAGAAATGCTACAGATGAAATTATTGAAATCTTTAGTAAGTATAGTTAATAATTTACAAATTGTAACATCGTTAGCAACTGGAATGTGCACCCAGTGTATCTACCAGTTAATGTGTATAATATAATGTATTAGAAAGCTATCATGGTAACTCACTAGGTAAGGAGGTAAGCGTATCTCCATGGGTGGGTAGGTCGGCCAATATCCCATTGTTAAAATATTCACATTCATGTCTATACTTGATGTTTTGCTTTCCTTCTTAGTAGCAACGTGCTGCAATAAGATTCTTCATTAAAACAATTTTTTTAATTTAAAGGTTTGCAAGGCAGTAAAATCAAAACGAAACAATAAATGCACAGAAATACTTCTGGCATTTTTTAGTCTTGAAAGTAAGAAAGCGGTAATCAGCCTACAACAAATGTCAGTGTTACAACGCTGTTAATAAAGAATGAAATTTTATCCCATCAGTGGTACAAATTTAAGTTTTTTGTTTACAAATTTAGTATTAATTTTCAATGCAGTGGGATACTAGAACTTAAGATACCTGTCGATATTGCGCCATGAGGTCCTTGGAGTGTGAAATATCATTGAACATGCCCTCCAGTTTCCCAGTGAACATGCCTCCACATTCCTGCTTAAGTTTCGACAGCATAGATTTCTCCGCATCAACAGATGCACTTTTCCCAACAAGTAACCGCTTTGCCAAGTCCTTTTTATAAAAGGCCTCGAACACATCCTTTCCTAGTTTAAAAAATACAGTTAATGTACGCTATTCTGAAAGTTTTATTATTCAGATTAAGGTGATTAATATTTTGATACTCATTTTACTTTAGAAGTATACTCTACAATATTATTATTTACTTTTTAAATAATTTTAAGAATACAAGATACATGGAAGGAAGAAGCCAGTAGGAGTGGAAGAGAGGATATAAATACCTAAAAATTAGCAATATTCTATTTCAAGATCATATTCGTAACAAAAACATAACAATTTTAGGATTGTAACTAAAATAAAAACAGTGGAAAGTGTTTATTACCGTGGATTAATCTGAACAACATCATGATCCGATCAAGAGTTTGATCCAATTCCACCTCAGTAGCTTCCTTGTTTCCAGACTTCATTCTTTGATCGACGTATTTCGCTGGGGTAGATTGGGTAAAAAAGATTGGGTATTTCAGTGATAAAAACTAGATAGTCCTTATAAAATGGCAATTTACATTTATTTTATTTATTTTTTATGTGGGTTTAGCGGCCTTGTCTAATTATACAGAAACGGGATAATTGATTGGTTTTTAGACATGTTCTAATGACTGTCGTTTAGCCGTTTTTTCCCCATTTTCCCAATTTTTATTAAAGGCCTTCTTCAGGTTTTCATTGTAGAAGCAAAAAATTATCTAAAATAAAAGAAACTATAACAAGCGATAAAAACAACAAAATTAACATTGAAGTTTCCAACTCACCTATTAATTCTGCAGGTTTGTTTTGTCGCTTATTGACTGACGACTCCAATGCCTCCCTTAATGCTTCAACAAATTTAGGGTCTTTACAGAAACATTTCTGTACAATGTTTGAAAGCTTATCCTTTAAATCAAGTAAGTCTTGCACCATCGTGTGGTCGTTACTAGCATCCAGGACGATCAGGGAAGCAACATTCTAAATCAACAGGATAAATACGGTATTATTATTTATTAATTAAATCAATTCCTATGAAACACGATAGGAAGTTAAACAGTGAGTGGAAAATATAAATGAGGCTTATTTAGCCATTACATTAGTTACAAATTCCACAAGCAACCACGTCATAACATTTTCCCAACCTTGACATGTTTATTGAAGTGAGTACACATCGCTTGTGTTCCGTCCTTCACCGCTGATAGGAGTTTATAAAACCTTGATAAATCTTTGACACGATTTTCAACCACTAGGTGACTGAGGCCTTTACTTAAGAGTGGCTCTGCATGCTTGGCGATCAGTTGCTCTTCGAGGCACAAATTCAAAGGCTTTCTATGGAAGGTAATGGCCATAAAATATAAACAAGAATAATACATAAAAACCATGGAAATATCTGTTAAATGCCTTGATAAAAAAGACACAACCAATGATTTGGCAAGGTGGTTGGATTAGTTACCTACTCAGCTTTATCTTCAAGTGAAAGTCGTACAGATAGTTATGCAAAGAGTACAAGGTAATTTTAGCGATATTCCTTACAACGTGGAGTTGTCCATACAAGCAAGACAGAGATCCCTCTCTTCAGCTATCCTCTTCTCAGCATGGATGAGATAATCCTGGACTTCCATGGAGGAGCGTTTCGATGATCCCTCCAATGAATAACTCTCCTCCGTTTCTTTCAGAAAGCGTTTCTCAAACATCGAGTGATAAATCTACACAAAGGTTCAACTTTTAGTTTCGTGTTTAATGTTAGTGTGACGCGTTACTCGGTGACCATAAGCGCTTCTGAGCATGTCATGAGTTTACCCTGGACGATATTAGATTTCATTTTAGCAAATATAACTTTTGACTTACATGTAGATCTCCAAGCATTGAGAGAAGGTTTCGCAACAATGACCGGTCGATTGTGTCACCTGATCTTTCACGCTTAATTAAGCTGAGTAACCCTGATATACATCTTTCTCGCACATTTTCTCGACTCAGCACATTTTCCCGAAACAAATCAAGGCCTAGGTCCCTAAAAAATTGGTAAAAAGTATTTTTAAATTTGATGGGTTTGCAGAATGGCCTTTTACTAGTCTTAATTGAATGTATGTCTAAAAAGTAACAGACAAATACAAACCATATTGAAGGTAGCATCGAGTTCTGAAGAACATACGTTCGGTCAAGTACAAGAAAAATGCAACGAATCATTATCTGAAAATGAGAAACTTTGTATAAAAGTTTAAGATCTACAATTCAAAATCTTGTAATTTGTATGTGTTACTTATATTATTTATTTCTTATGACTAATATCATTAAACAAATGTAAAAAAAATATATAAATGTGGTCTAAACCTTAATAAGCCAGATTCACATAGTAAGCTATACAAATTAACTTGCCATTCTATATTAAAAATTGTAAAATGATTAACAACACCCACTGTTTGCTGGCAATGATCTTGCCACTGTTCTTCCAGTTTCCTGAGGAAAGTTTCACCAGAAACCCCATCATCAAATACATGAACCTGCTTCCTTATGTGGCATTCGCATACGTCTTTTAACTGAAATTCCACCATGTTGTATTGAAGGCATTATAATTTAGATAACAGTACAAGCCTAAGTTCCCTGATTACAGGGAGTGGTACAATAAAACTAAAAGGGATTGTAAGTCACAAATAGTCGGCAGTAGCGGTGATAACTTATTTCATAGATTTTATAGTGATAAGAAATGACTATATTTATTATTAAGAAATTATTGGTACGAAATAAAAAAATTACTAATTAAACAATAAATTTAAAGTAACACAATTTATCACATCAACAGGCAATAAACTCTAACCTGGCAATAAAGGCTCTTGGCGATTTTATGTGAACATAGATTTTCTACAGCTTTGTACAACTCTTCAAGACTATACCGAATGAATGAAGATCTGAAAATAAACTAACTAAACAACAACACAATGACCATGATCACAATGTCTTACGGGTATGGCCATATTTTAACTACAAGAGTAAATAATAAACACTTGAATTAAGGTGGTATTTAGAATATTTTTTTAATTTATTAGTATTTAAAGATGCTGTCACAACAGATGAAAGTGTAAGGTACTATGATATTATTAATAAAAATGAAATCATTGATTCATATGAAATACCTATGAATGGCAGCAACAGCATCTTCCAGTTTTTTCCATGCATCCTTTTCATAGTTATCTGGCAAAACTGGTTTGCCTAAAAACAGAAAAAGCTTAATTTATTAATTAACGGATCACAGTCTTACTGTTATCTTTTATTACCAATAAACAACTTAAGCCCACATCTGCATTTTAGGGGCTTTAACATGTAGTTAATTCATTAGATGTATTTATACATCCGGGCGTTGATTTAACGGTTAAGTGCGTCGCCTTTCAATTGAAAGGTTGCAGGTGCGAAACTGGTCGCTAGCTAGTCGGTTGTTTCCTTGGGCAAGGCACTTTACGGACATTGCCTGAACCCAGCGGATTAATGGGTTCTACCAAATTAAAGGAACATGTCTATCATATACAACACATTGCAATAGCTCCGGTAACCCGACGATGGGCGCGAGGTGATCTGACGATTGCCCTTGTGTTAACCCCCTTGGTTTTCCAATTCACAGGAATAAACATGAATATCCTCCTATCCTACATGAAAAACACAGTTAAAATGTTAAACAAAACTGATAAACATCCATGTAACATGCCAAATAATACCTAGCAATACAATTATATCACAGATATGTGTATAGTTGTGACATGCACAACCCACATTGTTCAATTTGTTGCGATTCAGTATATAAGATGTTTCATTGAACAATGAAAAACCAGTCTCACTGCTAAATTGTAAAGTAATTTTAAACAAAAATACAGTTATAAATTAAAAAAAATGTATTAATCAAACAAAAACAACAAGAGGCAAATAACGACTTTTTAATAGGTTTATATTGACATTATTAATACTGTTGCATAGGCCTACTTACTTTTAAAGTTTTTTATGGTTATCTTTTTTGCACTGCCAGCTTTAGATCCAATAGTCATGCTTGTTTGCATTGATGGCCTCCCGACAGCGGAACTTGAAATATCCATTGGTGTTGAATCGCTCATGATTGGTGCTGCACCAGACTGCAGTCTGCAAAAGAAAACAACAAATATCATTGAGTATCGTACCAGATGTGTTATTGCAAAATCGTATTTTTTTATTTTGTACAGTACAAATGGTACCGGTAGTAATTATGTCTTTATTTTAGGTACACATCATTTGCCTAGGTTTAACTAAGAATGTTAACTGTAGAATTTAAGGCAATAGAAACCCTTTTGTTCATACAGGAGCTTACATAACCGAAAGTTGGAAACATGGGTGGGTTAGCGGCTTAAGTAAATAAGGAATCTGAACATATGAGACCATACACCAAGTGGATCTTGCTATGGTACATTTGGCCATAGCATTAAGTTAATATGGAATTTGATTTGAACTTAAAACGGAATTAAAACCACAGAACCTACACGTTTTTAAACTCGCACGAGATTGGCGGATTAAAAGGTTAGGCATATGATTTTATGATTATGGGCCTTAGTGAAAAGAGGCCAGAAGTGGGTAAGAGAAAAATTTTAAGCCGTTTGGTTTGTATGGGAACTTTTCGGTTTCTGCAACCGGGCAGCCCGACTTTGTAAACGAGGAATTCTCATATTCCAAAATCATTAAACAAATGACAAAAACATGCATACACTGTTACATTAAAACAACCTGGGCCTCTTTCTAGGCCTTTCCAGTTTAAACGACCAGTGCGAGAGCGTTACGGCTCAATACCAGAACACTACTGTGTAGCCTTGCTGGTGACGGACTATAAATTAAACAACATCAAAAACATTTATATCCAAAGTTCATAAAAGATGAAAGTTGTGTACATGTGATAGTGACGATTGAGCACCATATTTAGTCCACGATAAAAGCTATCATATTCATATCAAGCTGCAAAAATCAATTCGCAACGAAAAAATCATCAGATATAAAAAAGTGTGGTTTAAAAATTGTTTCAAATTTAAAAATTGTTCCTGTATGACGGATTATCCTACGTATGGTCAACCAACTATAGCTGATGTATCCTGACGTTTAACTAATTAGGATAGGATAGGAATTAGAATAGGATAGTATAGGATATTCATGTTTATCCCCGTGAATGGGAAAACCAAGGGGGTTAACACACGGGCAACCGTCAGATCACCTCGCGCCCACCGTCCGGTTACCGGAGGTATTGCAGTGTGTGGTATATGATAGACACTTTTCTTAAATTTGGTAGAACCCATTAATCCACTGGATTCAGGCAATGCCGGAAAGTGCCTTGCCGCAGGAAACAACCGACTAGCTAGCGACCAGTTTCGCACCTGCAACCTTTCTGAAGAAGTTAGTAGCTCGCCGAAGCATCAGTTGAAAGGTTTTAGTAGCATCAGTTGAAAAATTTAGTCGCCGTAACGTTGTTTGAAAACCCAGTGGATTCAAAGGTTTAAAAAAATGTTAAAGGCACGTAACGTACATTGCCCGAACGCAGCGGCTGAATGGATTCTACTAAATTGAAGAAACGTGTGAATCATGTACAACATACTGCAATGGCTCCGGTAACAGAACGGTGGACCCAAGATAATCTGACGATTACCCGTGTGTTAACCCCTTGGTTTTCCCACTCACATGGATAAACATAAATATCATATCCCATCTTATAAACCCAAACGCTAAAACAATAAAATCCAATCCTTACTATAGGCTATATTTAAAATATACGCACTAACCGTAGGATATAGGCTAAGATGGGATAGGATATATTCATCCCTAACCCTCAATTATGCTTGTTTATTTTGTAAAAACCTAGCCTTCGTTAAAACACCGAAGCAGAGAAAAACGAAAAACTACCAGTTGTCAAAACACGTCATGGTAAAAGAAATAAATATTAACAATATAAAAGAGAATATTTATGTTTTATCCCAATTAATAGCTAAAAATCGGGAGGTTATCCCAAGGGCAATCGTCAGACTATCTCGCGAAAGCGTAAGGGAACGTTATCACATGGGTAATCTTAGAATACTTCGCGCCCAAAGTCTGGTTGCGGGATCTATTATAGTATGTGATATATGATCCAGACGTCTTTCTGTATAATAAAGCCCATAAATCCACAGGCATCAGGCGATGTCCCCAAGTGCTTTGCATAAGGACACAGTAGTAATTGTCTTGGAAGACCACAGTTGCCGAGACGTATGGCAATAATTATTTGTAATTAATAGGTGGATAATAAAGTTACCTCCATTAATATAGAAAAGAAAACTTATTAGTGTAGGGTGAATCACAATAATACGCCATATAAAGTTGGTGACATATAGCACGTTTAGAGACAAAGTGTGTTTTGCGTTCCGTCTGGTGTTACATGCTAGACAGTATATAGAATTATGTAAGTATTGACTTCGTGGATGTGGCTGCCATCCTATAGAACAACGAGGGATGTCGATTGACGAATCGTGGTGTGCCATTCAATCCAATTTAATTAACCAGACTTGTAATAATGAATTAGTAATCCGACTTTCCTAAATTAACACAGGCCAAACCTTTACATAGGATAGGATTCAAATGACATCATTGCGTAAAGCTATGTACTGAGGGCGTGTCTTGGCGGAAAAATCTTATTATTAAATATTTAAATCTATTAACTGCTTATTGGGATATGTCGGGATGTTTTATGTTCATCCCTCGGGATGGGAAAACGCAAGGCATTCTTGTACATTATTACGTGTACCAAGTGTTGGCTTAACGCCTGCTGCGTTGTGTTTTACAATGAATCATTTGATAGTGCTTGTTCATCACCCGAAATGACTTTGTTTAGTCTACGTCTGAAGTATCTTGCACAAACACACGCCAATCCTTTTTAAAGGCCCAAGTATCGAGCTTACAAGGGGGTTGTTATTCAAGTCATTTCTGTGTATAAAATAGAATTTGCGTACCCGGTCGGACACACCGTCTTAAACTCACACCAATGGACAAATCTGCCAATAAACCGGGACTTTAACCTGTTAGTTAGGTTTATTTAGTATACGAATAGATTTATTACTACAGCATTTCACAACATTTGGTCTATAAATATAAGCCATGCCTGATTTCAACTCGGTAGCGGTCAATCTGTGAAATTGACAAAGTCAATTTTCGCAGATCTTTTTCGAATATTTTTGTTTCGAAAATCGAGTTGGAGCGTAATATATCGACGGTTTCCATCACAGCAATAAGAAAACAACCTTTAATCTTCCGGCTGCGTATCGGGCGATTCGTTGTGGTTTTTACTCGGAAATTAAAAATAGCCTGTTTATTTGCGTATAAGAAGAAACGCGTGGTTGTCTGCTGGTCGTGCAGACAGAGACTGATATTAAATATCGCGAACTGTGAATTTCTATGAAAATCACAAACTTTGCATATGTTATATTCAAAAATGTACAAATAAATCTAATACGTCCCTGATCAATTGGGTAATTTACAGTATAGTTCTTTAGCCAACTATAGGATAGCGTTATGGTGAAAACTCATTTCTGTAACGTTTGTATCGATTGGTAAATACAATGTCCGGTTCATGTTCACACGTTGCCGATGGTTAAATATGGATTCTCTGCCATTTCGTATGGGGATATTTGGTTGGGCATCGGCTGGAGGTACAACCCGTCTGATTTCGTCTGTGTTGAGTCCGCGCATGCTGGAGAGAAACAAATATAGCGTTGTGAGAGTGTGTATGGACTCCGCTTTAGAGCTTGCGAACAGCAGGATTCGCAATACGCTAAAACATAGAACGTGTATATACAAACCTTGTTGATTGTCTGCAGATTGATAAATAGAGTTTTTGACGGTCTTTGCTCTGATTAAACCGCTCTGGTTTGGTTCTTCTTCACCAGCGCTGATCGGCTGTTGAGGAAGCGCGCGTCGCAGCATAGTAGCTGGGCCAACGACTTCATAACTTCCATCAGGAGTGTGTGTCACTGGCTCAGCATAGTTCACGCTAAAGTTTCTAAAATAAACAATAGTATACAACTGCTTATAAGCGAACCGACATATGGCTAGAATGATTGTAAAAATGACCAGCTTTTTGCCAATGACATATACATGGTAATAGCATGCACTATACAGCAATATGCATTCAAGAGAACGTAAAATGTAACATTCGAACACAATGTAACCCAAACTTATTAAAAGTTTTTTTTTCGACCACACGAAAAAAATGAAAAAACACCACACATCAAGTGGTCAGCGTTTAAATTTCACACAAAAAGTCGAGTCTTACATACCTTTTGTTTGAGCCTCTTCGCCGCACAATGATGACAATGATAACTAGTGCAACACAAATGAGGAAAACCGACCCAAGAACTGAACCGAGCAAAGTAATGTTAATGTTGTCATTTTTCGGTGCAGATTCCGTCGTGGTTTTCTTTGATGTAGCTAAAAGATGATCAGAAAACAGTAAATGCTGCAATTTAATGCAATCCCTGCTTTCATGTGAGAGATTGCGGTATCGCTATAATGTTTTGTAGATATCAGTCGAAGATCATCATACCTTGCCCTACGGTGATGTTGAGAGTTAATTCTGCCCCAACGCTTGTTGCAGTAGTTTGTGTGAAAATTTTATTCGTTGTTAATTTGTTCGTTGAAGTGGCAGTGGTGGTCACGACGCTGGACCTACAAGTCATTTAAATAAAATACAGCTGTTGGCAATCGACCTAATGCATAAAGCTATTTTCGATCCAGAAAATTGATTCCTTTGCCAATTCTCCATTATACGGTTTAGCCGATAGTGACTCACCACCGATTGTTTGTTTGTATTAAACATCGATAAGTAACATGCTTACGCGGCGCCGGGATTGCATCGAAGTCGGGTACATGATTTATTTCGCGACTGTAAGGTTGCACCACCACCTCCTACGCAGTTGGGGCTTATCGTGAATTGCGAACTACTCTAAAAAAAGTAAATCGATATTTGAAGTGAAAATTAGCATTTTGGCGAGGTGATTTAAAAAGTAATTATAAAAACGTGGCAACTCAAACAAAAATTCCGAAACCACAATTTCACGTTACAAGCTATCACGTTAATTTAATTTTTCTAAACAGATTTATATAAACCGTTTTCTATCACAAACAATATCACACCTTGTAACAGGTTCTGGATTGCTTCTGCCTTCCAACTCCGCAATTTGTATCACACGGTGACTGGGAACTCCACAAACCCCATTGCCCAGAACATGAACTTGGGTCGTAACACTGCGCTTTCGTAACACAAGTTATCCTGGAAAGTTGAGTCACAAAACATATTCTTGAACGCTCTTGTTCTGCGTTGTAACATTTGCCATTTTCGGTGCCATTGGACCTGCACCGACCCAACTTCCAAGAGGTTGATCCCCATCTGGCACCAACAGACAAGCCGTTCGAGCAGGGGCATGTTGCTGATTGACACACAAATAAATCCACAAAAATTTCAAGAAAACATCCGATAAGAATTATTCGTTTTAATCCTTTCATGAGTACAATATCCGTGAAAACTAACGACGCGAAAATGGCAGTGATGTTTTTTTTTCGCAGCGTTGTTTAACTGTAAAAAGACGCAATATACTTTTATTATTTAAACAATTATTGACCTGGTATTGTTAAAAACAGTTCTAATTTACTTCATGCTGATGTGCGCTGACAGTTATTTATTCACTTTTCGCATTTCGGAAAACGTGTTCTGTCGCATTTCAATTTCTTGCGTAGTTTCCGCGAATGGTCACAGCAACTAATTAAAATAACTAAGATCCCTAGCAGCAGACTGCGTTGTATTATTCACGCCATGAGGTTTCGCTTTCATAAAAGTACTCCTCAATATATTCTTTGTTTGTGTATTGCAAAATGACGAAAACTGCATTGGATATATATGATGCTTGACATGTTTCAAAAAAACTTTAAAAGTAGAGGCGGATTATACATAGCATAACGTTTGAATTGGCCTTCATTTTGTAACTTCGAGGACCTAGGAATATTGTGTCCGAGTTATAACACATACATAGAATTTAAATTAAACTTGTGGGCCACTTTCATATTTTCCCATAAACAAGAATGCACAAACTAATTTTAGGAGGAGATTTCATGAAGTTGTTAAACCGGCCGCACCGGTAGTTAACACACGACTGGGTCCGAGCGTACGGGGCCGTCACCATTGCAATGTGCCCTTTAAATCATTTATCTATATCAGGGCTTAATAAGCAATTGCAATGACAACGATATATAGGGATTGAACACGAAACCTTCAGTCCTCGGGTCGATTTTTCCGACACCATATTTATTTTCAAGTTAAAGCTTATCCTTCGACTAATGAAATATTTTGACATGCATGCCAAAACGTTTGAATGATCACCAAAATCTTTACATGTTGTTGACAATAATAAATTGTTTATGATCCCCGTACACCAGACAACTAAAGTTTGTGAAACCATTTGGTAGTAATCGTAATGAACCAGCTTCCTGTTCGTTATCCATGACGTTATAACGCATCAACCTTGTACATTGCACGCAACGACAAGAAAGAAATGTGAATGCTATAAGTTTCTTATTCCTAACAATTAATATTGCAATTTATGCAGTTCTTCAGGTTGTGGTATTTATTGCTTATATATATTGCGAAATTTACAAGACACACATTGGAAATGTAAGTTGAACTTAAGTCAGTTGACATATGAATTATGTTCTATATTTAGAACCCAAACGTAAGAGATTTCCGCTTAGTCACACAGACCGCTTGTTAAACGTTTAAACCTAACAATTACAAACTTGCAATGTAGAAATAACATTTTAACCGTTTACTGGCCTGAGGGGTGTTTTTTTTTTCAACCACAATCCACGCCTACGTAAACCAGTACCTACGCAGGTGTAAACTTGCAGTTAAAATGCGTCAGGTAATTTTCCATTTGTAAGAAGGCTGACAATAACCGCTACACGGAATAGGTTACTTTCTGATTTCAAATTTACACTCTTTTGACAAGCAGCCCCTCGCGATTACAGTTTGTTAATACTGGTTTGCCGTTAAAATATTTTACGGTGTATATCATGTCCAATATCTTGTTAAGTTGTACTGTTCCGATCATCCACATTGCTAATACGCTTTTATAAGGTGAAAAAAACTGACTAAAAAGCTGTACACGCTTTGTAATTAATGTAACCCATATTCGATTGACATAGATTTTACTTAAATGTTGCAATCGTTGTGCGTGTGAAGTCTGTGTTAATCAGGTATGTGCCGTGTATGTGGCTTTCGAGCCACGCCTTTGCGGGAAGACAAAATTGTTCGGCGTACTGCGGTCAACTTAACCCGACTGGTACATATTTTACATCGATGACTATCAAGGAATTTGAACTTAATATGAAACGTTTAATTTTTTTAGTTATTTAATTTTTTAGTCATGCGTATTAGCGTAGATAGCCTATTAGTATAAAAAGAAGAAGTTTTGGATAACACGTGTTTTACTGTTTCAATGACTAATAAAAATCCCAAATTATAATCTGTTATGACGATGATAAGTATTACTTATAGGCAGCTGTATCTCTTTAGTATGACTGTGTGGACATTGTAAGTAGTTTAAAACAATTTGCACCAATTAAAAACATAGTGTAGGTTAGAGATTACGGATGTGAATCATCATAAAATCCAGGAAATTCTAAGAAAAAAGGTGTAGGGTCGACGTCAGGTGTTAAAACCTGCGGGTTGACAAGTTATTTTTGCGGTCAATGCATAATCGCAACAAAATTGAACCGTCGCCACAAAAATTGGCGCGTTTTACATAAAATCTCTTCGATTGCAACTTGACCCACATAATCCAGTAAACTTTTTTCTGTGCCGATAATAGGATATAAAATGACCAAAAAGCTCGACAAATCAATTATAAAATTGTGCACGGACAGGATTTTTACATTTTGAAAGGTATATGTGGTTATTCGTTGCAGCAATGAAATATATACTATTTTCGTGGTATATTCTGGCAATTAGTTATCAAGTTAATTGCGACATCTGCAACAATGCTACTGAGAGTTATAAAATATGCAAGGCAGTTGGTAATATGATTAGAAATCAAAATGTCTGCGACTCCAATAGAATTCAAGTCATGCAGCGAAGAATACAAGTGTTGACAGGTTGGTACGATAATTAAACTGCATTCAAAGGCTATGGATTCAGCATCAATTATCGAGCTACGAACGTCCCTCTACAGTATATATATATATATATATATATATATATATACTGTAGAGGGACGTTCGTAGACGGCAGTTAAACCAAAACGGTTTTAACAGATTGCAGTGATATGCCCACCAAGAATATAACTCTGATACTAATTTTCAGTTGTGCATTTTACTTTTATTTAAATTTGCGAAATCCGCATGTCATAAGGCATACTGCACCTCCGGGGTTATTCACTTTATTATCTAAACATCAAATCCCATTTGCTGCATGCTTGTTTAACACAAGTGGTTGGAATTTTGTTTTATGAAAATTATACAGCAGTTCGACCTTGTTATATATTATTATTGCGTTCCTTTATTTCTATTAATAAAAGTACCTAGTTAGGTATTGTGATTTGGAAGAATAAAAAACATTATGATATATTTCTGCAGGAGCATTGAACCAGCTTACCATACAACAAAGACGTGGAGGTAAGAAACATTTTAAAATATCAAAAAATGAAAGTTCTTTTATAAGATTTTTCGAATTTCAATATAGTCCGGGTCGTATAGTAGAGTGGATATAGAGATGGATAGCATGGCCACACACTGATCATTTATCCACTATCACGATAATTTCTAAACGACTATGTCCTTGGACAATGTACTAAACGGCTGCCTTAATAAAATTGATTTAAATAAGTGGTTTATAATTGATATGTAGAAATAAGAAATAAACATAATATGGTAAAATAGCTCCGGCGGCATGTAATAACCATGAGGTCGTTAATATTGCCTGCGTTTAACCTTCCACAGGGACATGAGTATGCTAAACCTGATAAAGAATGAACCCGTATTTTCGATATTGCACATAATGTGCATTTGGATATTTGTCATTTTTGACTAAATTTATTTAGAATACTTTTTCGCGGAATATCCTTTATTCCGAACAGCGTCACTTTTGGATGTAATTATGTCCTGATGGCATCTTGCCCATTATTAAACTTTTTCGGCCTAAGGGTGCTGAGTCTAGGCTACATATACTTTTAATTTTACTTTTATTTGAAATTTAATCTAATGTTTAAATACTGGTTATGATACTTTTAACAAAAAAATCAAAGAACATAAAATGTGATAAAGTTAAACCATTACATCTCTTTTACAATTCCCTATCTAAGATTTTGTAATAATAAATATAATATTAATAACTACCGCAATCGTTCTTTGGCTTTCGAACGTGTGAAAAAATAAAAAAATAAAATGTAATATTACATCGACAGAGTGCCAAGGGGTCGTGTATCGCAACCGCTGCTACTTTTTGCTGGACGATGGTTGCGAGCCGAACATGCTGACTCACCAAGGCGCACAAGCTGCATGCGGGGCTCAACAAGGACATCTAGTGAGGATAATCAACGACATGCAGTACAACTTCCTTTTTAATTATGTTCTCCGGAACGCTTACGACTTTATGGCGGAGAACAGGGAATTTGTGCTTGTATGGACAGACGCTAGATGGGATTTTCAGGTATAGTATATAGTAATAAAACTTGATTCCAAATAATAAGGTAACAGGGAGTTTAGCCAAACCTGACTGCAGTGTCTTAACTTTATCCGCAAGAGGAGATTCGCAATTTTTTCCCCGGGAGGCAAAATAAAATCATAGGGACATTATAGTAAGGCCGTCGCTTGTTCCAATGGTTTCGATCGCAATGTTTGCTAAGTACCATGGTAAAAACCACACGCTAATTACATGTGGTACAATGATTTAAACTCGTCCCAGGTGAATCATTACCTACGATGACGCAAAGGATGTAATTAAACATAAGAGTGACCTGACGCAATACTAGATCATATGATTAAATTGTGACCGTTTTTGCTATAAGCTGTAAAAAATAAATAGGATAGGATACTGATGTTTTATCTCAGTAAAAGGGAAAATGTGTTATCACACGGGCAATCGTCTAATGACCTCGCGAACACGTAAGGTAGTGTTATCACAATCATCAGATCTCACAACGTTTCGAACGAATGGCGAGACACTAACCCACCAAGCTATTTGCCGGACGAAATACAAGAACAATATAGGCCTACACCGATTTGCTTCAAATCCCCTAACAAATAACTTGTAACTACCATCTTAAACGCAGTTATTTGAAAATATTTATCATGGTACTTTTTACAGCACGGAGTGCTAAGGTTCAGTAACAATGAAACGACGAGTTACAAAACATGGAACTTAGGACACCCTATTAATATGACGGAGCGATCCCATGTCGCCATGGCAGTTGCTTCACGACCAATACTCCGTGGTATGATTGATGTGCCGCCCACCACACAGTTCTACCCGCTATGTGAGAAGACGATGCGATGTCGTTATGGCAAGCGGAGTCACTAGCAATATGTAATTTTCCATCGACGAGAGATGGCGGGTTTAACAGACCGTTTTCGCCATCTCAATATTTCCTGAACTTTAACCCTTAGACGACGACGGTTACATATTTGTAACCCAGATTTGTCCCCGAAAAAAAATGCACAATTCAGTCGTTTCATGGGGGATTTTCCTAGTTTTGATATTTTTGGAAAGCATTTGAATAGATCTTTCGAAATAACGCATAAAAACATAATACTTTTATTTAAAAATTTTGAGTAATATTGCTCCAAACATTTTTCTTCAAAATTTTTGTATCTAGTTTAACTTTAATGTAAAATATCGCTTTTTTGGGTTCTGGGGAGTTAAAATTGTTACACCAGCTGCTGTGAGAATAAAACTAGCAGTAGCCATCTTTGTTTTCGAGTTTACCAGTCATTTTCGATTTTTCAACGATATATGTAAACATATGTGTACATGGTTTTTTTCTAATTACTATTGACATTTATTCATTTTTTCGCCTTTGTTTACTTTGTTTTTCAATTATTATTTGATATTCGGAAGAAATATGGCAACTTCGGAATGGATTAAAGCCGATTAGGCTGCCAGCATGATCGAAGCCGACAGTGATTGTGGTGATGAAATGCCATATTTGCCAGTTTTATGTGACGTCATCACGCTTAGTTGACGTCATCAAAAAATAAAAGACGTATGTTTGTAGGAAATTTCATTTTGAACACTTTTGTAATACAATACTACCTTCTACAAGCTACCAGTAACGAGTAATTAGAGTATAAATTACTAATTATGACGTCATTACAAATACTACAATGTCATCAAAAAAATAAAAATACCAATTTGTAGAAAATGATCTACTGGACAACTTTGTAATAGATTGTTTTTCCCTAAGTCCAACAGTATTCGCAGCAAACAAGGTTAAAGCAACCTTACTCAAAAGTGCTAAAAACTGCAAAAGTTCCGTCGTCGTCAAAGGGTTAAGGTCGTGCTGTATTTCGTAACTTGTGATTTTACAATGCTTTTTCGTACATGACGAACCGGGAATTTACCCGCGAAATTGCGCTATAATCTCAACAGTATTAACTCGGACAAACCACAATAAAGATTTACATTTTATACCATTACAGCAGCATTGACAGTATTCTACGCTTGTTTTGTACAAAATGTTTTAATTGTTCAACACAAGTATTATAGGCTTTATTTGTAAATTCGTAAAAAATATCCGTTATCGACTTCACTCTGTCCGCAAAACTCGTCTACCGATATACCTTACACAACCGCGTAGAATTTAATAAGCATTCAAAATCAGACTTCAGATAATTACATTATCGAGCAGACTACTGCGTCCACATCAGTCGATTACTTTTAACCACGACAATCAAGTTCTGTTTATATAACCTCTCCGGTCAGCCGACATTGTATTACAATCAACATCATCGCAAGCAACTTTTTGAAATTGGTATGCACCATGAGACAACGTCACATAATGCACTTGAATAGTGCATTCTTATTTATTATTTAAAATACAAAATCCGAATAAACAATCATGACAAAATTCGGTATGATTACATTGCACATATGGTGTATAAGTAATGTACGCGGGCGAACACATAATCTCGAAAAGGGATTGGTTTAATTGGTGATGAAATTGCCGTTGAGTAAATGTTGAGCGAAAATTAACAAATTAATTTGACACTTCGGGTTTCTCAGTGAAATGTAAAAATACATACTGCTTTTTAAAAATGCAGTATGTAAGGATATAATAGCCAAGGGCAGTGTCGAAAATGGATATTTGTGTTCCTAAATTATGAGTATTTATGAGCGTTGACTGTTTTTTAATTCAAGAGGACACGGGCATTATGGCAAGCCAATGAAGATGAGAGGAATACAGAACGGATGGTTAGATTTGCCCATTATTTGATGGAAACACATTTTAATATGAAAACATGTAAGATGTTGTTATCCATAATACAGTAAATGAGTTAGTATTTTCAGTACACTTTATGGGCATAACGATTAAACCACATGATGGGTCTTACAGATTTCATACATACTGATTCATTTCAACATACAGATTCGCCGTTAGAGTCAAAATTACAGTTTAATCACTAATAAAACAAATACTGATATAGAAAGTATGGGAAATTAAGAAAAAAACAAAGAGGCGGGAATCTCAAGTTGCCATGAAGAAATTGGCTCGCATAGTATTTTACAATACAGTGGATGTGTAACCAAAGCTATGTATGCTATTTGCACATTCATTTTATCTAACGGTTTTGGCATTTATTGTAAATATCAACAACACCTAATGGTTACAATAGACGTGGCGAAATACATAAAAGTATAGACAGACCAAGCTAAAAAGTATGAACCCAAAATACAAGGGACGTCTTTTTCATATATTTAAACGCGGAATCTGCTGTTCGATTATCCCAGGAGGTGTTTGTGACGTACACAAATGACGACATAAAACAGCAAATTCCGCGTTGATTAATTGATGGGTGACGGACACTTGAACAGTACAATTTTGGCGTGAATACAAATCAAGAGTTGGCTAAAGTTCCATTGTATGTATGAGATTTATTATAGAACGGCAGTGCTGAGGATTCCTGATACCAGATTCCATTAGTTCGCGCTCATGGTTGTTGTAGTAAACTAGAGATGTAAGAAAAGGCAAGTCAATAGCATGCCTTGTTCTAGTTGCATACCGGAGCTTTACCGAAATATATAATTCTCAGCAGAGCTTCTATTTAGTTAAGTACACAATGAACATGTAAATAGTCACGTGATAAACAGACCCTGCAACGTATGTCTCGGGATATCCGGCGTGTTATGCCACCGGAATACGCACCAGTAGTTACGCATCTTAAAATGACAAACGTCTAATTTCGGCGCCAAAGTGGACAATTAGTGACCCAGAATACATAACTGTAATTTTGTGTCGGCCATTTCACACTCTGTAGTCCGTATTAAACTTGGTTCTTAACAAGAATTCCAGAGCCGGTTATTTAAACGCATTTATAAGCTGAATGGCAGCTAAATTTATTGATTCTTAACGAAAATCTGCATATCGTTTACTCATAAGATTTGTCCCAAATTTTTAAATCATTTAGCACTGGATTTTACTGTCACGAATTACAAAGATTTTTCAAAAAACTGATCATAAAAACACTATACAAATGAGAGAATTGTTTAAAAAAGGCAAAATAGGAGAGAAGCTAATCCACCTTGGTGATGATTGGTGGATATATTGGGCAACATCTTGCATCGTATGTTCGCATAGCAGGTTTGGATGCCCTTTGCTGACACCCCCTGGTTGGTAGTTAATAGAATTGACATATTGGTTTGTTTGGCATAGTGGTTTAATGTCAGGTTACCA